>JAQPPZ010001788.1:600000-800000 GCA_028583015.1 Wollemia nobilis | reverse complement strand
GATGGTTATCTTTTTAAATTTAGATAATATTCATGAAAAATATTATATAGTAAAATAAGTTCCATGTGTAAGGATTTTTAGCTTTGTGGGATGTAAAGAAAAGCAACAACCACTTCTTCAAAACTACAATTAATTATATAATATTTTTTAAATAATTTTTAAAAATATTAAAAATAAAAAATAAAATAAATTTTATGAAAAATTATTTTAAATTTATTATAATTTAGTTATTATGTCATGGAATTTTTAATAAATTATATGTATTTGTTTATAATAACTTATTTTAATGCTACTAATGGGAAGAGGCACAAATGTTTTTATTAAAGCAAAAATTTTTTATATTTTCCTATAAAAGTCTCTTAACAATTATCAAATAGTTTATGTGAGACATATTAATCATTAGGTATTATGATGAGAATTGGTTTTGATATTATCTTATAGCAATAAGCTTTCGTAAAGATAAGAGTCGATAACTTGAATTTAGGTAAGGGCGATTTGGTGTAGTCTGGTTCAAGTGGAGTGGCAGTTGAGGAAGCTGATAACAAGTTGCAGATTTTAGGTAGTGATGGCTCCGTTGGTAGTTTGGTTTCTAGTGTGGTCTAGGATGGTGTTTGTCAGGATGTGTGTCATCGTGGATCCAAAGGCAGATTTTTTTTGGCCACATTGACCTGATTTCCAAGTTTGGTTCATAGACCCAATATATTTTCTATGAAAATAGACCCATTAAGTGTATGATTTGCAAGAGATTTGGTCATGGAGGCCTATGTGAGATATGCTCATAATTTGAAGGAGTTTTCCAATAAAATCTAGATGAAAATACCTACGGTGGAGCAAGGTTTAGGAACCAATTCAAGCGAGGTCGAGGAAGTGGATCCCCCGTAGTTTACCCAATCATATGAATAATTTTGGTTGAAGAGGTCATTGAAGTTGTCATTAGTAGCCCCAATAAGGTAGTCCTAAACAATGAGGTCAGCTCTATCTCTGACTTTCCAAAGGATAGCAAGGTCGACATGATTTATGAGGTAGGTATCCCCCAGGAGTTTTTGCAAAACTCTTTCTAATGTTTTCTTTTTTGATGAGGCATTAGTAGAGAAGGAGGTTGGATATAAACCTTTGATTGCTTCCACCGTCCCATTTATGGTTGAGGAAGTTGTTTGATCTCCTATTAATCCCAAGAACTACAAATTCTTGGGGCTTGGGAAAGGTTCATCGGGGTCAAATTTTTCTTGTCCAAAGACGCGAAGCCTTTGAAAGGGTACAATGAATTTTGGGGTCCACAAGAAGGTGGGGAAGCCCCCTAATATGGTGGTAAGGAACATGGAGGTGGATTCAGAGGTTGCAAATGGCCTGCAGAGTCAGTTGAATTTTGAGAAGGACAAAGAGTCAAAATTAAAGCAACTAAAGGTGGATTTGTTTTGTTTGTCCCCTCATTCTCTTGATGGGGGGAGTCGAATAAAACCCTAAAGATGAAGATCATTTCTTGGAATTTATTAGGTCTTAACGAGGTTGATAAGAAGAGAGCTCTGGTATCTTTGAGGAATGATTATAGGCTTAATCTTATTTTAGTGCAGGAGACTAAAATGGAAAGTGCTAGCATGGCATTAGTCAATATGAAAATCTCGAAAGAGGCCAATTTTATGGTAAGCTTGGCTAATGGTGCATGAGGGGGTCTCTTGTGCTTGTGGGATCCTAAATATATCAAAGGATTGATCCTTATTTCCTCTAAAAAAGTTATAAATATTTTGTTCTCTTACAAATCCTCAAGCTTCAAATGGATCTCTTCAAACATATATGCTCCCAACATGCCTTAGAATAGTTTGATTTTTAGGAACTCACTAAGTTCTATGAGAGATGTTTTTAATGAAAAAGTGTGGCTTCTTGCAAAAATCTGCTATATGCCTATGATAAGAGAGGAGGGGCTCATGTTTGTAAGAGTATGGAAGATTTTGCATCCTTTGTGAACTATCAAGAGCTTATGGATATGAAACTGAAAGGTTCTAGATTCACATGGAATAATAGGTGGTTGGGGAGCCAAAACATCTAGATCATATTATACCAATTTTTCATCTCAAAGAAGGGATTCCTTTGTTTGGTGATGCGACCCTAAATTATCTCCCTACGTTGGCTTCATATCATAACTCTTTGGTTTTTGAGAAAGTCTTAAACGCTCCTTTCTATGTGACGCCTTTTAGATTCGAGGCTATATCGCTGCAACACCCTAATCTAGAGATCACAATTAAGAAATGGTGGTCCAGGAGTTTCTATGGCCATCCTTTGGCTCAAATTTTTACCAAGTTGAGGTTTATTAAGGCCAACTTTAACAAGTGGAACAAAAGTATTTTTGGTAATGTTAACCAAAATAAAAAAATCTTGAGCAATCATCGTGAGGATATTGAGAGAAGATTTACCTCTTTTGAGATGGATGAGGATCTGAGGTTTGATGAAATATGTATTTTGTTCGAATTCAATAACATGGTAGCTAAATAAGAGACAATGTGACGATAAAAATCGAGGTGCCTTTGGCTTCTAGAGGGGGATCGTAATTCAATTTGTTTTCATTCTTCGACTTTGAGGCATAGGAGCTCCAATTAGATCTATGAGATTCAAAGTGTGTAAGGGGTAGTTTATAGAGATTTAGATAATATTAGAGCAAATGCAGTGGGTTATTTCAAATATTTGCTATGCTCTCATGTTACCAAAAACCTTCCCACTGAAGACCGACCACTAAGAAACATCTTGGAGTCAGTTTCTAATGACATGAATAAGATTCTATGTGATCCCTTTAATGATGAAAAAAATATAAATACATCATTGACAATGGGAGGTTTAAAGGTGTCAGGACTTGATGGTTTTTTGTCGATTTTCTTTCACAAATTCTGGCTTATTGTAGGTCCTGATTTTTGTTGGGCAGTCAGAGAGGCTCAAAGCTCTTGTTTTATCCCTGCAAATGTGAATTCCACATTCCCTATTCTTATTACTAAATTCTCGAGGTCTAAATATTTTGTTGACTTTAGGTCAATCAGCCTTTGCAACACAATTCTTAAAATTCTAACTAAATCCATCGCTAATAGACTAAAAAATATGCTTCCTTCGATTATTGACTCCCCGCAGAGTGACTTCGTCTCAAGGATGAAAATTCTTGATGATATCATCACTGTGCACGAGATCATTCATTAAACTAGCAATAGTGGGAGACCCGAGACTCTACTTAAGTTGGATATGAACAAGGCATATGACATGGTGGCTTGGGACTATTTGCTGAGAGTCATCAAGAAAATTGATTTTGCATACAGTTGGATGATTTTGGTTAAATCATGTTTTTCCTTTGTAAGATTTTCTGTTATAATTAATGGGTCCCTAGTTGGTTAATTTTGTAGATGCAAAGGGCTTCATAAGGGAGATCCTCTCTCACCTTATTTATTTATTCTAGTTTCCAAAGATTTGGGAAGAGCCAATCGGGCTAATTTAGACATTGATGGACTGAGACATGCTTGCTCTATTGACCCCATCTCTCATAATCAATATGTGAATGATACTTTTCTTTCTTTCTTGGCTTCAATTCCACAAGTTAAATCGGTTAAATTGATGTGAATCTAGCTACAAAAGGTCAAAACAAAATACCTCCTATTACATAAAAACTACGGTAAATGAAAATAATATGTAAACCCTCCATTTACATAAAAACTACGATAAATGGAAATAATCGATAAAACCTTCCATTCACATAAAAACTACAGTACATGGAAATAAACCAATAAATTTTTTTTTTTCTCATTCCTGGATTCACTTTCTCTCTTACAATGCAATACCAAGGGAATATATATACCCAAAGAAACCCTAAAATAAAACCCTAAAACTTGAATCCCTAAAAGAAACCTTAAAAGAAAACCCTAAAGCTTAAAACCCTAAAAATAAAAAATTACTATTTTCAGCAAATTGATTTTTTCACCAAAAAATGCCTTTTTAAGTAATTATTATTTTCGATAAATTAATGTTTCATAAAAATTTGCATTTTTAAGTAATTACCATTTTTGAAAAATTATATTTTGTGACAAATAATTCTATTTTAAGTAATAAAAAAATTACTTTAAAACTTTTTTGAAAAAAACCCTCTAAATATAGGCTCTCATTCTCCTTTGGTTGAAAAGAACTCTGCTCCTGCGAGTTCCTCCGATCAAACTCATAATCGCTCTCCATAGAGTGCCACACATCTGCAAGTACTCCTTAAAGTACCAATATCCTTCTAAGGTTTTATATCTCAAACCTCCTGCAAGCACTACACATAGTGCTAATTTATTCCTTCAAGGTTTTAAAATAGCAAACCTCTTGCAAAAATGACATAAAGTGCCAATTATTCCCCCTGAGATTTTTAATGAAAAAAACCTCCTGCAAGCACTACAGAAAGTGCCAATTTATTTCTTTAAGGTTTTACAAACCTTCTGCAAGCACTACACAAAGTGCCAATTCCTCCTTTTGAGGTTTTATATAAAAAATCTCCTGCAAGCACTTACACAGAGTGCCAATTTCTTTCTCCAAGGTTTTACAAACCTTCTGCAAGCACTACACAAAGTGCCAATCTCTTTCTCTGAGGCTTTTACATAAAAAAAACCTCCTACAAGCACTTACAAAGAGTGCTAATTTCTGTCTCTAAGGTTTTACAAACCTTCTGCAAGCATTGCACATAGTGCCAATTTATTTAAATTTCTTTTGGAGCCTCTTTGCTCTCCTTTTCTCTTTTCTTCTCTTCTCTTTTCTCCTCCCAACAAGATCGAACCTGGCTCTGATACCAAATGATGTGAATCCAACTACTAGAGACCATCAAAATGGACTCCAATCACATAACACAAATGCAATAATGGAAGAAAAATGCCAATTGATATTCTTCTCATTCATGAATTCACACCCCTTCTACAAAAGATTACAATCCATCATATAGCAACCAAAAACCAAATAAACCCTAAAAATATTTTTTTCCTAAAAAATGCTAAAAATAGATATTTTTCCTAAAAAATGCTAAAAATAGAAATGAGTCGAATTGTGCCCAAATTTGGTGCACACATCCATCTTACAATAATGAACCTTAATTTAAAATATTAGGTCTTAACTTATGGTATAACAAAAGATAATAAACTTCTAACAAACCCAAAAAACCCGAGAACCTATTCTAAAAGCTAATTTTGGGGCACTAGATGTCGGAGTTAGGTCCCGAAAACATGATTTTTGGAGGATCAGACACATCAAATATGGACCTAATGTAGAAAACACACGTAGAACCACCTATTAAATTTCAAGGCAAATGGGCGTACAATTCACAAGTTATGGCTCTAGCAAGGTGCATCATAAATCCATTCTTGAAGATTTTGAGAAGGTGGTGGATCAAAAAGTCAACCTCAGGAAGAGCATGCTCTTTTTATTAAATACTCCATTGGATTGACAGAGAAATATAGTTGATATCTTGGGGTATCCTATTGGCTCTCTTCCCTCTTTGTATCTTGGAATGTCGATGTTTAAAGGATCCTCAAAGCCTTCTCTTTGGTATTCGATAGTGGAAAAGCTTCAAAATAAGCCCACCAGGTGGAAAGGCACTCTCTTAAGTCAAGTCAAAAAAATTCAATTAGTCAAGACCTCCTTGGAGAGCATCCCAGTTTATTTTTTGTCTCTCTTTAGAATTTTGAGAAAAGTCTTGGAAAAAATGGAACAAATCCAATGTACTATTCTTTGGTCTGATGATGAGGTCAAAAATATATTTCATTTGGTGGCGTGGGACAAAGTTTGTAGCTCTAAAGAAGAAGGTGGTCTTGGTTTGAGGAGGATGAAATCTCTTAAGAAGGCTATGATAATGAAGCAAGCATGGTAGCTGGTTAAGAATGAGGATACTGGTTGGGTCAAGATAGTATAGGTAAAGTATCTTCTGAATGAGATTAATTTTTAAAAATCTCATTCCTTCCTGTTGGATTTTGCCTTCTGTTCTAGTTTGATTTGTTTTTATATATGTAGGGGATTTAGGTTGACTATGGGAGATGGTAATTCGATTGACTTCTGCATGGACACTTGGGTGGATAACTCTCTACTTGTTCATCGATCGGATTTTGAGGACCTGAAGCCAATCACTAATAGATTTTTTGACTCCAATGGTAGTGACTTTATTAAAGTGGTCAATGGGAGCCTTCTGTGGAAATATTTTGACATTCCAAACATATCTCAGGTGGTCATAAGGGCTCTCAAATTTTTGTTTGATGAGATAAAATGACTGCTTACTCCAGGAACAGGGCTAAATGATAGACTAATTTGGGAGCCGACTAAGGATGATAATTTCTCGATTAAATTGGCCTATCATTGTTTAGATTCTGACGTTGATCCTTGGTTCCCTATTAATTAGGTTTGTATTAAAGGTCTTACCCCCAAAATAATTTATTTTTTCTGGTTAGCTATTCAATAGAAATTTTTAACAATTGATAATCTTCAAAAGCAGGGGATGAGTACTTCAAATAGATTTTTCCTATGTGAAAACAATCTGGAATCATCGTGGAATATGTTTTCTAGATGTTAATTTTCTATTGAATTTTTTATATTATTATTTAAGGATTTGGGTGTGTCTTGGGTCCTCCCCGATTCTCTTATAGATTTATTTGACCAATGGTGTCCCCCCTTCCACTTAATTAGCTTGAGGTTTCTTTGGAAAATTGGATTAGCTCAATTATGGTGTAAAATATGGAAGGAAAGGAATGCTTGTGTGTTCAATGGGGTTCACCAATTAGAGTCCTATGTTTCCTCAAGGGCAATTAGTGACATGGTCAAGAACTTTAAGGATCTAAATTTGGATAGGGTAACCTATGATTTAGAGATCAAATTGGGGTGTGCTCTGGGCTTGCTATCACATCCTATGAATATGGCTATCAGGGTGGCCCGGGACATGTCACACATTGTCTAGGAACCCCCTTTGGATGGGTGGTTGAAATTAAATTTTGATGGGGCTTCTAAAGGGAATCCAGGCCTGATGGGACCTAGTGGTCTTTTTAGGAATTCTAATTGTGAAATTTTGCTCATCTATGATAAATGATTGGGTCATCAAACTAACCACTTCATGGAGATGTGGGCATTGTTTCAAGATGTTTATCTTCTAGAAAAGGTCAACTGCAAAAAATTGATTATTGAGGGAGATTCTCTCAATATAATCAACATAGTTAAAAGTAGTCAGACCCCATCATGGACGATTTCAAACTTCATCTAGGAAGCCAGGAGATAGATCCAAAGTCTTGAAGAGGTTTAAATTTACCATCATTTTAGAGAAGGTAACAAGGTCACTGATATTCTCACCAACTGAGGTCTCCTCATTCAAAATCTTCAAGTCTAGAAAAAAAATTTCTTCAAAGATATTACAATCATGGATAATGAAGGCAAGCAATGAAGGAATTAGTATTGGTCTCAAAATTTAGGTTGGATGGGAGTTGGGACTTAGTTTCTTGGGGGGAAAATCCTACCATTTTTTGAATTTAAACTTTTTTCATGATGGCGTCGATTCTCCTTATCCTCAAGTTGCAATTGATGTGACAAAGGGTAGATAGCGAGTTTCCTCAATGTCGTGTGGACAACTTTTCCTATCAAGGTGTATTGATTTTGGTGCATGGTTGAGTAGGAGGTTCAATTGGCCTTATTTTGAGGAGAGTAGGAAGGATTGCAGGTGTGAGAAAATATTTACCTCAGGATGCTCCTTGAGGATGTAAGGGGTCAGGATGATATGGCTGATGTGGTTATGGGGGACTTATTCTTGCGAGCTGAGCTTGAAGGAGATCAAATATTATTTTGGGTATCATGAATATTTGTGCCTCGCTTGCAGAGCCTTCGAAAAGTGAATCATATCTTCGTGCTAGGATCCATATCTGACTAGTTTTTTTTGCTATTTTCAATCTTGGTAGCTTTACAAAACCTTTTATAGCCCTTAAAGGTGTTTTATCTAGGTTGGAGTACCAAGATGTGTGGTGGTAGATTGATGATGGTGCTTTTGTTCATCCTATGCTCAAAGGTGGCAGTATCATGTGGGAAAATTTATCTTTAGCTCATAACGTGAAAGAAGAGAAGTCACACGTGAATCTGGATTGAGTGATATACAGGGAAAAATATCAGCTCATTGGTTTCCTAGTCATTTCTCTCTTGAATATAGGTTGGGGTGGTCTAAATGTAATAATTTATCCTTTACTCATATAAGCGGTGTTAGGTAGAGTGTTAGGATGGTCATTTTGATCCTGGAGACACAATCTCTTGCAGTGGATGAGGAGGTCCAAAAAATATTAAAAAAAATAATGTGCTTCAATGCCTTATGAAGTTTAATGGCCATCACCAGAAGATGGCCAATCATCTTACTTACTCATGGTGAGAGGGGATGGTGAGAGTGGGTTCAACTAAATTTGAGATAAACATATCCTTTATCGTTGAGGTGACAGTGCTGGTAGTGGATGACACAATCCATAATATGGAGAAGCACTCCTTGGTGAAGGAAGTGCAAGTGTTTTTGGGTGGTTAAGAAGAACTAGCTAGGACCCAAAATGGGTTTAGGAAAAATTCTCTTAAGGCCCCTTGGGATCTTGTAGTACTGGTGATAATTCAGTATTTTACCTTAGGTGAGAATCTCGCTATCTTGAGTAGCTACCATTTCATTATTCTTAACCATCTACGTCATAAGAAAATGATGAACATTTCATCGTTTCTTTTCTAGTCTTTGACTAGGACTATCTCAAAGGTAAAGAAGGAGGTTGTTTTGGACCTGCTACACCAAGGTTTGCTTAAGATAAATTTTGATTACATGGTGAAGCAAAGGGGTCTAGATGGGGATAATATTCTCAATGTATTGATTAATGTTTTTGTCCCTGTGGTGGGCTATCCGACCTCTTCAGTCTTTCGAGATTCAGAGACCTCGCTCTAGTAGGCTACAGAAGCCACCCCCATTGTTATGTATTTTATGGATTTCATGGAGTCTACTCTGAGAGGTCTTAGCGGTAGTGATGAGGGCACCAAGAGATCCAAACGATCAATGGCTAAGTGAATGAATATTGGTAAGGACTCGATGTTTGTGGAAGATTCTAATTCAAAGGATTTTTCTCCTCCAACTAAGAAGTCAAAGCTGATTCTGGAAGTTGGAGGAGCAAAGAGGTTCCAAAACCCTAGTCTCTATTAGGTGGTTACAATCCAAAGGCTCTTAATTCAATGATCCTAAAGTTGCAGTGTTCAATGATCGATTCTATGCAAGAATCAATTTCCTATGTTGAGGAAGTTATGGTCCTCATGGGATGGCAAGTACCCAATGAAAATAATGTCAAGGAAGAGAATGTAGGTCCCAGCGGGAAAAAGTTCTAAAATTGGATGGTTTTGTTTTCTCTTATTTTATTCGGTGTTTGGGACCTATGTGCCTGGTCAATATTGCTCTATTCATCAAGGCCTACGTGCCTAGTTGGGTCCCCTATGTGGGTTGTAGATACTTTGGTTTTGGCTTTTGGTTTGGGTTGGTTTGTTTTTTGGCGTTCTCGGCTTCTAGTTGTTGGGTTTGTGCTTGTCTCTCTTTACCTCTTTATTTGATCAAAGGTTAGATCCAATTTTTGTTAAGTTTTGGAGACCCTTTCAAAACTGCGTCATCTACCTTATCAAAAAAAAACAATTAAATATATATTTTTTTTTTTGGTAAAGATTTACGAAAAATAAACTTGTTAAAAACTATATAAAATATATCAAATAAATGATAAGAAAAACATTTAAATGAAATATTTTCCTTAAATGCCGCTATCTGACATATCAGACATATCACACAAAGGCGGTGTTGACTTTAGCGACCCTGTACTAATTATCTCTGCTTTTGTTCAATCCCTATTTCATATTTTATAATGAGTGGAATGTCCTTGTATTCACGTGTTTGAATGTGAGGTAGGACCATCAATATGGCTAACGCCTTAGCGGTTTCAATATAAAAATCCAGTGTTTACCATCTTAATGCTCGGCAGCTCGGCAGTACACAAGGTGCCTCTGCCTTCATTAGACACATATTTTAAACTCTAATGAACCGATATGAATGAAGGGAAAGTGGACCCATTATTCCAAGCAAGGGTGGTATGGGCAGTAAAAAGGAATGGGGAAGCAAACCGTATCAGTTCTTGCTATTTCTGCCATTTTGTCTGTATTGTTAGCTTCTGCGAATGCATTTTCTGGCGGTTGGATATTTTACTGCAAGCAGGGTTAGGGTGAGACGCGATTTATTTAATTATGATTATTCAAATTTCAGTTTATATGGTTTTGAGATCTTTATTTATTTATTTTTTAGTTGGTTATGTTATGGTGCATGAAAGCAAAAATTGAAAGTTAAAAATTTGGAAAGCTTGATATTTTACTAACTTAAAAAAAATTAGAAATTAATGACATAACTAGGTATATATTTATTTATTTATTTGAATATCAGGTTGTATTGGAAAAGGAGTAGGAGAGAAAGAGATATAAAGATTGGATTTTTCTATGCTACAATCAAAACATCAGCCCTTCCAAGCGACATTTTTCACCTTTGTCTTTGTCCCAATCCAGAGAAGGGGTTTCCAGTACTGTTATCCAAAAGGTCACCCAAACCAAATTTAGCCCGAAACAGACTAGAAGCTCAATGAAATCCCCCATGATTGACTGTGGAGGTGAGAAAAAAAAGGGAAGAAAGTCAAATGCCCAGCAATGGAAAGAAGAGGTCCAAGATGAGATAGCTAATGGAATTCAGACTACTCTGTTTCCACCAACTGGAAATCTTCCCTTTGAAGAAAACAAAATTCTTAAGCCCCCTCAAGTCCAAGGCAGGGGAAGAGGAAAAAAACTTTAAAAGTTCCAAATGAAGATCATATCCTGGAATGTAAGGGGGCTCAATGGCCTTCCTAAACAACGGTTAGTCAAATATTTAAGAAGAGATTTTGATCCCACTATTCTTATTTTGCAAGAAACTAAAGTCGATGAAGTTTTGTCTAGAAAAATTGCCCTCAATATCTGGAAAAATGGAGAAGCAATTTTTTGCAAAGCCAATGGAACCTCAGGTGGTCTTCTTTGTATCTGGAATCCAGGGAAGGTGGAAGGCAAGGTTATTCAATTGGGGGAAAGGGTAATGAGCATTATTTTTAAGGATAAGGTTAATGACCTTTCTTGGATATTAACAAATGTGTACGCCCCTAATTCTATATCTGGGAGAGCGGATATATGGAATTTACTCGATCATTTCAAGGAAGCTTTTCAGGATATCCCATGGATAGTGGCGGGGGACTTTAATACCCCTCTTTACCCCTCTGATAAAAAAGGGGGAGTAGGAATTCCAGCAAGAAGTATGGAGGACTTTCAAGATTTCATCAACAACAACAATTTATTGGATGTCAAATTAAAAAATGCTAAATTTACTTGGAGCAATAGGAGGTTTGGAAATCAACTTATAATGGAAAAGCTTGATAGTTTTTTTTTGTCACAAGAAGCAATACAATCTTTTGGGGATGCAAATCTGTTGTCCTTGCCTCGCATTGGGTCTGACCACAACCCGATTTTACTTGAAATTGAAGAGACTCCAAAATTCAAAAGGCCTTTTAGGTTTGAATCTATGTGGATGCACCACCCTGATCTCAGAGACAAAATTTCTCGCTGGTGGCAAGCATTCTTGTCGTAGCGGGGCCTTCATTCGGATTAGCACGTAAACTTAAAGTGGTGAAAGAAAATCTAAGGATCCGGAATAAGGAAATTTTTGGAAATATTTTTGAAAACAAGAAAGCCATCTCTGAAAGGTTATCAACCATTGAGAAAAAACTTGAAGAGGGATTTCCAGACCCTTCCCTACAGGTAGATGAAAAGAAATCCCTTGCTGAGTACCATAATGTTCTAGCCTGCGAGGAGACTTTTTGGCGGCAAAAGTCTAGAGCTACCTGGCTAAAAGAAGGTGATGCCAATACAAGATTTTTTCATGCATCTACCTTAAGGAACAGAAGCCACAATAGAATTAAAGAACTTGTTAGAGAGGATGGATCACTCCTTTCTAGTCCTAATGAAATCAGAAATGAAGTAGTTTCCTATTTTCAGAATCTTTTAGGAGAAGAACATTTCAGTTCTGCCTTAGCTTCAGAATCAATGCTTTACCATATTACTCATTTAATTTTTGATGACTTGAATGGGAAGTTAATTAAGCCTTTCATGGATGAAGAAATCAAAGAGGCTCTCTTCTCAATGAACCTCGATATAGCTCCAGGTCTGGACGAGTTTTCACCTTGTTTTTTAGCTTTTTGGGATATTGTAGGTTTTGATGTATGTGCTACTATCAAGGAATTTCAGTCCACAAAGCATATTCCAAGAAGTTTTAACTCCACTTTTATTGCTTTAATCCCAAAGATTCCTACTCCTAGATATATGATGGATTTTAGACCTATTAGCCTTTGTAATGTTGTTTATAAAATTTTGACCAAGGAAATTGCAAATAGAATGAGGAAGATCCTTCCTATGTTTATTGATGTTTGTCAAGGCAGTTCAGTCCCTGGAAGGTCCATCCTTGATGGGGTCATAACAGTTCATGAAGCCCTCCATTCGGTAGTCCAGACTAAAAAACCTGCTTTTGCTCTCAAGCTGGATATGAACAAGGCTTATGACCGCATAAACTGGAGTTTTGTCTCTGCCATTCTTCGGAAATTTGGTTTTCATCATGAATGGATCAAGCTTTTGGAAGGATGTTTTATGAAACCTTGGTTTTCGATCCTTGTTAATGGTGCTCCTTCTGGATACTTTCAAAGTAAAATGGGCCTAAGGCAAGGTGACCCTATCTCTCCCATGTTGTTTATCATTGTGGTCGAAGCCCTTGGGAGGACAATCAAAGTTGCCTGTAATATTGGTCTTATTTCAAGAATTAAAGCATCATCACAAACACAGGCAATTACACATGAACAGCTTGTGGATGATACTTTGTTGTTAACTCTTGCATCGCTTTTTGAGGCTAAGGTCATAAAACATATTCTAGAGCTATATGAGGATGTCATGGGGCAAAAGGTAAATTTTTCAAAGAGTAAAATTTATTTCTTTAACACTCCCATTCAGAGGCGGATTAAGATTGCTAGGATTCTTGGATGCTCAGTGTCTACTCTTCCATCCACATACCTAGGCCTTCCTTTATTTACAAGCAGAGCTACTGATTCCATGTGGACTAATGTAATTGAAAGAATTCAGAGGAAGCTGGCTGGATGGAAAGGGAATTTGTTATCTCAATCTGGCAAGGCAGTTCTCACCAAGTTTTCCATTCAAAGCATCCCCGTCTACTTTCTCTCTATTTTTAAAGCTCCTACAAGTGTCTACACTAAAATTGAACAGATCCGGAAGAGGTTCCTATGGACTGGTTCTGAATCTAAGCAGCGCTTTCACTTGGTGTCCTGGGATAGGGTTTGCAAACCTGGAGGTATTGGGCTAAGGAGAATACAACATTTAAACATGGCCCTCCTGGCCAAACAAGCATGGCGTCTTTTGACAAATGCAAATGCAGAATGGATTACTATAATCAGAAGAAAGTATTTGCAAGAAATTGAATTCTTAAGTTATTCCTTTCCTCCCAGGGGATCAATTTTTTGGAAATCAATCCTTCAAACTAAAAACTTGCTAAGCAAAGGGCTACGTTGGAAACTGGGAAATGGAAGAAACATTGATTTTTGGGACCACAAATGGTTAAAGGACTATCCCCTCTCTGCAGACCCCATCATTTCAACCCTTAGAGCTTGGACAATTGAAGTTTTTGGTACCAAAGTTGCAGATTTTATTACTTTGTCAAACAATAGAAGGGTATGGAAGCCAATAATGAATAATGATCTACCAGGGGCATCAATAATACTGGAGAATGAATTAAAACAGTCTTTACTCCCTTCTGGAATTCTTGAGGACCAGCTTATCTGGGAAGCTTCAGACAATGGGGAATTTTCTCATCAAGACTGCTTATCTGATGCTTATTGATAATGATGAAACTACTTTCCCTCACTTGGAAGTTTGGCCCAAAAGCATTGTTCCGAAGGTTGGGTTTTTTGCATGGCTGGCCATCCAAAATAAGATCCTCACCATGGATAACTTAATAAAAAGAGGTGTGATTGTTGTTAATAGGTGTTATCTTTGTATGTCTGAGTGGGAGTCTATTGATCATTTGTTTCTGTATTGTAATTTTTTTTGTCTCAATCTTGTTAGGTCTGTTACAAGTGTTTCATATTTATTGGGTCCATCCTCAGTCCATTTTTGACTTATTTGTCAAGTGGCCTTCCCCATTTTTGAATAGGCGTCTTAGGTATATGTGGAAGATCTGCCTTCATCACTACTTGTGGCAGATATGGTTGGAAAGGAATCGTCGGGCCTTCTTGGATAAGGTTTCTCAGTCATCCTCTGTCCTGTCAAAAATTTTAGCATATGCTAATGAGAATACTTGTTTAGTGCCCGCAGCATCTAGACCTCCAAATCCTTTTGAAGCTTCATTAGGCCAGCCATTAAACTTACCTCTCACTCGATGGCCTCAATCATCCTCAAGTCTGTCCTAGAACCATGATCACATGGACCCCACCCCCCCTAGGGTGGATTAAGTTAAATTTTGATGGGGCATCTAGGGGCAACCCAGTGAAGTCGAGGCTGGTGGCTTACTTAGAGACCACAAGGGTGAGGTGCTTGTAGCTTTTGCGGAACATCTTGGAGCTCAAACTAACAATGTGGTCTGAAGCAAGGGCGGTTTGGAGGAGCCTCAAGGTGGCATAGAATTATCCAGGGAAACTGTTGGTGGAAGGTGATTCTCTTATTATTATAAATCTTCTAAAGAACACTAAGAGAGCTCCTTGGAGATTTGATGACTACATCCATGAAGCAAGGGCTCTAATTCATGACCGACCTGAGGCCATAATTTTGCATACCTTCCGGGAAGCAAACATGGCAACTGATAGGCTGGAAAATGAAGGCATTGTAGCAGCAAATTTGATCACGTGGACTGAAAATCTTCCTCATGCAGTCTCAATGGTGATAGATAATGAAAAACTTTAGATTGGAAGGCTCAAAGTGGATCAATGACAGAAAATGGGGGCATTTTTTTAAAAAAAAATTTGAACCTTATAATGGATTTTGTCATATTTGTTTTTTTTGTTCATGTGACTAGTGTTTTTTGCAGCTGGTGGGGCACTGATATAGGTTTTTTATCTACAAATTCATGCATGGGAAAAATCTGCTTTGGCCTCAAGTATTTCCCAAGGTGTTTTTGGATTCGATGTCGCAAAAAGGCCCTAGCAAGAAATAACAAAGTGTTGGAGATCCCTGACAATGAGGCACCAGACCCCACCATAATAGTCTTGGAGAAGATGACAATTTCATCGACCTCCAACGAGTATCAACCAGCTTGAAGAGTCCGTCCGGCCTCATCGAGTGCATTGTTGATTTGTGTGATTCCTTAAATCTTCTGCTTTATAGCCAGCAGCTCCAGGGCACAAGGAGTCAAAGGCAAAATCTAAATATGATGGCAAGAACGATGATAAGAAGTTAGATGAGGACTACAAGGAAGACTGCTTGGCCTCTTGGCTGTCCATTCTATGGGATGTTTTTTTTTTTTTTTTTGACCATATTCTATTATTTTTATATGGGCACAAGCTACTCTGCATGGTGCTTGCATGATTAGTTTTTGTCTTTGTTAGTTCTTTTTTGCGTCTTTCTTTTCTGATGGCCATAATATTAGGCTTCCATAGTTTAGTTTGGTCGTATTCTAATGGAAGAGTAGGTCTTGGCCATTTTTGTTGTCGATTTAAACTTTTAGGGCTTGGCCTTTGTCCAGTTGGTCAGTGGACCCTATTTTTTAAAATGGTTTTGGGTCAACCAGTTAAAACCCGGTGTTAATTATAATATTCTCTTACTTACCAAAAAAAAAAAAAACATATTTTTATTTTTTATTGCATCATAAATATTTTAACTATAAATGAAAGATATAAAAAAGAATCAATTAGTTATTTAAAAGATATTTTATTAGATGTTAGAAAGATAAGGAGGATCAAGTTGAGCTCTTGCAAAATATTCCATTAATTATTACTTATAAACAAAATGAAAGCTTGATGAATAATATCTTTGTGGAGGAGTTATATGAGGTAATTTTCTCTTTCCATCCTATCAAGGCTTTTGGGCTTGATGGATTTCCTCTATCTATATACATATTAAATTGGAATTTACTGTGAAATTTAAACTAAAATTGTAGGTTTCTAGGGGGTGGTGACTCTAAAGATTTTTGGAAACCCTTGCAACCCAGATGGCCTTTTGGGTAGTGAATTCAACTAGTTGATGACTTTACATCTATGATTGGCTTATTGAGAGGAAGGATTGCCTTATTGAGAGGAAGACTGGGCAACTAGAACCTTAGTAGGGGAGTTGGGGGATGGAGGTTGGCCTGACTAAAGGATCTTTAACATCTGGCTATGTTGTGGGGTTTTCTACTACCTTGGTGGATCTCTGGTTTGGCTATTTTGTTTGTAGTTGTAGGGGGGATTGCGAGGTGGAAGGCAGGATAGCTGGAACTCTAGTTGAGGGCTGGGGGAAGGAGCCTAGGCCAACTGAAGGAACCTCAACATCCTGCCTTGCTATTAGGTAGATGGCTACACCAGTTCACGGTTGGATTCTTGGGACCTAGCTTTGTTTTTATCCCACTCAGGTGTTGTTATTCCTGTTGCATTTTGCTCTATTCGCTTGGCACTAGTAGATTGTGTTGCTTTCTACAAGGCTTCTGGGTGTGGTGCTAAAATATTTTGAACCTTGATTTCTTTGCTGAGGGTTTTGGGCAACGATTGTTCTTAGAGCACAATGGTAAAATTTTAAAATTTCTAGTGCCCTTAGATAACCAAGATTGCAAGGTGGATCTCTCTAGTTTGACTATTTTTTTTTGTAGTTGTAGGGGGGATCACGAGGTGGAAGGCAGGATAAATAGAACTCTAGTTGGAGGCTGAGGGAAGGAGGTTGGACCAGCTTAAGGTACCTCAACATACTACTTAATTGTTGGGTATATGGCTAGACCAGTTTAGGATTGGATTTTTGGGATCCAAATTTGTTTTTCTACCACTCAGGTGTTGTTATTCATGTTAATTTTTTCTTTGTTCGCTTGACACCAGTGGATTGTGTTGGTTTTTGCTAGGCTTCTGGGTGTGGTGCTAAAATATTTTGAGCCTTGGTTTCTTTGTTGAGGGTTCCGTTGGGCATCGACTCTTCTTAGAGCGGAATGGTAAAGTTTTAAAATATCAAGTACCCTTAGATTTTTAAAATTTCAATATCTGCTTTATATTTTGTGTTTCTCTTTTTTGTCTTGACAGATTATGCTCCAGTTTGGGTGGTTTTATTTGTAATTTTTTTTACAATTGCTAGCATCTTTGTTTTTGACTATACTTCACTAGTGCTTTTGGTTCCTGAATACACAATGTTTTTACTGGGCCTTTGTTGGATTATGAGATCAGATTCCATACTGTTTTAGGGGTCCCAGTATTTCGGTTGTGTTGGGTGGTATTCAATCTTGGAGTTGTTCATCTAGATGGGATAATTTCACATTATCGAGCTTAAGTGAGTCTTTCAATTTTAAATTATTTCCACTCATGTTTTTCTCCTAGGAACTCTTGCGGATTGTGAGTTCATCCATGCTACTTCATGGGGGTCCCAAGCTTTGGTTTTCATTGGTCAGTTTTCTCATTCCAGGTCTGGTTTAATTTTTAAAACTTTCATCTAGATAGGACTAGTTTGAAATTTGGATATTGAGTGGATCGTTGTTCGTCCACTGTTCTTCTTCGGTGCTTTTGTTGATCAAACGATGTTCTGTTTGGTACGATCATCTTCTATGCTATTGCAAGGATCCTAGTCTTTCGATTTTGTTGAGTGGTTTTCTGATCCTTGGGAAGTTTTGAATTTTGAAATTTTTGATGAGATGGGATCTTCTCATTTTCTAGAGATCAAGTGGATCTCTCTTTTTTTAATTCTCTCCTCTCATGCATCCAATATTATATTTTCTTGGTATTGGGCATTTACTGAACCCAAGGTTGTTTTCAAATCTTTTGCTTTCGATCAGTTGGGATCATTTCAAATTTTGAAGCTTGAGCAAGACTTTCAAATTTTATTTTAGCTTGTGTTCCCTTTCCTATGTAGGTCAGCTTCTCATTGATCATCTTGGTTTTTTGGCCTTGTTTTGAGTGCCATGGGGTCTCTCAATTATTTTTTTTAGGCATTTGTTCTCTGTTTGTTGATTTTTTTCCTCTCGGTGTGCTTATTGTTTATTTTTTATAGGCTTGGAGACCCTTGTAAAACACCATTGTAAGATTTTTGTAATCCCTTTCAAATCCCCTTTATTTACCAAATAAAAAAAATGGTATTTATTGAATAGTGATATGTTGGCTATAGTTGAAAAGACCCTAAAAGAGAAGGTTACAATATGTTAAATAAATAACGGATTTATTACATTGGTTCCCAAGTAATTTGAGATAAAATATTTTGATAATATTCATCTAGTAAGCATTTGTGTTATGATTTTGAGATCATTTAAAAATTATAGCAAATAGGTTGAAATAAAAATTTAACTTATTTTTTTATTATTATGTTTTGATTGGTTATATGAGATTGAAATGGGCTCCATCCATAATTACATCATGATCATATAGTGGTATTAAAATAGTTTGGCAATTATGTGTGTATCACTTGAAAATATGTGAACTAGGTCTACATGAAAGTTGAGGAATATTATCAACTAAGCTAATGCCATTTGATATTTTAGATTTTTGTATCTCAAAGGAACAAGATGGTTTTATTTGTGGTAAACAAATTCTTGATGGTGTAATAATTGCACATGAGACCATAAATTATCTTAATTCCATGAAAAACTAAGTATACTTATGAAATTAGATATAACAAAACATATGATAGGTTTTGTTGTATTTTTCTACATGATATTCTCAAAATTTTGGTCTTTATTAAGGTTAGTGAGAATGGATTATATGTTTTATAGCACTCCAAAATATTCTATTTTGATCAATATATCCTCTACTAGATAATTTGAGTCATCATATCCACTCTACCAAGGTGACCCACTATCTCCTTATATATTTGTTATTCTTATGGAGGAATTAGGAAGACCCTTCTCAAAAGCAAAATGGAAAGAAATATTAAAGGTACTCAATTTATAACAAATGGTCCCTCCAATATCATCCTCAAGATGATAATTTTATTTTAGGTCATCCCTTAGTCATTGAGGCCATGGGGTTAAATTATTATTATTATGCTAATAGATAATAGTTGGAGAGTTGGTTAATACTAGATAATTTTTATTTTTGGTTAACATTGTCTTAGATTTATAACAAATTATTGTGGATATTTTAAGGTTTAAAATTGCATAATTCCATCAATATATTTCGGTTCTTATAAAGGGAAAAAATGAACTTTGGGACTCAACTTTGGATAGAATGAAATCTTGTTTGGTAGGTTGGAAAGATAAGATGGATGAAAGGCTAAAAATAATATAGAATACATTGCAATCCATCCCTATTTATATGATATCACTTTCTATATTTTGATCATGCATAACATTAAAATTTAATAAAATTCTAAGAGATTTTATTTAGAGAGGATGTGAGGAAAAATTTAGGTTTCCTCTTTGTAAGTGGAATAGAGTTTGCAAAATAAAACATTGGAAGAACAAGATCATGGAATCATAGACTTATGGTTTTAGCCTTAGAGAAAAAACTTGGTTTAATATTATTCAAACATTAAAAAAATTGGGCAAAAATATTGCTTCAAAAATATATATATTCTCTTTGATGCAATGAAATTATTCAACAATGGATCATCAACATGGAAACTAATACCAAATAATTTGTTTTTTATCAAAAAAAATAATCATATGGCATGGCTCAATTGGTTAAATTCCTCAAATTTTAAGGAGGAGACTCGAGTTGAAATCTTGCCAAGAAATACATTCATAATAGCAAAGTTGTTATAATAGTATTATGTAGTCATGATGTGATGGGATTGTCTTAATGTCATTTGACAATTAAAAAAAGTGAACCAAACACATATTAGATGGTCAATTAGTGACGAAAATTCTATAAGTTTTTGGTTGGATTCTTGGTTGAAGCCTTATCCTCTTATTCTAATTCAAAACAACAACCATTGGCTTGGGAATTTCTAGATTATAAAATTTAAAGGACAAATTCTACATTAATGTGACCAACAAATCTAGAGCATGCATTTATTTTAGTAACCTAATTGAAGGAGGGGAACTAAAAATATAGTATATGAGCCTTAAAATATACTTCAAGAGTTCTACTTGCCTGTATAAGGATGAGTTGGTTTTGAATCTATCAAAAGATGATGGATACTAAGTCAAGTTGTGAAATGATATTTTATTATAAATATTCTCTTACTCCAAATTATTTCCCCTAGATGAATGTTTGGTCACTATAGGCCATCCCTAAGGCTTCAACATTCCTTTGGTTAGCAATCCAAAGCAATATTGTTACAAGAGAGACTCTATAGAGAAGGGGATTTCATGAACCTTTCAAGTGTGCCTTGTGTGAGAAGGATCCAAAAACATTTTAAACTAATTACTTCATTGTCCCTTTGCTTACACCATTTGAGGATACTTCATTAAAAATATTTGAATCTATTGGGTAGCTCCATTAATATTGAAACAGTTGATAAAATGTTAGATTAATTATCTCAAAGCTAGAGCATTATATATTATATGGAGGATTAGTCTTGTCATTATTTATTATTAGAACTAAGAGCTTTGAAATGACTAATATATTTTTCAAAAATAAATCTCAAAATCATTCCCATGTTTGGGGTGGTATTATTGCCTCTCTTACAAAATGTTTATATACATGGTACTCATCATGGTGAGTCTCAAGTGTAAAAAATGTGAAGCTATCATCTTGGTTACATTATTTAAATATAAATTGAAGGGTAATTTGCAACAATGAAGTTCACACAAAGGATTTGTTTTGATATATAGTAAAATATATATATTTTTTAAAATTGTGTTTATCAAAATTAATTTTGATGGGGATTTCAAAGGAAAATTAGAAAAACCTTTTAAGATGTTTTTTTTTTTTCTAAAATTAATGAAAAAAAATACCCCACTCAAAATTATAGGAACTTTAACTAACAACTATGTAGATGCTAAAGCACTTCTTATAGGGTTCAAAATTACTATTGAAAAAGGATAGATTTTTTTTCAATTGAGAGGGATTCACAAATTAACATTAATGCTATCAATAAAAATAGATACATGAATTGGATAAAAATAACATTATTGTTAATGTTTATCAACTAATGATGGAGGTAATCTCTTCGAATTATGAGAATTTTTATATAGAAATAAATCAAGTAGTAGATAATTGATCCAATCATGGTGTTGATATTTATCTTGGTGAAATTCAAATTTTAAAAGGCAATGAAAATGATGTTAAGGAGCTCACTATGAAAACATAACAATTTTGAGAAAGATGAAAAATATATTTCATAGGAAATAAAATAAAAAATATCTTTGAAAAAAGGGCAAGCTAGATATATTTTATTTATCCTAACAACAAATGTAGCATTTTGTTATTTGATGAGTGGTTTCCAATAGAAGCCACACACACAAATATATCCCTTTGTTTATTGGTAGTTATACAATTAAATATCTTTTAAGATTATATTTTTATTGAATTTTCAATGTTATCTATCTCTCTCTACCTTTATAGGGATTTTTTTATTTAATATAAATGTTCATCATTTATTCTATTTCAATGGTAATCTTACATATGTTGTGAGATGACCATTGGAAAAATTATACTTATAGATTATTTTGAATCACATCATCTTTCAATCATATAAGTACTACTTGAGTTGGCCTATAAGTTAGACTTTGGAACTCTAAATAGGGATCTCAAGGTTTAAATCCAATGGAAGGTAGAGTTGTACACCATACTTTAGCAACCAAAGTTTGGTTATATAGGCATATATTGGGTAGATAAAATCCTCTATTAGGGTTGTCTCATATGGCCTATGGTCTCACAGATGTTAAAAACTACTTTACCTTTATCTATAGTAATTTTCAACTAAGGATAATTTTTAAATACATATTGTGTTTATAGAAAATAATTAGACATTATGCTTCAACTTATTAGAGTATGGGATTATATAAAAATTATATATATATATATATATATATATATATATATATATATATATATATATATATATATATATATATATATATATATATATATATATATATATATATATGTATATGTTGTGCATGCAATTCAATATACCATTTAAAGTAAAAGCAACTATTTCAAAAATTGAAAGCTATTAGAGGTGACTATATGACAAAAAAATAAGTAAAAGATATCACCAACGAGATGTTACCAAGATGATATTCCTTCGATAATGCATTGTGAGACTATAAATGGTTATATAGGTGGATGACATTATTAAGAGAGGTGAAATACGTGAAGATAAATCTTGTACTAAAAAAATGGTTCCTTATAAAAAGATACTATGTAGTTTTTTAAGAAGTGGTGTAATAGTTGTAGGAGATGTAATCTAAGCCAAAAGAATATAAGTATCTCAACTTTTTATTCTATATCAAATAAGGCCTTAGTTATTTGTAAGGTATTAATAAGTGTGTATCTAATCTTAGTTCTAGTAGCAGAGAACAAAAACTTATAATAATGCTTTTATAACATTGATTGATTCATTCAAGTTATTTTCTTAAAAAAGGGATAGTTAAATAGAGTTCGACATTGTTAACACATAAATTTGATATTGGGCATGAAGAATGCATTTTGTAAATTATCCATATAGTTGTAATGCATGGAGCACATGACATACTAATAGCATTCATTCCACAAAATAATCCATAGTAATAATATAATATCTAGGAATAAATTTGTGTAGTTAATTTTCTTTTTCAAGTATGTCAGTTTTAGCTACCCATCATTATGTACAAAGGACTATAGATATTCTTCTTGTTATGTAATAAAATGTCATAAGGATATGTGCAAAATCTATTTATTAATTTAGCTAATAACTAATACATTTTGAAATTGGTATAGCTCTAAGAATGATATTATCCTCACAAAAGCATTACATTATAACTAGATATGAAAATTAGCACAATAAGCTATTGTAAATTGTTTTAATTATTTTATCAAAGTATGTACCATGCACAAAAATAACATAAATTATCATCTTTTGTAGCTATGTCATTATAATGTTTTAATTTGATAACTAATATAATTTCTCATTCTTATAATGTTATAAATTCCCATACTTTGTATAAAACTAAGATATATATATATATATATATATATATATATATATATATATATATATATATATATATATATATATATATATATATATATATATATATATATATATATATATATATATATATATATTATTATTATTATGGTAGGAAGGGGTTTTAGAGTCCCAAAACCTTTACAAAATATAGAAAAATAAATAGTTCAAAATAAAAAATTGATAAAGAACTACATGTCACTACATAACGTGCTAAAATTGTTAGAGTTACTATGTTAGTAACTATAATTATTACCTCATTTAGGTAATATTTAAGTTTCACCTAGGTAGATATATTTTAACACATGGTAAAAAGTAATTTCTTGCTTTTTACCACTAGTAGTTACTATTACCAGTTACCTTGGTCAGTAGTCTATCTTACTGTCATTTCCCTTTGGAGGACAGATAGGTTAGTTGTTAGTAGGTTAAGCGCTTTTATCTCATAGCATGTTAGTTCTTAGCGTAGATATAGGATCTGTTATTAAATAATCTATTTTGTAACCTACTTAATCCTATAGCTATCCTATGCTATAGTTGATGACATTAATCAATTATTATTTGATCAGTATTACCTTGCATCATTGGCATCAGAGCCACGGCTGCGATCACGGAGGGAGGAATCACCTGGGCAAGGTGGGAGAAATGTTCCAAGCTGGACAAGGTGACTCTCTGGACAAGAGGCGTTCCAAGCTGGACAATCTCGTTCCAAGGAGTAGGATTTGATTTATTCATTTCCTTAATTAATCCTCTAATCTCCTAAGGTTAGTGGTGATTTTTTTTGCCTTACCTTACTCGGGCCCACAGACACCGAGCAGGCAGGCGATTAGGGAGCAAGGAGCAACTGGAGCTAGACTTCGGCGACCAGCACCTCAACTGATCATCGAAACTAGGCTTCGACGATGTCGATAGGCCTACCATTGAACGAGGGTAGGAGAACTCTTGGATGGCCGACCATTGGAGCACACACTCTGGAGCCGATAGGACAAATGACAACCAGAGAGCCTATCGACCACCAGAGATTGCTCTCCAATGGAGCCAGACCACCTACTGACAGAAGACAGACCTGTTGGCCTCGACCCTGGGCACAGATCCCTAAGTAGATCGACGAGACAGATCATGGAGGCTACTGGCTGGACAGACCTGTCGGCCTTGTCCTTGGGCATAGATCCCTAGGTGGATCGATGAAGCGACACGTGGAGGTGACTGACTAACCGGACCTGACTCAACCCCAAGAATTGAACTCGAGGCAGACAGATGAGGTGACACATGGCAGACTGGCCACGTGCCACCCAGACTAACGATAAGGTGACACATGGCAGACTGGCCACGTGTCACCCAGACACGACGCATGGTGGACTAGCCACTCGCCATCTGGCCGCAGCAAAAATCCATGGTGGTACATCTGATTTCCCATAGGCAATCAAAAAGTAAAGGGCAATTTTACCATTTTAAAGGTGTGAAGGATCGCCCGTAGGGGCGATGTGGGATTAATCCCACAAAGTTTTTTTCCCACTTCTCAGTGGGCACGGGAAGAAAGGGAAGACCTTTCCATTCCTTTCCCATCGGGTGGCTTAGCTCGACTAGCAGAGTGCCTGTCGGTTGAGCTAATAGCCGCAGAGTCGGGAGTTCAACTCCCGACAGGGAGAAAATCAATTTTTATTTTTTTTTCTTGTTTCCCACTTCAAAATAGGAACGGGAAGAAAGGGACGATATTTCCCTTCCTTTCCCATCGGGTGGCATAGCCCGACTGGCAAGAGTGCCAGTCGTTGGGCTAACAGCCTGCAGAGTCGGGAGTTCGACTCCCGAAGGGGAGAAAAACAAAGGATTATTTTTTTTCAAGGCGCAACCGCATTTAAAAAAAAAAGAGGTAATTTTTTATTTTTTTGTATTTATTTAATTTTTTTTAGTTATTTTTTAATTAATGAATCAATAATTTTGATTATAAATCATTTTTTTTTTTAAACTAAGTGATTTTTTTATCAAAAATTTTCTTTCTTAATTAAATTATGCTAAATTCAATTAAATTTATGCATTAAAATTTAAAAGGCAATTTTTTTTTTTGTGTTGTTTTCTCCTAAATCAAAAAAAAAAAAAGAGGGGAGATAAGAGACAATCCTTAAAAACTTTCTTTTGCAAATTGAGACTCCTAATATTTTTAATTCTCCAAAATTTTCTAATCCATTGTTTTGAGAGAACAAATTTGTCTCATGAAGAAAAAGCCTTGGATAACAAAAGCTCTTCGTCGTCTAAGAGTTATTCGAAAGAGGAACGAACTTAGACGGTAGACAACAAGATCTCATTTTCGTCGTATGCTTAGAGAGCATAGAAGGAGCTTACCCCATTTCAATACTTACACTGATCCTTGGAAGGGTTTGGATCGAAGTTATGGTCCCATTAGGATTAGAGAAATTTTTAATCCTGATGCACCTCCAATTTTTGAGTATTGAATAATTTGGGTTATATCAAAACTAAGTCGTGTGTCGACTAGTTCTGGAAGCCTTTCAAAAGCGGGTCGTGTGTCGACTTGTCTTGAAAGGAGTGCTCTAAATTCTACATTTTGTAAACATTAAGGGGGGATAGAATTTTTTTTTTGTTTGATTCTATAGTTTGCAAAATTGTAACGATTAAGGGGGGATACTTTAGAATAAGAAAGGTGCATTTTCGATTTTACTCGACACCTTCTCTTCAAAATTACTTGTACTAGGTGCATTTTCGGTTGCATCCGACACCTAGAGTGATACAAATTTGGGTTGCTCTCATGTTTTGATTATTGCACTAAACACTCATGTTTTTTATGTGCAGTTAAAAAATAAAATATAAACATTCAAAGAAGCATTTCATAAAACACAAACTTCACTCACAAACCATGCTAAACTTTGCATAGGTTCAAATCAAGTAATTTCTCCCCATCAAAAGGTCAAAAATTCAAAATACCTTGATTCACTCTCTTTGTTTGGCTTAATAACCTCAAATTTTTCATCCTTATTTCAAGGGTGTTAAAGCAGGTGCCATTAAATATCCTAGAGGGAAAAATCACATGTTTTCAAAACCTACCCCTGTTTCATTTGTTCTATTTTTTTTGGCTTAAAACTCCTCCAACTTTTCATCCCTTGGTAAGGGTGTTAAGGCAGGTGCCATTAAATATCTTATAGAAGCAAATTGAAACCACTTCCAAATACTCTTTTAAGGGTATAGTGCAAGATATCACCATCTTAGTCATATCAAATTTGAATCCTAAACCATGGCCATGATACACAAGTATCTCACTGAAAGCCAACTGCTCAAAGGTTCAAATTATTTAGATTGGAAGACTAAGATGAAATTTATCTTAACTGTAGAGGAATTGTGGTCAATAGTTGATGGAAGTGTCACTAGACCTCAATCACCAGGACAAGATCAAAGAGACTTTGATAAAAAGGATAAAAAGCTATCCTTAATGATCTTGCTAGCTATTACTGATGATATCCAACCTCATATAAGTGTAGCTAAAACTGGAAAGGAGGCATGGGATGCCTTAACTACCATATTTTAGGGAAAGAATCAATCAATGATTCTTAACCTTCAAACACAACTTCATACACTTCACATGAAATCTGGAGAAACAGTAGAGCTATTCCTCTGTAGAGTGGCTGATTTGAAAACAAAAATGCAAGCCCTAGGAGGAACTATGGAAGACAAAGTCTTAATCTCCATTATTTTGAGAGCTCTTCCAGAATCCTATCGAATGTTGATTACATCCCTTCAAGTCTCTGGTAGGATAGTGACTTTTGTAGAGTTGGTGAACATGCTTCAAACTGAAGAAGCTAATCAATTCCAAAGAGATGATGCATCCAAAAATGCACTTTTCTCACATAAACAACAAGGAAAGAAAAAGTGGAATCAACAACAAGGCTCTTCTTCTAACAAAAACAAAGGTCAAGGCCAAGACACTAAGAAGAAGAAGCAGTATTGTAAAATATGTGACAAAGACACTCATCAAACCAAGAGATGTTGGTTTAAGAACAAGCCTCCCAAAGAGAAAGGTCAAATGAAAAATCAAGGCAATGTTGCAAATGAGATGTCTAATACAGATTTAGATTCTATTTCAGAAAAAGCACACAGAGTGCTAATTGCTAGAATGGTTTTGTAGAAGGAAAACATGTGTCCCTTGGGCAAAAGCACCATTTTCTCTCTCTCTCCTCTTTTTGGCTTCATAAATACAATAAGTATTTTGTTTGAAGACCTTACAAATAAGGGGTGCTTGTACCTCTTTTAGGCTTCATAAATAGCAAATTCTAGGTTTTTGAAGTACTTGTAACAAGAGGAGCGATTTTTTGTGATGTAAAATTGTCTAGGAGGCAATATTTGTAAAATCCTTCACAACACTCTTGAGTTGCATATTTTTTGCAATTGAGGGGGGATATCCATTTCTTTTCTTCATTGTTTTTTTTAAATAGGGAAGATGATTTATAAGGGTGCATTTTTGGCTTTGACCGACACCTTAGTCACACTTCCTTCATAAATTAATTACACTATGTTTTGCAACAAGAAGGGTGGAACTTATAAGGGTGCATTTTTGGCAGCAACTGGCACCTTAGCTACCTTATCTTTTGCAAATTCATATTGTAAATGAATGAACCTTTTATGAGGTGATCTATTCTACTACACCTAGTGATTGCAGTGGCTGGTTACCCATGCAAATCGGTTGGATGATGTGATTACCATAAGGACATTCGTTGGCATGAAGACATAGTGACGAATGACCCACTTTTTGCTTAGGAGCAGCCAGAGCACTGTGACAGAGCAACAAACCAGTAGATCAACATCTTCTTCACTGTATTTGGGTAGTTATATACTTTACCCAAATGTTGTATAGAGGGATATGTATGTATTACCCAAATAATGTAATAAGGGGGTATGTTAGAGTTACTATGTTAGTAACTATAATTATTACCTCATTTAGGTAATATTTAAGTTTCACCTAGGTAGATATATTTTACCACATGGTAAAAAGTAATTTCTTGCTTTTTACCACTAGTAGTTACTATTACCAGTTACCTTGGTTAGTAGTCTATCTTACCGTCATTTCCCTTTGAATGGCAGATAGGTTAGTTGTTAGTAGGTTAAGCATTTTTATCTCATAGCATGTTAGTTGTTATCGTAGATATAGGATCTATTGTTAAATAATCTATTTTGTAACCTACTTAATCCTATAGCTATCCTATGCTATAGTTGATGACATTAATCAATTATTATTTGATCAATCTTACCTTACATCAAAAAAATACAAAATGGACTTGTACAATTACATACTGGCAATGAACTGAACTAAAATTTCAGCAAAACACAACCAAGTACAACTTAAACAACAATATCCATAAAAAACAATCAATACCATACCATAAAATCTTACCTCAATCGGGATAATTCCCATCATCTATGAACATTATCCAATTTTTTCATTCCGTACTGCTCCTCCAAAGGTACATTTCTTATTTTTTCCTTTACCCCTCTCTTGTAATGAATAGGGAAAATTATATTTCCAAAACTTACTTTCTTCCAATGAAACTCCAATGTTGGCCATAATATCTACAACTCCATTGTCTTCTCGATAGATAAGTTAAATTTTAACAGAATTCAGCTGTAATAAATTCACTCTAAATTCATCAATCATCTATGCTATTTTACAACTCCCTTCTTGTTCTTCTTTGAGAACTTTCACTATATTTAAATAATCCCCTTCAATTAATGGCATACCTTACCTTAATTTGTAGTAAAAAAAGAGTTTCCAATAGAAGAGTTGTAGATTCTACAAAATGATTAGTTTGAATGCCAAGAGGTTCAACATATGCTAATAAAATCACACCTTTCATCTCTTATTACCCCACCTGCTCTAGCAGAACCTGGATTCCCTTTTGAAGCTCCATCAAAATTAAGCTTAACCTAGTATTTTGGAGGCATTTCCCAAAACACATTAGCTCTAGAAGTCTTCAACAAAGTATGAGAAAAATTAGAAGCTTGCCAATCTAAAAGAAAAGGGAATTAAATGTTGAGGATTTATTTTGGAAAATAAGCTTTAAAATTCTCCTCTAAGGCACTTCCAACCCCTAAAAATAATAGAAGAAACATCTATTTTTTACCCATGTAAATGTGATTATTGTTGTCTCTCCATATCACCCATAAAAAATGTGGAAGACAAAAGTGCCATAAAACACTCAAGCTCTTACCATTAAAGGGTGAGTTCCACTGTAAACATAGATCCACTATATTTTTAGGCTTCAACCAAGAGACCGATGTTGGCAATTTGAGTTATTTTATGTTGTCATTGATGTCACATGAATCATTGATGTCATATGGATCACATTGAGTTTTTATGGGCAAGTGATATTTTGTAAAGCATTGATAAATTCAGGATTTTTGTGAAAACAATGGCAAGAAAAATAAAATGTTTTATTTAAAACCATGGATGGTAGATTTGAAATGGGTTTTTCTTAAAACCTAGGTTGGCCTTTTGTTTCATCAAAAAAGGTGCCTCGGTGATGGAGATATTTAATTTTAAATATTTAGTTTAAATTTTAATTATTTAAAATTTAAAATTAAAATTTTAAAATTAAAATTAAAGTTAGCGCCGACATCTAAAGGAAGAGGAAAAAATCAATAATACACTGACGTCATCGAAAATGAGGAGAAGACTATATAAATGGGGATCCTAAGGTTCATTGAAAAAAATCATCGTTGCTCGTGTTAATCATTGGCTAAGCATCCAAAGAGATCTCCTGAAAAAATCATTTTGAAAAGGGAGACAACGAATAAATCCAAGGTTGGTTGAAAGCTGAAGACATTGTGGGCGAAGTGGTGCATTGGCAATTGGATTTTTGTTAAGGTATGTGGCATCGCTTTACGTCAAGGTTCAAATCTCCTTGACTGCATTCGAAGGCATTGGAAGGAAAGCGCTCGAAGTGCTTTTGGTTTACGTGGAAGGGAGAAAGGACTTAAGGCATGTCGTGTCTTTTCCTTTTGAACGAGTGGCTAGCTCCTGTGGCAACCTTAGTCACGGCTAAGGCGCTCGCAATGTGTGTATGTTGGGGGTTCGAATCCCATTGAGGATGTAATTATGTTTTGCTCTAATTAATTTTGTTGATGCCCTAGGATAGGAGTTATAAGGTGGTTAAGGAATAATTAAAGTTTTAATTAAACTTTATTTTTATAAGGGTTGTGATTATTATTTCAGAGGAGATGAGTTGTTGATTTAAATTTGATATTCATGAAATTGAAAATTAAGATTTAGGAGAAATAAGGAGTTGTTATAAAATATTTTTGAGAGCCTTATTGATTATTATTTTTTATAAGGGTTTTTTATTAAAAGGACTTTGGTGGATGTGTTTATTAAGTTGGAGTAAAAAGGTGTAAATTGAGTTATGCTTTATCTTGTGATTATTATTTGAAGTCCACCAACCCTTATTGAGATTGGAAAGGAAAGTTGGTGTGGCAGTTTTTATGGACAACTTCTTGGCATCAAAGGGTATGGGCACATTCTCCTATTGATTATTTATGGTGGTTGATTTCTGAAATATCATTGGAGTGAAAATGATTGATTGTGGTTTCCTTTTTGGAAGTGGTTGGTTGAATGCTTCAAGTTTTTCTGGTTTGAGAGTTGTGTTTAAACCTTGTTTTATAAGCATAGGTGTTGAAGCCCATTGGTTGTGAAAGAAATTTAAAATAACATGAGTATCATTGTTATGTGAGATTTGTGGTTGAGCATTGTTGGAAACATTTGAGTTGGTTGATACATGCTTGGACTAGGGTTTTTGTGAGAAATAATAGTCCCTTATGGTGATTGGTTGAGTTGAGTTTATTGAGCCTAGTCAAGTGATTGTGTGAGGTGATTGGTCAAGTTCCATGAAACAAACTATTCCATAATTATGATTTGAGTTGAGATTGATTTGAGTTGAGATTGAGCTTAGAAAATATTGAGTCTCTAAAAATTCTCTTTATGCTTCTATGAGTTGACTTGAGTTGAGTTGAGATTGATTTGAGTTGAGTTGAGTTGATATTGAACTTTGAACATATTGAGTCTCTAACAATTCTCTTTATGGTTATATGAGTTGATTTGAGTTGAGTTGAGTTAAGATAATTTTAGATCATTGTTTTCATCCATTAAAGAGTACATTGCCATTCATTGTTGAGTTCATATTTGAGCTTTACCTTAATAGATTTGTGGATGAGATTTGAGTGCTACTTGTGCATGATTTATTGAGCCTTTGAGAAGGCCTTTGTGGACAGTTTTGGGACAACTTTGTGGACAACTTTGTGGATATTTTTGGATAGTTTTGTGGATAACTTTATGGATAATTTTTGAGATAGATTTGTGGACATATTTGAGCAAGTTCTTAGTGAGCTTGCTAGAGCATATTTGGGAAATTTCTTGGTGAGCTTGCTAGAGAATATTTGATAAATTTATTGGTGAGCTTGCTAGAGAAAATTTGGGCAAGTTCTTGGTGACCTTATCGGAGCATATTTGGACAAGTTCTTGGTGAGCTTGTTAAAACAAATTTGGTCAAGTTCTTGGTGAGCTTGCTAAAGCAGGTTTGGACAAGTTCTTGGTGAGATTGCTAGAGCTATTTTGGACAAGTTCTATGTGAGCTTGTTATTCAGTTTTGGACAAGTTCTATGTGAGCTTGTTATTCATATTTGAAAAAGTTCTATGTGAGCTTGTTATTCAGTTTTAGACATGTTCTGCGTGAGCTTGTTATTCATATTTGGACAAGTTATGTGTGAACTTGTTATTCAGTTTTGGACAAGTTCTATGTGAGCTTGTTATTCATATTTGGCCAAGTTCTGTGTGAACTTGTTATTGCCTAGCTTTGAGAAGATCAAATAAATTATTGTATTGGATAAGGATAATTATTTTTGTGTGAAATATTATAAGGAGATTATCTCGTGGAGTACCCCACATTGGGGGAACCACGTTAAATCTTATGTCTCAATTGTGTGTGGTGACTTGTGCTCTTTCTTACTACTGCTATCTGAGTTATTAATGCACACTACTATATTTGGTTATTGCAATTAAGGACATTAATTGATATTGATTTGGAAACAAATTAAAAAGTGGTCTTATATTGTTCACCCCACCAAGTATAATTTTGTGTTCTTCAATTGGTATCAGAGCATGTTCCTTCAAAAAAGCTAACAACTTGAGGGCAGATTCTACAAGAACACAGATGGCTTCGTAGAATGGATCATCTACAAATAAGGCTCTATTTTTTTATGGTATCAATTATGCTTTCTGGAGCATGAGGATGAAGAACTACTTGATATCAAAAGGATATGAGGTATGGAAAATGGTTGAAAAATATTATAGGGTTGAAGGTGATCCCAAGGCAGATAAGACTATCAAGAAATTAGTTGAGATCAATGCAAGAGCAATGAATTGTATTTTGAGTGGGCTTCGTGAGATAGATTTTACAAAGGTCATGGTATGTAATTCAACTAATGAAATGTGGACCAAGTTATGAAATACTTATGAAGGATATTCCAAGGTAAAGTTGGAAAAACTACAAACTCATAGAAAAATATTAGAGGGATTGAAAATTGAAGATTTTGAAGATATTGCAAAGTGTTCACTTTATGTTGATGAGATTACTAACACCATGATAGTCCTAGGTTTTGAAATGAAAGAATCATAAGTTACTCAAAAGGTTTTGATATCACTTCCCATGAAATATGATTCTAAGGTTTTAGAAATAGAAGAAATAATGGATATCAACAAGCTAACAATGGAAGAATTTCAAGGTAATCTCACAAATTATGAGATGAGGGTAAGTAAGCATCAAGTTCTAATAAAAGATATTGCATTCAAGGCTTCAAAGAAATATAAAGGGAAAGTTTCAGAAACAAGTAGAGGTTCAGATAATTATGAGGAAGCTAACTTCATCAAAAGGAATAAGGACTCAAAGAATTTTAGGGATATAAGGAAAGTTAGATGCTACAAGTGTGGTGATATTGGTCACTATGCATACATGTGTCCACATGAAGAAAATGTTGATGATGAAAAATAGGTTCAAAGAAGAAAAGAAGACAAAAAGCATAAGCATGACAAAGATGAAATATACAAGCAAAACAGGTATGAGAAGAAGAAATTTTTTCATAAGGTAAAGAAATCTTACTACATTGTAGATGGAAGTGATAGTTTAGATTACAGTGACAGAGACCAGTCAGATTAAGAAGAATGTACATTCTTTGGAATAAATTAAGAAAGGCAATAACATCTATTCCTAGGTAGTGAAGTTAAATAAAAGGATATATCTATTGAAGAAAGACATGAAGAGCTTGCCATAGCCATTGAGCAAGCAAATAGGTACAAGAAAGGTCTAAGGATATTAAAATGCTTCACATGTGGATATTTTTATTATATAGATGATGATTGCATATACTACATCAATTCCAACAAGGAAAGTTTATTTGTTGAAAAATAAAGCAGCAGTTCTAGTGACAATTCTAGAAGCAATGATGATGAAGAAGAGGATTCCACAAAATAGGAAAAGAAAATCAAGAGGCTTGAAAATAAGGTTCATGAAAATGAAAAGGTCAATATGATGCTCAATCAACACATTAAATATTTGGAAAAAGAGCTTCAAGAAACAAAATAGCTTGGCATCACTATTTTTGAGAAATTGAAGGCAAGAAAAGAAAGATGTAATTAGTTAGAAGAAGAAGATCAAAAAAGTTTTGGGACCTACATAAATGAGTTAGCATGATTTCAAAGAAATTCAAAAACTTTGGATAATTTTTTGGATTCACAACGAGATCCATTTATAAAAATAGGGCTTGGTTATGAAAAAGGGAAATAAAAAATAAGTACACAAGGACCTATATTTGTATTAGGAGGTTTTTATTTATAAATCTATAAGGAAGAACCAATTTCCAAAGAAAAATAATCAAAATAAATGGATACTTGCATTTCAGAGGCTATAGAGATGTGTGCCAAGTTGCTACTTGACACAAATAAATAAAAAGAAGAGGAATATTCTAAAGCACCAAAGGTCTCATATTTCAGGTTTGGGGAATCACACTCAAAAGGAAAGGAAGTTCTAAAATATGAAAGCAAGGAAGCACCTAATATTTGTGAGGAAAGTTCCAAAGTTCCTATGGCTCCAAATATTTAGTTTGGATCTTGTTTTGAGATAGGTGAATCAAGTTCAAAAGAAAAATAAATTCTTGAAGAGGAAAGCAAGGAAGAAACTAAGGAAGAGGTTTTAGATGCTACAAATAAGGTTCAAGGATGTAATGCACAAGTTGAAAATGATCATAAGGATAATGGTCAAGAAATATATGAGGAACCAAGGCATGAACAAAGGGTTTTTCAAGGATATTGTTTTTCTTGTAATGGATTTGGACATAGGGCTATACATTGCAGGATCCATGGATCAAAGAAGTTTGATTTTGATAGAAGAAACTTCAAAGGAAGAAGGTATGGTTTTCAAGGACATTGCTTCTCATGTAATAGGATTGGTCATAGAACTTTTTTGTGCAACGGAAATGAGCAACATGGCTTTGGTTTTAGAGCTTCACAATTCAGAAGTCATGGTCATAATGGTCATGAAAACAGAGCTTCACAATACAGGGTTCAAGAAAGGAATGTATATGCAAATAATTTTAATAATGAATTCAAGACATGGGTACCATCCAAATGCTACAATATCAAGTGTTTTAATTGCAATAACTTTGGGCATATTGCAAAATGGTGTATGACTCAATTCAAAACAGGTTCAAGGCAAGAAGGTCAAATAGGTTCAATACAAGAAGATCAAGTAATTAATCAAGAGAAGGATATCAGAAAAACATGGAAGGAAGTTGATAGAGGAATGAAACAATGTGATATGGGAGTAAAAGTACTCCCACCCCAAAATTAATCGCCTCAAAAGAGAAGGTGGTGAGGGGGCTAAGTTTAAGAGTCATATCTTTTAGCCCCATAGATGTCCCTTTTGCCATTGATGTCAAAGGGGGAGATATTTGAGTAAGGGGGAGAGCATTGAGTTAGGGGGATAATCCTCCAAAGAGAGCATTGAGTCAGGGGAAGTAGCCTCCATAGAAAGTATTGAGTCAGGGGGAGCAACTTTGATTCTCAGAGATGGTTTTTGCAGTGATTGTGGTTTTTCCTTTAGAGGTGTTTCCATCAATGAAAAAGGGGGTAATTGTCGGAAATTTGAGTTATTTTATGTTGGAATTTATTTCACATGAATCATTAATGTCATATGGATCACATTGAGTTTTGATGGGCAAGGGATATTTTGGAAAGCATGGATAAATTCAAGGTTTTTGTGAAAACCAAGGTAGGCAAAATAAAAGGTTTTATTTAAAACCATGGATGGCATATTTGAAATGGGTTTTTCTTAAAACCCAGGTTGGCCTTTCGTTTCGTCAAAAAAGGTGCCCCGATGATGGAGATATTTAATTTTAAATATTTAGTTTAAATTTTAATTATTTAAAATTAAAATTTTAAATTTTAAAATTTAAATTAAAGTTAGCACCGACATATAAAGAAAGAGAGAAAATCAATAATACACCGATGTCATCAAAAATTAGGAGAAGACTATATAAATGGGGATCCTAAGGTTCGTTAAAAAAAACATCCTTGCTCATGTTAATCGTTGGCTAAGCATCCGAAGAGAGCTCGTGCGAAAATCGTTTTGAAAAGGGAGACATCGAATAAATCCAAGGTTGGTCGAAAGCCCAAGACATTGTGGGTAGAGTGGTGCATTGGCAATTGGTTTTTTGTTAAGGTGTGTGGCAGTGCTTTATGTCAAGGTTCAAATCTCCTTGACTGCATTCGAAGGCATTGGAAGGAAAGTGCTCGAAGCGCTTTTGGGTTGCGTGGAAGGGAGGAAGGACTTAAAGCACGTCATAAATTTTCCTTTTGAACGAGTGGCTAGCTCATGTGGCAATATTATCCGTAGCTAAGGCACTCGTGGTGTGTGCAATTTGGGGGTTTGAATCCCCTTGAGGAGGTAATTACATTTTTCTCTAATTAATTTCGTTGATGCCCTAGGATAGGAGTTATAAGGTGGTTAAGGAATAATTAAAGTTTTAACTAAACTTTATTTTTATAAGGGCTATGATTATTATTTCAGAGGAGATGATTTGTTGATTTAAATTTGATATTCATGAAATTAAAAATTAATATTTAGGAGAAATAAGGAGTTGTTATAAAATATTTTTGAGAGCCTTATTGATTATTATTTTTGATAAGGGTTTTTTATTAAAAGGACTTTGGTGGATGTGTTTATTAAGTTGGAGTAAAAAGGTGTAAATTGAGTTATGCTTTATCTTGTGATTATTATTTGAATTCCACTAACCCTTATTGAGATTGGAAAGGAAAGTTGTTTTTAGTGTGGCAGTTTTTGTGGACAACTTCTTGGCATCAAAAGGTATGGACACATTCTGCTATTGATTGTTTATGGTCATTGATTTTTGAAATATCATTGGAGTGAAAAGGATTGATTGTGGTTTCCTTTTCGAAAGTGGTTGGTTGAATGCTTCAAGGTTTTCTGGTTTGAGGTGTTTAAACCTTGTTTTATAAGCATAGTTGTTGAAGCCCATTGGTTGTAAAAGAACTTGAAAATAACATGAGTATCATTGTTATGTGAGATTTGTGGTTGAGCATTGTTGGAAATATTTGAGTTGGTTGATACATGCTTGGACTAGGTTTTTGTGAGAAATAATAGTCCCTTATGGTGATTGGTTGAGTTGAGTTGATTGAGCCTAGTCAAGTGATTGTGTGAGGTGATTGGTCAAGTTCCATGAAATAAACTATTCCATAATTCTGATTTGAGTTGAGATTGATTTGAGTTGAGTTGAGTTGAGATTGAGCTTAGAACATATTGAGTCTCTAACAATTCTCTTTGTTATTCTATGTGTTGACTTGAGTTGATTAGAGATTGATTTGAGTTCAGTTGAGTTGAGATTGAGCTTAGAACATATTGAGTCTCTCACAATTCTCTTTATGCTTCTATGAGTTGATTTGAGTTGACTTGAGTTAAGATCATTGTGGGTCATTGTTTTCATCCATTGAAGAGTACATTGCCATTCATTGTTGAGTTCATATTTGAGCTTTGAATTGATAGATTTGTGGATGATATTTGAGTGCTACTTGTGCATGATTGATTGGGAATTTGAGAAGGCCTTTGTGGATAGTTTTGGGATAGATTTGTGGATAACTTTGTGGATAGTTTTGGAAAGCTTTGCAGACAACTTTGTGGATAATTTTAAGACAGATTTGTGGATAGATTTGAGCAAGTTCTTGGTGAGCTTGCTAGAGAATATTTGGGCAAGTTCTTGGTGAGCTTGCTAGAGCATATTTAAGCAAGTTCTTGGTGAGCTTGCTAGAGAAAATTTGGGCAAGTTCTTGGTGAGCTTGCTAGAGAAGATTTGCACAAGTTCTTTGTGAGCTTGTTAAAACAGATTTGGGCAAGTTCTTGGTGATCTTGCTAGAGCATATTTGGGTAAGTTCTTGGTGAGCTTTCTAGAGCAGTTTTGTATAAGTTATATGTGAGCTTGTTATTCAATTTTGGACAAGTTCTATGTGAGATTGTTATTCATATTTGGACAAGTTCTATGTGAGATTGTTATTCAGTTTTGGACAAGTTTTGTGTGAGCTTGTTATTCAGATTTGGAGAAGTTCTGTGTAAAATTGTTATTCAGTTTTGGACAATTTTTGTGTGAGCTTGTTATTCAGATTTGGACAAGTTCTGTGTGAACTTGTTATTGCCTAGCTTTGATCAGATCAAAGAAATCATTGTATTGGATAAGGATCCTTATTTCTATGTGAAATATTATAAGGATATTATCTTGTGGAGTACCCCACATTGGGGGAACCACGTTAAATATTATGTCTCAATTGTGTGTGGTGACTTGTGCTCTTGCTTACTACTACTAGCCAATTTATTAATGCACACTACTATATTTTGTTATTGCAATTAAGGACATTAATTGATATTGATTTGGAAAGAAAGTAAAAAGTGGTTAGATACTGCTCACCCCACCTCTCAGTATAAGCTTGTGTTCTTCAACTAAAAAATTTTGAAGTAAATAATTGAATACTTTAGAGGAAAATACACAATCCACAAAGAGATGCTGGACTTATTCCAAAGCATATTCACATAGAGAACACTTTTTTACAAAATGGAAGCCCCTTTTAGAACGATTATCAATGGTAGATTTTTTTTTCTGAACAGCCAACCAAAAGAAAAAGTTAATCTTGGGAATTGAAATTTTAATCCAAATCTTCTTAACTGGGATCCAACCAACTCCATCCATATCCGATGGAGAATATCTTGATTTAATAGAATAGTCTCCTTTACTTTCTTTACTCCAAATTAGAGAGTCATTACTACCTTTAGGCTTCAGAGGAAAAAATTGAGTAGGTTAAAGAGTTTGTGAGCTACATTTTGTTATTCTTAAATCAAAACTTCCAACCTAACATATTTCCACCTATATCTCTTAGAATTTAAAACAATAAAATCCTTCACCTTTTCACCCAATCATTTTGACAAAAACTATTCAATGGGCTGTAACTCGGTGTCAAACTCAAGGGGTTTGTTAGTCAACCAAAAATCGTTCCACAAATCCACTTTCTCCCCATTTCCAATCCTCTACCTTGAGCCTTTATTCAAAAGGCCTCTGCTATACATACAATTACTCCAAAATGCATACCCCTTGGGTAGATCTTCTAAACATAGGAAATTTATTATTTTTTAGGTATTTTCCCTTTAAAATTATTACCGAGCCCCACTAATCATTATTAATCAAATTTCATCCCATATTACCAATTAAGGCCTCATTTAGTAATTTTAGGTGTCTAAATCCTAAGCCTCCATATTCGTTTTTAGAATATACTTGATCCCAATTTACTAAGGACAAGCATTTTTTATCCTTTGAACCAGACCATAAAAATGATCTTTGAATTTGTTCTAATTTATCTCTAACAATGGTAGGAATATTAAAAAATGACATAAAGTATATGGAAATTCTTTACAAGGTCGATTGAACTAATTGTGCTTTCTCATCCTGACTTAGTAAATTACCTTTCCAACCGGTTAAATTTTACTAAAACCTTTCTATGACTGGGTTCCACATCTTATATTTTATTCTTCTTTTAAATATTGTCATTACCAAGTAATAAGAGGGGAGTGTATCAATCACATAGCCAAAAATTCTCTTAATGCTTCTTTGGCTATGCTCTGAAGTATTTAGAAAGTAGATCATACTCTTGTTGAAATTAAATTTTTACCCTGTTGGTCATTCATAGATGTCCAAAATAATTTTAATTTTTTGAGCTTGAGGGGCAGAGGCTTTGAACACAATCATCGTGGCATCAAAAAATTATTGATGAGATACCTAATAAGACAAAGGATCTATGTTGAAACCTCCAATATTACCTTTAGAGACCGCTACTACGAAGGAAAAAGCTAAGGCATATATACGAATAATAAAAATATTGGGGATAATGGATCTCCCTGATGTAATCCATGAATTTTGTTGAATTATCCTCTTCCTGCTCCATTTACCAAAACTGAGAACTTGGCTGTGGAGACATAGTTCATGGTCAACTTTACCTAGTTCTTGTTGAATCCAAACTTTTTAAGATCCTTTCCAAAAACTCCCAAGAGACTCGATCATATGCCTTATTCATATCTAATTATAACAACATTTTGACCTCCCCAATTCTATCCATAAAATGAATAACATAATTAATTATGACTATTCCATCCAAGATTTGCCTGCCTTTAACAATACCCCCTTGGTTAACATCAATAATAATGGGTAAAATTGTTTTAATCCTATTAGCTAATGTTTTTGATATGATATTTTATAAGGTTTTGTAGAGGCTTATAAGTCTAAACTGTATAAAATCTCTAGTCCCTATAGATTTGGGAATTAGAGCTAAAAATATGGAATTAACATTTGTAGGGATAAAATGGGTTCCTTGCATCTCCTGAATAGCTTCCATCACATAATTTCCCACCAAGTTCCAAAAATACTAAAAGAAAGGTGTTGGAAAACCATCTAGCCCTGGAGATTTATCACCTCCCAAATCAAAAACTACCTTTCTAATCTCCTCTTTAGTGAAATGGCTAGAAATATAATCATTAAAATCATCTTGTATGATATGGGGAATATGATTAAACAATGTTTCCATTATTTTTGTATCTTCCTCTTCTTGATTTCCTAAGAGATACTTGAAAATATTTATTGCCTCCTCTTAAATATCATCAATATTATTGACTATTGATCCATCTTGTTTAACAACTTCCTTGATCTTGTTGCAACTTCTATTATGGAGGGTAAAAACATGAAAAAAAATTGTATTACGATCCCCTTCCTTTAGCCATCTAATCCTATAATTTTGTTTCCAATGAACTTCCTCACTAGCTAAGATATTATGGTATTCTACAAGAAGCTCCTTCTCTTGTTGTCTAATTTTCTCTATGATATTCCCTTGATTCAAATTGACCTCTAGTTCTAGTAACTGCTCTTTTACTTCAGATTTTATTTTTAAAATATTTCCAAACACCACTCTACTCCATACCTTAATATTTTGATTGATATATATTATTTTTTTGCTATTTGATTAAGTTTAGATCCTGGGAAATTATTATGCCACCATTCCTCAATTTTGGATTCAAAATCCTTATGTTTGAACCATATTAATTCAAACCTAATGGACTATTGTACTTCATACAATCTTCTAAAAATTCTCAAATGATTGGGTTATGATTTTACCCAATCTTTGAGATTGTAGTGAGTGTGGAATCACCAAAAATGGTCAACCCCTCCTAAGAAATTAACACCCTATCTAATATAATAGGAATGAGTTGATCTCTTAACCTTCTATTACTCCAAGTATAAGGCATTCTTCTGATATCTACATTGATCAATTCATTACCATTGATAGTCTTTAAAATATTGCAGTCCTTTTGAAAGGGTGGAAGATCCTCCTCTATTGTTTGAAGCAATTAGAGGAATATTAAAATATCTTGCTAGAATCCAAGGTAGTCCCTTAAATGCTTCTCTTATCTAAGTTAGGTCAAACCATAACTGACTTCTTCCAACTATTGTATTAGGGGCATACACATTAGTCACAATCCAATTTTACCTATTTTTAAATTGTGGAAAAAAATTGTAATCGACCATCTTGTACTTACAATTAACCTACATTCAATATTTTTCCTATCCCATAAACACAAGAGCCCTCTTGCCTCTTTCTAAATTTCCTTCTAAATCCTATCAATTTTAATATGGTCCAGTTTTTTTTCTTGTAACAAAAAAATTATTTTCTCTTCGAAGAGTATACACCAAATGATGTTTTAAAGAAGCATTAAGGCCCCTAATATTCCATGATAAAATTTTCATCTCTTTGTTTTTGTGGAAATATTCTTCTCCCCTTCAAAATTTAAAGTTTCCTGAGTTCCATTGGCCATATCCCTGGAAGATTCTTTTTTAATAGTAACAACAACTGATAGTATACCTGGTCCTATCTCACCTCCCTTGTCCATTGACCTTTTGGAATTATTTTAGGTTAATATACTTTGATTTTAAACATATTGGTGTTTACCTCTTGAATTTTCTCTCATAATATTCTCCAAATTTCCATGAAACTATTTGGTTTCTATTTGGATTTCATTATCTAAGGATTTTTTTTCACCCTCTCTTTCTTTTCCCCTTATTGGAGTTTTCCTTAGTTCTATATCAGAACAATATGGTATCTCTTCAATAACATTCAAATGCAAGAATGAATTTTATAGGGTAATATTAATGTTAAACCTATTAGGGCTTGGAGATAATTCACTTATCTTCTTATCAAGATCCTCCATTGTTCCTTCCTTTGATGTCTCCTAATATCTTGAACATGTCACTTGCTTTTTTCTCTTCCTTTTGAATTTACCTTCTAAAAAATCTTCATTGAAATCTTAGCTTGTTGATGAGGAGTAGCTTGCCTTTAAAATCATTTATTCTTACCATTAAAATTATTCTTGTGTACATTAAATTCAACACTTTGATGTCCTTTTTTACAAACCCCGCACTTAACTGTCAAGTTTTCATATTCAATGGTTTGGTTCCAATATCCATACTTGGAAATCAATTTTATAGATTTGGGTAATTCTTAATTCAAGTTTGCATTTACACAAATTCTTGCAAAAAGTATTCCTGACATGGCTAAGGTTGTTGGAACCACTACAATTAACTATCCTATATTTATTTCCAGACCCGCTAAAATATCTTCATGCCAGAGGTGAATTGATATCCCAAAAACTAAGATAATTATTTTCCAAGAGAGGTTGAAGCTTTTTCAAACTATGTGAAAAAAATAATATGCATGGACACCTATTTGGCTGGAATATTTCTTGGATTGTGTGGTGAAATATAAGAATAAAATTTTTTCCTTGAAGGAAAGCATAGCAAAGTATACCTACACATAGTATCATATATGGGCATCCAAGCAACATCGATGTCGTAATTTTAAATTTAATTGCTACTTATCTTATTGGATTAACACCATAAAGAAAAAGCACATAGGATTTTTTGGAAAATAACACTTTAGAAAAAATGTAACTATTGATAAAGGAAAATACAAATAAACCAAACCTTTATTCCATGATTAGAGATGTAAGGTAAGTAAATTATGCTACGTCAAGCCTATATACAAATAACATATTTATAGCAACAAATATTGAAGAACACAAACTTATACTGAGAGGTGGGTGAACAGTATAAGATAAACTTTTAATTTTCTTTCTAATTTAGTAATATCCAATGTTATCAATTGCAATAACTTTCAAAAGTAGTAGTAACCAATATCATCAATATCAGTAATAAATAAATGCATAAATCATCACACACATGAGAGACACATATTTAACGTGGTTCACCCAATGTGGGTTACATCCATGGAGAAAATATTTTTTCTAAATTTTCTCAAAAAATATATTGGGAACAAATTCCCTATTACAATGTTTATGGACCTCTATCCAAAGGAGACATAAATCCCCTATGCTCTGGTTCATGGATCTTTATCCATAGGAGGCACCTCTCCTCTCAGATCTCGTTCATGGATCTCTATCCATAGGAGAATCCTCTTATCTCTGGTTCATGGATCTCTTTCCATAGGAGACACCTCTCCTCTCAGCTCTGTTTCATGGATCTCTATCCACAAGAGACTTATCTCCTCTCTGGTTCATGTATCTCTATCCATAGGAGACACCTATCCTCTCTGCTTTGGTTCATGGATCTCTATCCACAGGAGACACCTCTCGTCTTTGCTCTAGTTTGTGGATATCTATCCACATGAGACCTCAATCCCCTCAACTTTGTTAGCTCAAAATGCAACTCACAACTTTACTTAACTATGCTCTAAGCCTACTCACTAGGCTCATCCAAATCTGTACCAAACCTACTCACTAGGATTTCTCAAATCAGCTCACAAACATGATTTTAACTCTGCATAAATCTGCTCACACATCCTCCAAGGATCTACTCATAAGCATTCTCAAATATTCATACTATCTCTGCATAAAACTACTCATAAGCCTTATCAAGAGGCCTACTAAAACTAGTTCATAAAACTATTCTCAACTTTGCTCAATATTGCTCATCACACATGCTCAAAACAACTCATAACACATGCTCAAAACATCTCATAGCACATGCTCAAAACTTTTCCAAAATGCTTTCTTTGATTAAAGTGATTCAGACATATTCTATCAATATTTCCTTTTCAAGAACATATAGAGAATGATATGCAATATAAATACTCAATATGTTCTTTCCAAAAGTCACTCAAGAACCAATGCACAAATTGTTTCACAAAACATGATTTCAAACACTTTCACAATAAATTTCAATGTCACTCAAATAAATGCTCCAATGCTTCACAATGATGCTCAAACTTGTTCTAATACCTAGCACAAGTGTTTCCAAAATTTTCAAAGATAAAGCACAACTTGTTCTCAAACCCTAGCACATATGTTTCCAATTTATTTCAACAATGAAGTACAATTTCTACCCTTTCTTTCACTCTCAATTCAACCAATAATGATGCAAAAAATCTTACCAAATCATGCATACAATCTGCCCAACTATGATATATAAAATGATCATCAACCTATTGACAATTCTCATATAATATTGCCTTTTTACCACTTTAATTATAATAATACTTTCTTTATGCCTTATTTCTATATTTTGCACAAGTCACACATAATAAAGCTTTCACTAACACAATATCTACTTATATCTCCCTTTCTACAATGTTCACAATAATGCCACAACAATTTATTTCAAATACCTACTTATATCTCCCTTATGAAGTCAACAATAATGCTATAAAATAAAATTATATTTGTACCTTATTTTCTGCCAACATCAAGGTGAATCTTCCTCATTCAAAAGAAATTTATTTCTACTTCTTCAAAAGAAAATTGTGCATGAAACTCGAACCTAGGTCTCTTTCCTCCAAGCTTGCGTTGTCTTTTGGTCTATCCAGATCAAACATTTGTGTCACTTCTTCAATTTATCTGTCTTTTATTTCCCTTGCTATTCTATTGTATCTGGCATACAGTGTCAATTTGTGCTTTGTTATTCTTGCTTCTTCATTACACAACAAATATCTCTTATTGCCAACAACAAGGAGCTCTTCATTCAAAACAACGAATACTCTCTTTCACACGACAAAAATGACAATGGAAAACTCTTATCTCAAATGAAAAAATAGTGGACAATACAATCTCAAACAAATTAACAGTGGTGGACAACTCCTTCAAGCGAACGATAATAGTGAACAACTTGAATAGTGGGTAATTCCTTTTCTCAAGAAAACGGTAGCAGTGAACAACTTGAATAGTGGGTAATTCTTTTTCTCAGGCAAATGGTAGTAGTGAACAACTCCTTCTCTCAAGCGAACAAAAATAGTGGACAACTTGAAAAATGAGCAATTTCTTTTCTCTTAGTCTTAGGGTAAAAAAACATCAGTGGAAAACACCTTTTTCGGGTAACTCAAAGGATAATGAAATGACAACAATACTTTCTTTCAATATGAAAATATTTTAGCGGCAATATCACTCCTTTAAGTGGCAACAACAAAAACATTTTTTTTCCATGAAGCGCTACTCATCCAACGAACTAAATATTTCATGAAAAATGATGAAACCTTCCATGCGTAACTTAAACTATGAACAAATTTTCTTCACGAAGCCATGGCAATATGGCAAATGAAATGACTCAAGAGTTAAATATGAACCGAAAATAAATAGCTTAAGAGGTAATGATGAACAAAAGGCTCTCAAGGGCTATGGTGAATGAAGGACTCTCAAGGGCTATGGTGAATGAAGGACTCTCCTTATTTTTCATCAAATCAATTTCCTCAAACTTTAACACTTTGTTCATTGTCATCCAATCAGTTTCAACATTCTTTTGTGTCAATTCGCAACTATAGAATCACTTCAACTTGAAACATTAGCTCCTCTCATTTCCTATTCATCAAATGGCACTCATCTAATAGTCTGCTTCCACCCTATGAAATCTCTGTGAACTTTACACATACCAATATTCATTATATGGAACAAAGAAAAATAATTCACACTTATAATATTTTTGCCTCCAATTTATATATAGTTTACTTTCAAAATAAGTCATGTCGATGGAGGTAAACAAGTATTTTGATCTTTGCAGAATAAATATTTCCATATTTTTATTTTTCTTTAAAAAATAAATCCCTTTGGCCCACATATTATAATATTAAAAATACTATAATATTGTCTCTTCTCTTTTAAACCATGACCTTAACCTTTTAGGCCTCCTTATGTAATATTTAAACCTTGTTCCAAAATATTGTCCCAAGAACTCTTAACCTCTTGATCCTTATTTATAATATTTAAAAATAAATATTATAAACCTTTTTCTTTACAATAAACCCTTGCTTGAGGTATATTTGTCCAACCTTAGAAGAATATTTCTGCCTTGAATACCATCCAATATTTTTGACATCAATGACAACTCTTGACATCAATACTTTGTTATCAATGAAAACTCACTATGCTCAATATTTCCAAAAATATTTTCCTTTGTCATTGATGGTAACCCTTACAAAATTATTTATTTTATTGTAACTAGATTTCAAAACTGCTCCCCTTGAGAAGCTACTCCCCCTTACTAAAATCTCTCCCCTTACTAAATTCTCTCCCCTTTGATATCAATGGCAAAGCCCTCCATGGGGCTAAAAATAAGATATTTTAGCATAGCCCCCTCACCACCTCTTCTCCTTGAGGTGATTAATTTTGGGATCCCAACTTACAATGTTCTTCTCCATTCTCAACCTTCTTCCATACAATTGTAGGGATACTTCTTTGAATATTTTGAACATTTTGATCATCCCTGTTCTCTCTCATCCTTGAATATTCCTAAAAAATTGTTCTACACCACTTTGTTGTATGCCCAACCTTATTGCAATTGTAACATCTGATGTTGTAGTTATTGAAAGGTGCAAATGAATTGTAGTTCCTCTTGGTGAAGCCATAACCATTTCTATCATGAACCTTGCAATGTATAGCTTTATGACCAAAGTGATTACATGAGTAGCAATAACCTTGAAAGAAATATCCACCTTCAAATGAATTGAAGTTCCTCTTAGTGAAGCCATAATTATTCTTTCCATGAATCCTGCAATGCATAACTTTATGACCAAACTGATTACATGAGTAACAATAACCCTAGAAGAAATATTCATCTTGCCTTGATCTCATTATTCTTTCTTTGATTTTCATGTGATGATATTTGTTCCTTGATGGTGCATTGTTTGCTTCCTCTTTGATACTATCACCTTTCAACACATCAGCGTAGGTCTTAGGTCCTTATTCAATCACTTCTAGTTCTTCTATTTATTTTGAACTTGATATTGACTTCTCTTATTTTTTCCCTTGTCCTTCTTCAATAACTTTTGGTTCTTCTATTTCTTTTGAACTTGATCTTGAATCCTCTTCTTGTTTCCCTTGTCCTTCTTCAAAACCAAGTCTAGTCTTGATAAATGGAGATATTTGTACCTTGAGAATGTCATCCAAATATTTTGAGATTTTCTCAAACCTATGTAGCTTATCATTAGAATATTTTACTTCCATCCTTAGAGAAACCACTTCATGTTCTAATCTTTCACATTCTAACTCTTTTGCCTTTAACTGTTCAACCATACATTTTTCAATTTTATTTGCCTCTTCAACCTTAACTTTTAAGTCAGTGAGATCTTGTAGAAGCTTTGCCTTTTTTTTCTCATCATCTTGTACTTGAGCCTTCAATCTTAATTTATCCCTTTTTAACTCTTCAATATTAACATCAAGTTCCTTTTCCATCTCAACTATGGCTTCCTATTCCCTTTATGAATCTTTCTATTTTTATAGGTATTTAATCACAAAAGCATCTTCTTTTTCTTCTTCTTGGTCTTTGTCAATAGGAGCATCTTAATTCTCTTCTTCTTGGTCATAATTGTGCCTGTTTTTCTTTCCATGATAAAATCTTCTTTGATGTTTCTACTTCTGATCTTCAATAGGAGCATCTTCTTTTTCTTCTATTTTCGAAAATAGAATTTCCTCTTTTTCAGTATATAAGAGGTCTTCATCACTGTCACTAGAAGTACTGCTTTCAAAAAATATCTTCCTCTCATACCTGAATTGACTGTGTCTATTTTTATTTTCATAACTAAATTCTTGTTCATCTTAACTGCTATTAAACCCATGTTCAGGACAATGAGCTGCATCATGACCAAGGTTATGATAAAAAAAACATTATTCTTCCATGTCCACCATTGTTTCCTCTTTTTGTCCATTTTATTGAATTTCAATTACTGGAGCATCTTCCTTTTCTTTCATCGCTATGTGTGTTCCTTCCTCCTTAGGTCTCATTGTTTTTCTTTTAACTTTCCTAGCCATGTGTGTTCTTGTAAGATCTTCCTTCAAGCTGTTAGGCTGAGGAACCCGCTCTAATACCAATTGAAGAACACAAACTTATATTGAGAGAGGGGTGAATAGTATAAGATAAAATTTTATTTTTCTTTCCAAATTAGTATTATCCAATGTTATAAATTGCAATAAATTTCCAAATTAGTAGTAACCAATATCATAAATAGCAGTAATAAAGCAATGCACAAATCATCACACACATAAGAGACACAAATTTAACGTGGTTCACCCAATGTGGGTTACATCCACGGAGAAAATATTTCTTCTAATTTTTCTTAACAAATCTCTTGGGAATAAATTCTCTATTACAATGTTTATGGACCTTTATCCAAAGGAGACGCCAATACCCTATGCTTTGGTTCATGGATCTATATCCACATGACACACCTCTCCTCTTATCTCTGATTCATGGATCTCTATCAATAAGAGACTCCTCTCTTCTCTAGTTCTTGGACCTCTATACATAGGAGACACATCTCCTCTGAGCTTTAGTTCAAGGATATCTATCCATTGGAGACACCTCTCCTCTCTGGTTCATGGATATCTATCCATAGTAGACACCTCTCTTATTTTCCCTGGTTCATGGATCTATATCCACAAGAGATACATCCCATCTCTTCTCTAGTTCATGGATATCTATCCATAAGAGACATCAATCCCCTCAACCCTGTCAGATCCAAAGCCAACTCACAACTCTACTTAACTCTGCTCCAATACTACTCACTAGGCTCACCCAAATATGCACCAAGCCTACTCACTAGGCTTTCTCAAATCATCTCATAAACTTGCTCCTAAATCTACCCAAATATACTCACACACCTTGCATGGATCTGCTCACTACTATCTCTGCACAAAACTACTCACACGCCTTCTCAAAAGTCCTATTCAAAACAACTCATAAATGTGTTCTCAACTCTACTCAAGACTACTCATCACACATGCTCAAAACAACTCATAACACATGCTCAAAACAACTCATAGCACATGCTCAAAACAACTCATAACACATGCTCAAAACAACTCATAGCACATGATCAAATATTTTCCAAATTGCTTTATTTGATTAAAGTGAATTAGACATATTCTATCCATAATTCATTTTCAATAACATATAGAGAATGATATGGAATGCAAATAATCAATATTGTTCTTTCTGAAATTCACTCAAGGCTCAATGCACAAATTTTTTTACAAAACTTGATTTCAAACACTTTCACAATCACTTTCAATATCACTCAAATAAATGCTTAAATGCTTCACAATAATGCACAAAATTTATTCTCAATCCTAGAACAAGTTTTTCCAATTTCTTTCAAATATAAAGCACAACTTGTTCTCAAACCCTAGCATATATGTTTCCAATTTCATTCAAAAATGAAGCATAAATTTTTACCCTTATTTTACTCTCAATTAAATGAACAATGATGCACAAAATTTGCCCAAATGATGCACAAAATCTGCCCAACTATGATACACAAAATCATCATCAACCTATTGATAATTCTCACATAATATTGCCTTTTTACCACTTCAATTATAATAATACTTCCTTTATGCCTTATTTTTGTCTTTTGCACAAGTCACACATAATAAAGCTTTCACTAACACAATATCTACTTATATCTCCCTTTCTACAATATTCACAATAATGCCACAATAATTTATTTCAAATACCTACTTATATCTCCCTTATGAAGTCAACAAAAATACCATAAAATAAAATTATCTCTTTGTACCTTATTGGCTACCAACGTCAAGGTGAAACCTCCTCATTCAAAAGAACTTTATTTCCACTTCTTCAAAATAAAATTGTGTATGAGACTCGAACCTGGGTCTCTTTCCTTCAATCCCGCGCTATATTTTGATCTACCCATATCAAACGTTTGTGTGACTTCTTCAATTTATCTATCCTTTATTTCCCTTGCTCTTCTATTGCATCCGACGTACAACGTCAATATGTGCTTTGTTATTTTTACTTATTTATTACACAACAAATGTCTCTTATTGCAAACAATAAGAATCTCTTCATTAAAAATAATGAAGACTCTCTTTCACATGACAACAAATGGTAATGAACAACTCTTATCTCAAATGAACAAATAGTGGATAATACTTTCTCAAAAAAATTGACAGTGGTGGATAACTCCTTCAAGCAAATGATAACATTAAACAACTTGAACAGTGGGAAATTCCTTTTCTAAAGAAAATGGTATCAGTGAACAACTCGAACAATGGGCAATTCCTTTTCTTAGGAAAACAACAACAGGGAACAACTCCTTCTCTCAAGCAAACAACAAAAATGGACAACTTGAACAATAAGCAATTTCTTCTCGTAGGGTAAACAAACATCAATGGACAACTCCTTCTCTGGGAAACTCAAAGGACAATGAAACTGTAGTAATACTTTCTTTCAATATGAAAATATTTCAATAGTAATATCACTCCTTTAAGTGGTAGTAACAACAATAAAATATCTTTCCATGAAGCGCTACTCATCCAATGAACCGAATCTTTCATAAACAATGATAAAAGTCTTCATGCTAAACTTAAACCATACATGAACTTTCTTCACAAAGCCATGGTAATCTGGTGAAGTAATTGTCTCAAGGTTTAAAAATGAACCAAAAAAAAAATATTTTAAGAGGCAACGATGAACGGAAGGCTCTCAAGGGCCATGTAAAATGAAAGACTCTCAAGAGCTATGACGAACGAAGGAATCTCCTTATTTTTCATAAAATCAATTTCCTCAATCATTGATCTGCTTGTAGTGGTGCAGTGGTAAATGCCCTAGGTTCTGGTAGAGGCCGACCCAAGTTCCATTCCCCTTGTCTCCATCCTGTAGATATATGGTATAGTTAGGAATGTCCTATGTGTTGGTAGAGGTCGACAAGGCTCCATTCCTCCTATGCCCAACCTGTTGAAAGTGGCACCCCGAAAGGGGTGTTTTCCACTATAAATTAGTTTTTAACCCAGGTGTTGTAGGTGAGTTGGAGAGGAGAGGGAAATCCTCCAAGGGAGGTCCTAGGTTCAAATTTCCACCCTACCAAAAAGTTGAATTGGGTATCCAAAATCCAATTGATAATGTTGGTGCAAGCAGGGTCGGGTATGACTCCCGAGTGACTTTGACGGTGTAGAACCCCTTGTTCATGGTCTCTCAGACCAAGGCAACCCCGCAAGGGGTTTTTCGCTTAAAAAAAATAAAAATCCTCAAACTTTAACACTTTTTTTGTTGTCATCCAATCAGTTTCAATATTCCTCTATGTCAATGCGTAACTACTAAATCACTTCAACTTGAAACATTAGCTCCTCTCATTTCCTATTAATTAAATTGCACTCATCTAATCACCTGCTTCCACCCTATGAAATCTCTATGAACTTTACACATACCAATAGTCATTAGATAGTGCAAAGAAAAATCATTCACACTTATAATATTTTTACCTCCCGTTTATATATAGTTTACTTTCAAAATAAGTCACATCAACGAAGGTAAAAAAGTACTTTGATCTTTGTAGAATAAACCTTTCCGTATTTTTCTTTTTATTTACAAAATAAATCCTTTTGGCCCAAGTATTATAATATTAAAAATATTATAATATTATCTCTTCTCTTTTAAACCATGACCTTAACCTTTTAGTCCTCCTTATGTAATATTTAAACCTTATTTAAAAATATTTTCCTAAGCACCCTTAACCTTTTGATCCTTATTTATAATATTTAAAAATAACTATTATAAATATTTTCTTTACAATGAACCCTTGCTTGAGGTATATATGTCCAACCTTAGAAGAATATTTCTGCCTTGAATACCATGTAATATTTCTGACATCAATGACAACTCTTGACATCAATACTTTTCTATCATTGACAATTTACTATGCTCAATATTGCCAACAAATAGATGTTTGTCAACACAAATATCCACTAGATGATGCAAATATCTACGAAAACTAGAAAAGGGATTATTATAACTATTAACATTAATACATATAAAAATAATTTTATTGTTAAAATTTCCTCATAAATTAATTTTTCAATATTCAAATATGAAGAAATAAATCATATGAAAGTTATATAAAATTTAACGTTTATAACACGAACATACTACAAGAATCATGTAATATCTCTTAGACCTAAAGGATTTTTGAAATTTAAACAAATAAAGCCTCACTAAAGGCTTTTGTAAAAATTACTATAATTTCATCTTTCAACTTGCAATACTCAAGTTAAACCACATGTTGTTGAAGAAGCTACCTGATATAGTGATGATATACCTCAATGTGTTTAGTCCTTAAATACAAAATTAGATTCTTGATAAGCTAAATGGTACTTTTATTACCATAGGGCAATAACGTAGGTTGTATTTGATATTTTATCTCAAAGAGAATGGATCTCAACCATTCAATTTATTTTGTTTCCTCATAATATATTTTATATTTTACTATTGTGAATAAGACAGCTATAATTTATTTCTTGCTATGCCAAGATTTAGGACTAAAACCAATTGAAAAATGTATCCTATGGTGGATTTTCATTTATTTTCTTAACCATCCCAATCTAAATCTAAATATCTTATAAGGGGGTTTTCTTCAACAAATGAATTGATTAAGGTCCGAGGTGTAGACCAATTGGTTCGACCAAACCCCGTAATGGGTGTGAAGGTCCAAGGTTCAAATCGTAGGCCTCGTCGGATTGAATTATTTTCCCTTTATTAGTTCTTTTAGTGATGTAAAAGGTTTTAAATGATTCTATCATGGTGGTTATAGGAGCATACTGCGCGAAGATCTGTGTGGTGGCTTCCACAACAGACAATGCAGAATATTGTGATGACCATAGAATCTGGATAGAATTCCTAGATTCATGGCGGCTACCAATTCCACCATGTAAATTAAAAAAAAAGAACAAATGAACCGAGTACATATGTTCAATATACCATGCACATACTTTGATATCCTCTTTGTATATTTCCAATGTATATCCTTAAGAGGAGTCATAGATCTAGATACAACACCAATAACATAGGAGATATCTGGATATGTATGAGCAAACATTTGAAGCTATCGGTAATTTGTTCTAGGTTGTCAAATTAACCTTATGATATTCCATATCCTTACTCATCTTGTACCTATTAAAATTATAATACATACCTTTGCAAAATCTTACATCTTGAACATAACTAATAAGTCCTTAGTTTATATTTATGAAAGTAGTATACTTTACTTAGTATATTATATCTCAAAGTCAAGAAAGCAATAAAGATATCCCACATATCAAAATTTCCATTAATCGTAACTTTACTTCAATAATAATAATTTTTCATATGATGATGAAATCATCTACATAAAATTCAATAAATACTAATCATTATTGAGGGCATTCACACACAATTTTGGATCATAGAGATTATTGTTTAACCCTTTAAGCTTAAAGTATTCATCATTTTTTGTATATCAAACTCTTGAAGATTGCTTCCATCATATAGCGACTTTTTCAATATACACATTCAGTGTTCTTGCCCCTCTTTTATAAATACTTGTGATTAAAGTACATATATTTCTTCCTCTTGAAGAACACAAGCTTATACTGAGAGGGGGGTGAACATTATAAGACCACTTTTTAACTTTTTCCTTTTACTTCAGAAAGTAATGCAATGAACCAATAGAAAAATCAAAGCAATAATCAAACCAATGTATAAGTCATCACACAATTGAGACACCAACATAACGTGGTTCACCCAAGGTGGGCTACTCCATAGAGAAAATATTTCACTAAATTTTCTCAATCAAATCCTTTGGGAATCCTTCCCAATTACAATGTTTATGGACTTCCTATCCAAACGAGAATCATTCCCCTAATCAAATATTTATGAGCCTCCTGCCCAAAGGAGATGTCCTATCCCCCAAAGCTCTAAAAATGATACTTCAAAAGATCACTGCCTCTTATGTCGCTAGTAGGTGGAACTCCTTTCCATAGAAGACATTCTGTCATCCTTGCTCTGGCTCTAGAGACTTTTGTTCTCATTGATCACCTCCACAGCTACTCATCAACACATGTACTAAACACAGTCAGTCGATATAGCACAAGTCCTCTCAAACTCTATCACAAATCTGCACAAAAATCAGTCCTCTAGTCCAGCATAAATATTCTATCAAATCTCTATCATATTTGTCCCAAGATTAAGCCAAAAGCTTGAACAAATCAATCACAACTGCTCACAAGTCTTCACCAAGACTCATCAAATATGTCCACAAGTTCTTCAACAATAACATGTCCAAATAAGTCCACAATTTCTCCACAAGAACCTGTCCAAATCAGTCCACAAGTTCTCCACAAGACCCTGTACAAATATGTCCTAGCAAGCTCACCAAGAACTTGCCCAAATTAGCTAAAACAAGTTTACCAAGAAACTTACCCAATGTGAACACACAAAGAGAATTGTTAGAGACCCAATGTTGTTCATCCAATCATATCAAATCAGTCTCATAGAAGCATAAAGAGAATTGTCAAAGACTCAATATGTTCTATCCTTCAACTTTCAATCTCAACTCAAATCAATCTCATAGAAGCATAAAGAGAATTTTTAGAGACTCAATATGTTCTATCCTTCAACTCTCAATATCAACTCAAATCAATATCATAGAAGCATAAAGAGAATTGTTAGATACTCAATATGTTCTATCCTTCAACTTTCAATCTCAACTCAAATCAATATCATAGGAGCATAAAGATAATTGTTAGAGACTCAATATGTTATATCCTTCAACTCAAAAACAAACTCTTTCTCAAATCATAATAAAGATATAAGTAGTATACTTTCACAATATCTTGAACCACAACCCAAAAATTGTCAAGAATGCAATATCAAGGAATCAACTCCTCCAACATAGAACCATAACTTGCTATCAAACCCTACCGAATATAGTTTTCAAGAACTCAAAGAAATATCTCTCTAAGCTTCAAAAAGGGGTTCAAGATATTTCCAACTTCTCTCAAATGAGAATGCTCAACTTAACCACACAACCAAGTTTATCAAGCAAAGTATAACTTGATAAAATCAAATCTCAAAGGAGCAAGCCCAACTCATGTATCAAGTAAAGCATAACTTGATCAACTCAATCTCAATGGAAGCAATCTCAAAACAAAACTCTCAACAACCAAAAAAATCAATTAGGGTTTCAACAACTTATAGCAATGGCATAAGCTTCTCACTAAAAATTCCTAAATCAAACTTCAAATGCTTCCACTCTCATAAACTAAAATTATGCAATAACTCATAAACTCATCATGATCTCATAATGCATAATCAATACTTCCACTTTCATAAAATAAGATCCACTCCAAATAAGGAAACTTAATTTAATCCTTTTCACTCCAAACTTATTTTATGAAAACCATCAATTAATAATAACCATGGAAGAATGTGCCCATACCTTTACTTTGATGAAGAAGGAGAACTCAAAATATGTCACAACACTAACTCTCAATTTTCCATAAATTAGAGTTAGCAACAATGGAATAATGCACAATGATAAGAGTCCTAATAACACCTTATCACTCCAACTCATCAATAATAAAAACTCACAAATATACATATCAAAAATATTCCTTTACACCTTATAACTCCTACTTAATATATCACAAAATAACTTCAACCTCAAAAATAATTACAAGAGAATATCCACTCAATAACTCCAAAGGCTTTCTAACCCCAATATGACATTAAGCACAGTTATTCCTTAAACCCTTATAACTCCTAAAATACATTTACTTCTAAATGCATTTACCACATAAACATTAAGCTTCAATAATAACAATGTCAAAGCAATATTTCTATTTAACCTTATACATCCATCCAATTACAAACAATAATTTGCCAAGTCAAATAAAATATTCCACATTATCAACAAAAGATCTACCTTGGCCAAAAATCAATTCTCCAACCTTACAAGAAGTGTGGAGACACCAACATAAGTGCCAAAGCACTTCCTCCTCCAAACTCATGGCCCAAGGAAACTATTGTACCACGTGCACAATAATCCACTACCAAAAAAGAAACACGCATGACATGAATCGATCTTGACACCTCTGCCTAGCGAGCGCCTTTGCTCCACTACCTCCATATTTGGAGCACAAGTGCCCAATGAAACTCTCAAATGCCACTCATCGTTTTACCTTCCCTTTGGTCACAAAAATTAAAGATAAACATATTTTTCTTTCTCACAGGCGTACGAAATTAGAACTTAAACACGGAGCATTACAAAACTCAAAAATCATAGAGTAATCCAAAATTGAAGGTCACAGAGCAATATGAAATCGAAGGTCATAGAGCAATACAAATTCAAAGATAATCACGCAAATTAGAGGTGCATTGAACTTTAGGAATTAATGCCCTTTAATATTCTTTTGCATCCCATGCAAGTTGATTTTGGCACTCCTTCCAAAAAAACAACGTTGGCGAGGTAAGTCTTCTACATTGGCGTCACTAAGGGTTTAGAAATCCTTTCAATAATAATTATTATTTTATTAATAATAAAATTAACTGAAAACCTTTTCAAAGGTTTTTGTTAATTTATTTATTAATAATGAAAATGGACTTTTAAGGTTTTTTCAAGGAGAAAAAACATTTTCATTAATCCAAAATTGTTTTAATATAAAAACCCTTAATGAGTCCAGATGGTTTTAAGAAAAACCTTTAACCTTGTCACCATGGTTTTAATTAAAAACCCTTAAACAAACATCATGGAACTTTCAAGATATTTTTGGCACCAAACTCTTTTTGACATCAGCACAAATTTCTTTTGATATCAACACAAACTCCTTTTGACATCAATGACAACTCACAACCATGAAGCTAGGCAACATACCCAAAATTGCCAACAATCTCCCCCTTTTTCATTGATGGCAAACCACTACTGAAACCAATGCCAACTGTCAAAATTGAAACCTACTTAAAACCATCCTCTGAAGCTTTGCTCCCCTAACTCAAGGCTCTCCCCCTTACTCAAATCTATCCCCTTTGTCATCAATGGAAAAGGGTCACGTTTGGGGCTCAGGGCTAAGAATGAGCCTCTTAGCTTAGCCCCTCCCCCACTTCCTATTGAGGTGATTAATTCTGGGGTGGGAGTAAAACTACTCCCAACTTCTTCTTTAAATACTTAAAAGTCTCTCTTGGAAGAGGTTTGGTGAAAAGGTCAGCAATTTATTCCTTAGTAGGCACATATTCCAGCTTAACCTGCTTGTCCTGAACCTGCTCTATCACAAAGTGATATTTGATGGGAATATGCTTTGTTATTAAGTGAATTACTGGATTCTTGGAGATACTTATGGCACTTCTATTATCACACAATATGGAAATGGGTTGATCATGCTTTATATTGAAATCCTCCAAGGTAGTCTTCATCCATAAAACTTGTGTACAACAAGCTACTGCTACTATGTATTCTGCCTCTACTGTAGACGAGGAAACTGAAGGTTGTTTCTTGCTTAACCAAGCAACTAAAAAATTCCCCAAAAAGAAAGCTCCACCACTAGTGCTTTTTCTATCATCAATATTTTTGGCCCAATCTACATCTGTAAAATTTGTGAGAGTGAACTTATCGCTCTTGGGATACCAAAGCCCAAGATCCATAGTGCCTTTCAGATATCTTAGAATCCTTTTTACTGCCATAACATGAGTTTATTTTGGTGTAGCCTGAAACCTTGCAACTAGTCCCACTACTTGCATGATGTCTGGTATGGTAGCTATAACATAAATCAAACTTCCAATCATGGATCTGTACAACCTTTGATCTGCCTCTAGAGATTCATCATCCTTGCTTTTGTTCCTATTCAAAACCCTATTCGTTTTCATGTTCTCATCCATGTTTCTGTCCAAGCCATTATTCCTATTCCTATCATTATTCATGTTCCCGTAATTATTCTTGTTCCTATTCATAGCCCTGAACCTGTACCTTAGAAATTTTGCTCTACACCATCTGGCTGTATTTCCTTCATTATTGCACTTATAACATTTGACAATGTTATTCCTTTGAGATGTATCTATTTTCTAAAACCTCTTTTTTGGACCAAACATGTTCTTGTTATTAACCCTGCAATTAATTTCCTTGTGCCCAAACAGATTATAAGAGTAGCAATACCCTTGAAAGAAATTACCATTTCTAAAATTTCCATTAACCTGTCTTGCTTGAGCCCTGCACTGTGAAGCCATGTGTCCAAACATGTGACATGCAAAACATCTTCCATTGAAATTTCCTTGCCTTGACCTCATAGGTCCTTTAGTATTTCTCCCCTTATGTTCATTCCTATTTTTTTATTCTATGTTATCTGAATTACCATCTGAAAACTTACTCTCTGAAGTACTCTCTTCATCTAAACCATCTTCTTCTTGGGAGCTCATACTAGATTCCTCAACCTATTTCTTTTTTTTCTTTCCAAAACCAAGACATGTTTTATCTGTTATCCTTCTTTGATCCTTGATGATTGATTTTACCTTCTTGGAACTTTCTTCAAACCTGTTAAGCTTCTCCTTGTACTCTTTAGTTTCCTTTTTCAAGGAAGCTACTTCATGTTTTAACTCTTTCCACTCAAGAGACCTAGCTTCCAACTCTTATTTGAGTTCATGTGTCTTTGATATAGAGATATCAAGATTCTCTATAAGCTCATCTCTTTCATAATGAAATTCATAGAACCTATCAATGAGTCTAGCATATTTATTTCTTTCTTTATTTAACACATCAAGAGCATTAACAAGTTCAACCTTAAGATCTACTTCTCTATTTTTTGAAATGTCCTCTATTTTTTTACCTTTTGAAACATCAATATCCTTTTAGATATTTGTTAGAGACTCAATATGTTCTATCCTTCAACTCAAAAACAAATTCTTTCTCAAATCAGAATAAATATAGAAGTAGTATACTTTCACAATATCTTGAACCACAACCCAACAATTGTCAATAATGCAATATCAAAGAATCAACTCCTCCAACATAGAACCATAACTTACTATCAAACCCTAGCCAAGTTAGTTTTCAAGAACTCAAAGAAATTTCTCTCTAAGCATCAAAAAGGGGTTCAAGATATTTCCAACTTCTCTCAAATGGGAATTCTCAACTTAACCACACAACCAAGTTTATCAAGAAAAGTACAACTTGATAAAATCAAATCTCAAAGGAGCAAGTCCAACTCATGTATCAAGTAAAGCATAACTTGATCAACTCAATCTTAATGGAAGCAATCTCAAAACCAAAATCTCAACAACCAAACAACTCAATTAGGGTTTCAAAAAATTATAGCAATGGCATAAGCTTCTCACTCAAAAACCCTAAAGCAAACTTCAAATGCTTCCACTCTAATAAACCAGAATTATGCAATAACTCATAAATTCATCATGATCTCATAATGCATAATCAATACTTCCACTTTAAGAAAATAAGATCCACTCCAAATAAGGAAACTTAATTTAATCCTTTTCACTCCAAACTTTTTTTTTGAAAACCATCAATCAATAATAACCATGGAAGAATGTGCCCATACCTTTACTTTGATGAAGAAGGAGAACTCAAAATTTGTCACAACACTAACTCTCAATTTGCCACAAATTAGAGTTGGCAAAAATGGAATAATGAACAATGATAAGAGTCCTAATAACACCTTATCACTCCAACTCATCAATAATCAAAACTCACAAATATACATATCAACAATATTCCTTTACACCTTATAACTCCTACTTAATATATCACAAAATAACTTCAATCTCAAAAATAATTACAAGAGAATATCCACTCAATAACTCCAAAGGCTTTCTAACCCCAATATGACATTAAGCACAATTATTCCTTAAACCCTTATAACTCCTAAAGTACATTTACTTCTAAATGCATTTACCACATAAACATTAAGCATCAATAATAACAATGTCAAAGCAATATTTCTATTTAACCTTATACCTCCATCCAATTACCAACAATAATTTTTCAAGTCAAATCAAATATTTCACAATATCAACAAAAGATCTACCTTGGCCAAAAATCAATTCTCCAATCTTAGGAGAAGTTTGGAGACACCAAAATAAGCGCCAAAGTGCTTCCTCCTCCAAACTCATGGCCCAAGGCAACTATTGTACCACGTGCACAATAATCTACAACCAAAAATAAAACACACCCGACATGAATCGATATCGACACCTATTCCTAGCGAGCGCCTTCACTCCACTACCTCTATCGTTGGAGCACAAGTGCCCAATGAAACTCTCAAGTGCCCCTCATATTTTTACCTTCCCTTTGCTCACCGAAATTAAAGAAAAATATATTTTTCTTCCTCATAGGTGTACAAAATTGAATCTTAAACATAGAGCAATACAAAACTCGAAAATCATAGAGCAATCCAAAATCGAAGGTCATAGAGCAATACAAATTCAAAGGTAATCGTGCAAATCGGAGGTGTATTGAACCTTAGGAATTAATGCCCTTTAATAGTCTTTTGCATCCCATGCAAGTTGACGCCATCGCTCCTTGGAAACAAATGACGTCGGCGAGGTAAGTCTTCTACATTGGCATCGCTAAGGGTTTAGAAACCCTTTCAATAATAATTATTAAATTAATAAATATTATTTTATCAATAATAAAGTTAACTTAAAACCTTTTCAATGGTTTGAGTTAATTTATTTATTAATAATCATAATGGACTTTTAAGGTTTTTTCAAGGAGCAAAAACATTTTCATTAAGCCAAGATGGTTTTAATAAAAACCCTTAATGAGTCGAGATGATTTTAAGAAAAACCTTTAACCTTGTCACCATGGTTTTAATTAAAAACCCTTACACAAACATCATGGAACTTTCAAGATATTTTTGGCACCAAACTCTTTTTGACACCAGCACAAATTCCTTTTGATATCAACACAAAATCCTTTTGACATCAATGACAACTCACAACAATGAAACTAGGCAACATACCCAAAATTGCCAACACCTCTATCTAATAATAAAAAAAAGAATTCTTAACATCTATTTGTTGAATCTCCTATTTGAAGTAGGTTGCCAGTATAACAACCATCTTAATAGTATTAATTTTGGTATTTAGAGCAAATATTCTCTAAAATCAATTCCTTCCTTTTGAGAGTAGTCGTTAGCAACATGTCTTGCCTTATGTTTTTAATACTCTTTTTAAATTATATTTTATATTTTAGTCCTATCTACATCCAATTATATTTTTACACTTAGGTAATTCCACCCGAATCTCAATTTTTATTTTATATCAATTATTTCTAGTCATGTTCCATATCTTACTCCTATTTGTTTTTCCCTTGAGCTTCGTCATAAGTTTTAGGATCACTAGTTTTCATAGTTGTGGTTATAAAAACATAATACCTTTATTAAACTTAACATACCTACTAATGAAGGTATCCTTAACTTATGGATCATATAACCTGTATCCTTTATTTTGATCATCATTTAGAATAAAAATATAGTTACTACTTTTATTACAAAACTTCACGACTCTTATTTTATTTGGAACATGATCATATGATTCCTAACCAAATACTTTGAAGTAGTCTACAATGGAATTCCTTCCACTCCATGCTTCTTCTAGTGTATTATTGTTAATGAATGTTGTTGGAGACCTAATTTTAGTATATGCTACTATATTCATTACTTTTTCCTAAGTTTCTAAAGGTGAGTTATTAATTTTAATCCTAGAAGAAACTATTTTAACCAAAGTTCTATTTTTCCATTTAGCCACTCTATTTTTTTGGAGGGCATACTTATTTTTTGTTTCCATATAAATATCACACCTTTAAAATAAATCCTTGAAGTTATGATTAATATATTCTCTTCCATTGTCTCTTCCTATCCTTTTGATTATTTTTTCGTCTAATTATATACTAGGTCTTTGAAAAATTTAAACTTTTTGAACATTTTATCCTTGGTATTAAGAAAATATACCCAAGTATTTTAGACAAATCATTTATTAAGGGTTTATTTTTATCCTCATGATTGAGAAGTCATGGACCCACACAAGTCACAATGAACTAGCTTAATTTATTTGTTTTCTCTTGATGCACTCCTTTCAAATGTGTCTCGACACTATTTACCAACTATGCAACCTTCAAAAATACATTTTTTTGTTTAGTCCAAGGGAGTCCATGCACCATGTTTTTGTTTGAAAATGAAGATAAAATTCAATAATGTAAGTGCCCAAATCTTTGGCACTATAATTCATTAGTAAAATCATGTAATCACATAGGCTATCTTGCTTACATGTGCCATATCAAGTTTGTATACCCATTTTGTAAAACTTACATGTGCCATATCAAGTTTGTATACCCATTTTGTAAAACTTCCATGGCCATAACTTTGTATATATCCCTTACATTTTTAATCAAACAATTATCTTGGTAAAATTCTAGCTTATACCGTTGTTTTTTATCTAATTTTTTGAGATGAGAATATTTTTATGAGGTTATTACTTGCATTTCAAATTCTTTAGGGCAACATAAATATTTACAATATAAGTGTAATTATGAAAAATATAAAAAAAATAGAAGATATTGATGAATATGAAAGTATTAGTGAGAATTAGAAAATAAGAGGAAGACCATAAAAGCATAAACAAAGAGAAAAAATAAACTCAAAGGGATATCAATTTGGAAAGATAAATAAAAATATCACAAGTGTTAACAAGTAGTGGGGCTAAGTCCACTAATAAAAATAAAATGTGATGATGAATAAAATGATATCAAGGAATATAAGGGGTATTAATTAATGGCTTTTAAAGCCTTAATATTAATATAAAACTCATAGGATAAATTTCACAGGATCAAATATATTATAGCCACAATATAGTAAGATCAAGATAATGATGTAAGAAAAATAATATGAGCAAACTAATATGTATATCAAGGCTTATAATATATCAACCAACATTCATTAATATGTAGAAATATATGAATGTATTAGCTTGAATCGTACATGTGTAATATATGTAGCACAACTTACAATATTAGTTTCTCAAATGTATGTAAACTTTATTACTCCTCTTTTCTCTTACAAATGTATCACAACACTCTTGATGATGATATTGATAACTTCTTTTATGCTTGTTATACTTGCTATGCTCACAATGCTTACTATGATTACTATGTATGCTATATTCTCTATGGAGTAATATATAGCTATTCTACAGTTACTCTTTGGTTACTTGGTGTAACGACCCACAAACACATAAACTGAAAAATACAAAAATAGAACAAGTTTTTTTTTTTTTTTTTTTTACTATGGAGAGAGGTACATGAACCCTTCATGGACCCCTAACCAAACTACTATTTGCCTAAAGTTTTGATTCCCTAAGTTTTCCTGGAAGTTACATCTCATGAGGTACCCTAACACAAGTCCATCTGTGTGGGTGTATCATGTGTTACTACAAATAATACCATCTATCCCATTACTCTTGATGAGCTAGACTTATCACCATCCATCCATCAAAGGTATACACACATCTCCATACCATACACAAATAATTATGTGTAAGTATACTTCTCCATACCATACACAAATAATTATGTGTAAGTATACTATGAGTATTGCGAGTTAAGCTATTTATCTCATCTCCATGACGGACTATCTTAACTCAAATGTAATCTCTTCACAACTCAGTCCTTTATCTCCCTAAGGGGGTTTCAATTACCTTAGGTCTGCTATGTTCACCTTAATGGGGTCTCAATTCCCTTAGGTCTGCTATGTTCACCTTAAGGGGGTCTCAATTCCCTTAGGTCACCTATGAGTTCACCCTAGAACTCTACACTTAAATCTCTATCATCAAGCAACCAAACAAAAATACATCTAGATATTACAACACCAGAAAGCAATCACTAAACATCCAAAAAATGAAGAAATATTAACACTAGAAGAGAATCAACTACATGATATAACCAAATATATAAATAAAGTAAAAATACTTTCTCTAAACCAATAAACAGTTAATGCATTAGAATTAGCATGGTAAATCCTTCTTACTTTAAAGAATATTACAGTAACTATATTGGGGATATCTCCCCATAATTCTAGTCTATTTGAGCATAAGTGAAGCAACATAAAGTACAATTACCTATATTTTGCTTCCTTTGAGCTCCTTGCTTTTCATTGCTTCCCATTTATTCTTTGATGGTAGTAGGGGATCAGGATACGCATGGTTCAGGATAGGCATGCCTCTAAATGCATCTAATCATTTACTTTGCAAAATTGCAACTATACAAAATTCAATTAAATTTCCAACCATCTAATGCATAATGGATACTATAAAAGATCCTTTACTTTTATCTTCACCTCTCATGTTTCCTTAGAGAGTTATCCAACATGTACTACTTAGATCAAGGTCTAAATTTTAATCAAATCCATTCATGTCTTAAAGCATTAAAGTCCCATACCTTTAACCTCTAAAACATTCCTTTTATTTTATTCCCTAAATCAAATCCCCATAACTTCAATTCAAATAATAAATATACATCCTTTTCAATTCACAAATTCCAATCAAATCAATTATTGTTTAAAGCATTAAAGTCCCATACCTTTAACCTTTAAACCAATCATTCATTCATTCCCAAAATCAAAGCCCCATAACTTTAATTCAAAGAATAAATCTACATCCTTTTCAATTAAAATCCCCTAAGATAATCAACATTAATCAAAGGTTCTCCTTTTAATTAAAACCCCTAATATAATTAATCATAAATCAAAGGTTCTCTTTTTAATTTAAATCCTTCAATGTATTCCACATAAATCAAAGGTCTCTATTTAATTTAAATCCTTCAATGTATTCCACATAAATCAAAGGTCTATATTTAATTTAAATCCTTCAATGTATTCCACATAAATCAAAGGTCTATATTTAATTTAAATCCTTCAATGTATTCCACATAAATCAAAGGTCTCTATTTAATTTAAAATTTTCAATGTATTCCACATAAATCAAAGGTCTCTTATTAATTTAAATCCTTCAATGTATTCCACATAAATCAAAGGTCTATATTTAATTTAAATCCTTCAATGTATTCCACATAAATCAAAGGTCTATATTTAATTTAAATCCTTCAATATATTCCACATAAATCAAAGGTCTATATTTAATTTAAATCCTTCAATGTATTCCACATAATAAAAGGTCTCTATCAAAGCTAAATCCTTCAATGTATTCCACATAAATCAAAGGTCTATATTTAATTTAAATCCTTCAATGTATTCCACATAATCAAAGGTCTATATTTAATTAAATTGCACAGTGAACCTTTCTAATACAGAATTTATAACCAAAGGCTAATGCCCTTCATGGTGGATACTGACAACCTCTGTAGAAGGATTAAGGGACTACCGAGTTGAGAGATCTACAAGGTAAGACAAGGTAAACAGGCGCTAGGCTTTCACCATTGTCACCACTAAATGTCCCCAATGGGACCAAACTCATGTAACATCAGAGTTCCCCATACATGCATATTGAGTTATGGTAAGCAACGTTTTTTACACACAACCATCTCTTAAACCCTATGGGTGGTTTTCCCTACTGGTGGCGCTCCCAATCATGACACTTCCACTTGAAAATTTGGTGACATTCTCAGTAGCAGATATTTTTAAGTAGAGTGCTCTCTTTCCTTTTTGGACATGGAAGTATTTGGCATATAGTGCCTTCGAATTCCCACAGTGGTCTTTAAACACACCCACACTCTCGAACTTACAATAGTTTCAAGCACTTACAAGATTTCTCTAAAAGTAGCATCCTCTACACTCTCAGGCTCCTAAAAACTTTAACCAACTCTACAGAGCATAGAATTCTCAAGACACATGCAAACTCTTTCAAAAAACCAATAGGTTCTACAAAGCATGGTGTTATCAAAACACACATAGTCTCTTTCAAAACACCAACAAGTTATACAATCATGGCGTTCTCAAAACACATGTAGTATCTTTAAAAACACCAAAATTTTCTACAAAGCATGGCATTCCCAAAACATACGTAATCTCTTTCAAAACAGCAATTGGTTCTACAAAGCATGGTGTTATCAAAAAACACACAGTCTCTTTCAAAACACCAACAGGTTCTACAAAGCATGGCATTCGTAAAACACAAGTAGTCTCTTTCAAAACACCAATAGGTTCTACAAAGCATTGAAGAACACAAGCTTATACTGAGAGGGGGGGGTGAACAGTATAAGACCTCTTTTTACTTTTTCCTTTATACTTCAAAATAGTAAAGCAATATACCCAAAGCAATATCAAAGCAATGCACAATATCATCCACAAAGTGACACCAATTTTAACATGGTTCACCCAGAATGGCTGGGCTACGTCCAGAAAACTTTTCCCTAAAAGTTATCTCAAAATTCTTTGGGAATCCTTCCCAATAATAATGTTTATGAGCCTTGGCCCAAAGGAGATACCTTCCCCCAATAAAAATTTATGAGCCTCTTCTCAAAGGAGATACCTTCCCCCAATTAGAATTTATGAGCCTCTACTAAAATGAGATACCTTCCCCTCTGCTCTAGAAATGATCCCTCAGAAGATCAACTGCCTCTACCTCTTGCCAGCACGTGGAACTCCTTTCCATCGAAGACCTCCTATCCTCAATGCTTAGCCTAAGAGACCTCTACTTTCTATGATCATGCCCACAGTAGCTTAGCAACCTGTACCAAACACAGTTAGTCGGTCTAGTACAAGTCTTCCTCTATTTTTCAAATCTATCCAACTCTTGAACAAATCAATCCTCTGCATACAAGCCTTCTCAAAGACTTGCCAACTATCCTCAGGTTCTTCTCATAGGAGCAATGCACCTTTATCCTCAAGTGTCCTCGGCTAGGACCTGTCCAAATCTGCTCACAAGTCCCCACTGAAACCTGTCCAAAACTGCTCACAAGTCCCCATTGGAACCTGTCCAAAAACTGCTCACAAGTCCCCACTGGAACCTCGTCCAAAAGCGCTCACAAGTCCCCACCGGAACCTGTCCAAGAACTCGCTCACAAGTCCCCACTGGAACCTGTCCAAAAACTCAGCAAACTCACCAAGAAAAACTTTCTTAGTAGGAAATCACAAAGTGAATTGTTAGATACCCAATGTGATTTTTCAAACTCATAGAAGCATAAAGAGAATTGTTAGAGACTCAATATTTTCTATACTCAAATCCCAATCTCAAAACTCAACTCAAATCAACTCAGCTCAATCTCAATCTCAAATCTGAAAACTCAACTCAATATCTGAAATGGATAGAATAGAATGTTTTCTTTTAAGAACATGAAACCCCAACAATTGCCAATTATGCAAAGAATCACATAACAATGATACTCATGTTCTTTTCACCATCAATTAGGGTTTCAACAACAATGCTCATCAAACAAGGTTTTGTCAACCAACACCATTCAACTCAACATCAACCTTGAAGCATTCAACCAATCATCACAAGAAAAGGAAACAAGTAGAAATCCTTTTCCCTCCAAAGATATTTGAACAAAACAACCAACAACACAATATCACCAAATGCAAAGAATAACTTGCTCAAATCAACTCAATGGAGTAAGCCCAATATCATGAATCAAGTAAAGCAATAACTTGATCAAACAACCTCTATGGAAGTAACTCAACCATCAAACTCAAAACAGCCAACCAAGGGTTCCACCAACTCAATGCAAGTAGCTAGACTCACAAATATAAACCCTAGTGCACAAAGCTTCCACTATCTCAAACCAAAAATTATGCATTCACTAAAAACTCTCCTTAAGGATAACAATGCATAAGTAGTCTTCAACAAACCAGAAAATAGGATTTACACCCAACCAAAGGAAACCTAGTTGAAAACCTTTTCACTCCAACCTTATTTCAGAAAAACATACACCAATCATACTCATAAGAAAAATGTGCCCATACCTTTTTGGAGTAGAAGAAAATTGATCCTTAAAGCTGTCACCACACACAACCCTCAAACTTCCAACCAAGTTAGGGTTAGAACCAAGATAAATGAGCATATATAAAAACTTTCGTAATACACCTTTTAGCTCCTCTTCTTTAAAAACAACCACAAAAGAAGCCAAAAACACAACAACCAAAACTTACACCTTATATCTCCATTTTTAAATTTAGCATAGCAAAAGACTAATCTCAAAAATACAACCAAAGAAATATCCCCTTATTTCTCCTATGTGTTTTAAAAAATGCTAAACAATGCCAAAAATCATATCAAGAAAATAATCACACCTTATAATGGCTGCCCTTGAAGAATCTAAAATTTGTGGCACAAAACATGTTTTAATAAAAACGTGACTAATCCATGCACAACTCCCTCTGCGGGGATTGAAACGTAGACCTCCGCCTACGTAAGGCCCAAACGCATCCTTCGCTGCCACTAGCCCACAAGGGGCTTACAAAGTCCAAGACGGACTTCCTTCCACATAAACGATCAAGCTTTCTGAAAGATTTTCAAACCACGAGCTCTCCTCTTTCGCAGCATAAAAAGAACATTCGATCGTAGCCAAACCAATTAATTACCTTCGATTTTCCAAGAGGGTTTATCCTTAGGAACCTTCTCATATTTATAGTCCATATGTAGACTTTAGAACACGTCGGCTGCAAAGAAAAGTAATTTCGAATTTAATCGAAATTTGCTTTCTAAAGGGTTTAAAAACCCTTAAAGTATTTTTAATAAATTAAAAATAATTTCTCCCTTAATTAATTAAATAATTAATTAATTAAAACCTTGAAGGGTTTTAAATAATAATTAAATAAATAATAAAGAGAACTTCCATTGGTTTTAATAAAAACCATTGCCAATGGAATCTCTCTGGATTCTCTTAAAAAGATTGTCTTGGAATCTTCCACCTTTGAAGCCAACACATCATCTTAACATTAATTTCATTTCCTTTTGACATCAATGACAACTCATAGACAAGAAGCTAGGATCTCAAACCCAAAATTGCCAACAATCTCCCCCTTTGTCATTGATGGCAAACCATGCTTCTCAACAACACAAAAACTCAACATAAACAGCTCCCCCTATCTTGAGGCTCTCCCCCTTTGTCATCAATGGCAAAGGGTCACCTTTGGGGCTTGGGACTAAGAATGAGCCTCTTAGCTTAGTCCCTCCCCCACCTCCTGTTGAGGTGTTTAATTTCAGGGTGGGAGTAAAACTCCCATTAGGCACTGATCATCATCAGCGTCTATAAATTCCTTGTCAGGCCTTCTCTTGAACTCTTTGTCCATATTCCTATTCCTGTCACTGTTCTTGTTCTTGTTCTCATCCCTGTTCTTGTCCATGCCTTGATCCTTGGACCTAATCATACCACTATTTCTATTCCTATACCTTGGAATTTCAGCTCTACACTGTCTAGCTATGTGACCTTCATTGTTGCACTTATAACAAGTAACAATGTTATTTCTTTGAGGCATACTTGTTCTTTGAATCCACCTGTTCTGACTAACCCTATTCCTATTATTAGCCTTGCAATAAATTTCCTTGTGCCCAAACTGTTGACAAGAGTAGCAATACCCTTGAAAGTAACTAGCACTTTTGAAATTGTCATTTACCTCCTTCACTTGAGCCATGCAATGTGAAGCCATGTGATCAAACCTATGACAAGCAAAAAATCTGCCTTGAAACTTTCCTTTATTTGACCTCTTAGGTTTTGAAAACTTCTTCTTCTCATTCTGAATTCTGTTTTCTATTTCTATGCATCTATCATTCAAGGACTCCTTTTCTGAAATACTTTCCTCATCAGAACTCTCTTTCTTTTGGAGTCTCTTACTAGACTCTCCAACTTGTTCCTTGTGTGTCTTAACAAAACCAAGGCATGTTTTATCTGTTGTCTTTATTTGACCTTTGATGAGTGACGTAACCTTTTTGGAGCTATCTTGAAACCTATAAAGCTTATCCTTGTACTATTTAGTTTCCTCTTTCAAAGAAGCCATTTTCTATTCTAACTCACTATACTCAAGAACCTTAGACTCTAACTCATCCTTGAGTTCTTGTGTCTTAGCTATAGAGAAGTCAAGACTTTCTATAAGATCATCTCTCTCCATACAACATTCATCTAACTTATCCTTGAGTCTAGCATTCTTCTTTCTTTCCTTTTCCAAAACACTAAGAGCACTAATAAGTTCACTTTCAAGATCCTTTATTTGTTTGCTTTTTGAATCATCAAAGCCTTTTTCAGATTTCTTATCACTAGAGGTGCTACCCTTTTCAAAAACCATACATGCATCTTCCTTATAGTTTTTTGAAGCATCCTCATACATACTAGAAACCAAATCATTATTTGTGCAATCATCCTCAAGGTGACCAAAATTTCCACATATAAGACATTTCATGATAATGAATCTATGTTTTGGTTCTTCCTCTTTTTCTGATATGAACAACATCTCAGTTTCATTATCACTTGAATAACTTTCACTATCACTACTAGAACAATTACTTGCTTTATATAGGTAGAAACTCTTCTTGTGCTTGTGAGAATACCTCTTTCCTTGATTGTTTTTCTCATCTTTGTTTTTCTTGTGATGCTTGTGCTTTTCAGAATCCTTGCTCTTAGAATCCTGTTTATCTTCATCACTTTCATTCTTGGGAACAGTACAGTCAGTAGCATAATGACCAAACTTTCCACAATTGAAACATCTTACATTTTTCATACTTTTGTGCTTTCTAGAGAACTTGTCTTTCTTGTTGTAATATGCCTCTTCATCACTAGAAGACTCATCACTATGTTGAAGTTGTTTACCCTTGGATTTCTTGGTAGCCTTGAAAGCTGCCTCTTTCTTGACATCAACCTTCACTTGAGTTCTTAACTCAAATGCTGCAAGTATACTATGGAGCTCATCCTTTTTCAACTTATCCAAATCTTTAGCTTCCTCAATAGCAAAAATATTTTCACTAAATCTATTAGGAAGAGATCTTAAAACCTTATCACAAACATCATTTTTAGCAAGCTCAAGACCTAAGTCTTTCATGGAGTTAACAACCTCATCCATATGAAGCATGTAGTCACTAATATTTTCATCATCATTCATCTTGAGTTGTTCAAACATACCTTTGAAGTGTCTCAACTTGGCCTTTCTGACATTTGTATCACCTGTATGAACCACCTTCAATTGTTTCCACATTTCACTAGTTGTCTTGTAGTGAATCACTTTGGTGAGATCTGCTTTTTGTAAGCCTTTTAGGATTGCATTCATTGATTTTGAATTGCTGTGATGTAGGAGCCTTTCTTCTTTAGTATTAGGACCATGTTCAGGAATAGTGTACTCATCTTCAATCACTTCCCAAACCTCATTCCCAAGTGCCATTAGATGAACCTTCATCCTTGCACTCCAAAGACCAAAATATTACCCATCAAGAATAGGTGCTGCATTGCCACTTGAATAATCCATTGTGTTCTTTACTAGCTTTTCCTTCAAGCTGTTAAACTTTTTGAAGGCACCCGCTCTGATACCAATTGAAGAACACAAGCTTATACTGAGATGGGGGGGTGAACAGTGTAAGACCTCTTTTTACTTTTTCCTTTATACTTCAAAATAGTAAAGCAATATACCCAAAGCAATATCAAAGCAATGCACAATATCATCCACAAAGTGACACCAATTTTAACGTGTTTCACCCAGAATGGCTAGGCTACGTCCACAAAAATTTTCTCTAAAAGTTATCTCAAAATTATTTGGGAATCCTTCCCAATTACAATGTTTATGAGCCTCGGCCCAAAGGAGATACCTTCCCCCAATCAAAATTTATGAGCCTCTACTCAAAGGAGATACCTTCCCCCAATCAGAATTTATGAGCCTCTACTCAAAGGAGATACCTTCCCCTCTGCTTTGGAAATGATCCCTTAGAAGATCAACTACCTCTACCTCTTGCCAACACATGGAACTCCTTTCCACCGAAGACCTCCTATCCTCAATGCTTATCCTAAGAGACCTCTGCCTTCTATGATCACGTCCACAGCAGCTCAGCAACCTATACCAAACACAGTCGATCGGTCTAGTACAAGTCTTCCTCTGTCCGTCGGATCTATCCAACTCTTGAACAAATCAATCCTCTCGCATACAAGCCTTCTCAAATACTTGGCAACTATCCTCGGGTTCTTCTCATAGAACCAATGCACCTCTCGTCCTCAAGTTCTCTGCTAGAACTATCAAACTCAGCTCACAAGTCCTCTGCTAGGACCTGTCCAAATCTGCTCACAAGTCCCCACCGAAACTTGTCCAAAACTGCTCACAAGTCCCCACTGGAACCTGTCCAAAAATTGCTCACAAGTCCCCACTGGAACCTGTCCAAAAATTGCTCACAAGTCCCCACTGGAACCTGTCCAAGAACTGCTCACAAGTCCCCACTGGAACCTGTCCAAAAACTCAGCAAGCTCACCAAGAAAAACTTTCTTAGTAGGAAATCACAAAGTGAATTGTTAGAGACACAATGTGATTTTTCAAACTCATAGAAGCATAAAGAGAATTGTTAGAGACTCAATATGTTCTATACTCAAATCCCAATCTCAAAACTCAACTCAAATCAACTCATCTCAATCTCAATATCAAATCTGAAAACTCAACTCAATATCTGAAATGGATAGGATAGAATGTTTTCTTTCAAGAACATGAAACCCCAACAATTTCCAACTATGCAAAGAATCACATAACAATGATACTCATGTTATTTTCACCATCAATTAGGGTTTCAAAAACAATAATCATCAAACAAGGTTTAGTCAACCAACACAATTCAACTCAAAATCAACCTTGAAGCATTCAACCAATCATCACAAGAAAATGAAACAAGTAGAAATCCTTTTCCCTCCAAATATATTTGAACAAAACAACCAACAACACAATATCACCAAATGCAAAGAATAACTTGCTCAAATCAACTCAATGGAGTAAGCCCAATATCATGAATCAAGTAAAGCAATAACCTGATCAAATAACCTCTATGGAAGCAACTCAGCCATCAAACTCAAAACAACCAACCAAGGGTTCCACCAACTCAATGCAAGTAGCTAGACTCATAAATATAAACCCTAGTGCACAAAGCTTCCACTATCTCAAACCAAAAATTATGCATTCACCAAAAACTCTCCTTAAGGATAACAATGCATAAGTAGTCTTCAAAAAACCAAAAAATAGGATTTACACCCAACCAAAGGAAACCTAGTTGAAAACCTTTTCACTCCAACCTTATTTCAGAAAAACATACACCAATCATACTCATAAGAAAAATGTGCCCATACCTTTTTGGAGTAGAAGAAAATTGATCCTTAAAGTTGTCACCACACACAACCCTCAAAATTCCAACCAAGTTAGGGTTAGAACCAAGATAAATGAGCATATATAAAAACTTTCCTTAATACACCTTTTAGCTCCTATTCTTTAAAAACAACCACCAAAGAAGCCAAAAACACAACAACCAAAACATACACCTTATATCTCCATTTTTTAATTTAACATAGCAAAAGACTAATCTCAAAAATACAACCAAATAAATATCCCCTTATTTCTCTTATGTGTTTTAAACAATGCTAAACAATGCCAAAAATCATATCAAGAAAATAATCACACCTTATAATGGCTACCCTTGAAGAATCCGAAATTTGTGTCACAAAACACATTTTAATAAAAACATGACTAATCCATGCATAGCTCCCTCCGCGGGGATCGAAACGCATACCTCTACCTACGCAAGGCCCAAACGCAGCCTTCGCTGCCACTAGCCCACAAGGGGCTTACGAAGTCCAAGACGGACTTCCTTCCACATAAATGGTCAAGATTTTCAAAAGCTTTTCAAACCACGAGCTTTCCTCTTTCGCAGCGTAAACAGAACATTCGATCGCAGCCAAACCAATTAATTGCCTTCGATTTTCCAAGAGGGTTTAACCTTAGGAACCTTCTCATATTTATAGTCCATACGTGGACTTTAGAACACGTCAGCTGCAAAAAAAAGTAATTTTGAATTTAATCGAAATTTGCTTTCTAAAGGGTTTAAAAACCCTTAAAGTATTTTTAATAAATTAAAAATAATTTCTCCCTTAATTAATTAAATAATTATTTAATTAAAACCTTGAAGGGTTTTAAATAATAATTAAATAAATAATAAAGAGAACCTCCATTGGTTTTAATAAAAACCATTGCCAATGGAATCTCTTCGGATTCTCTTAAAAAGATTCTCTTGGAATCTTCCACCTTTGAAGCCAACACATCCTCTTAACATTAATGTCATTTCCTTTTGACATCAATGACAACTCATAGACAAGAAGCTAGGATCTCAAACCCAAAATTGCCAACAAGAATGGCATTCTCAAAACACACGTATTCTCTTCAAAACACCAACAGGTTTTACAAAGCATGGTGTTTCCAAAACATACACAGACTCTTTCAAAACACCAACAAGTTCTACAAGCATGGCATTCTCAAAACACACACAATATCTTTCAAAACACCAATAGGTTCTACAAAGCATGGCATTCTCAAAATACACACAATCTCTTTCAAAACACCAATAGGTTCTACAAAGCATGGCATTCTCAAAACACATGTAGTCTCTTTCAAAACACCAACAGGTTCTACAAAGCATGGCATTCTCAAAACACATGCAGTCTCTTTAAAAATACCAAATAGTACTCTAAAATCCTAGAAGCATGTGGTTTCAACCCTTACCAATGGTTTCTCATGCTACAGGATATATAACCAAGTGTCACGACCATCCCTAGCTAACTTTATGGAACAAAGAAACAAAGAAAAAAAGAAATATTAATAATTTAAAGGAATTTTTATTTCTTTCCTTTTTGGATGACAAATAGGAAATATTAATATTTTAAAGGAATTTTTATTTCTTTCCTTTTTGGATGACAAATGGGAAATATTAATATTTTAAAGGAAAAGAGGAATTTTCCTCTTACTCTCATGGATGATAAAATTTCTATATTAATATTCCCTAGAATTTTTGTATTTTTAGGAAGGCCCTCTGATACGAAAAATTATGGTTGCATTGGAAAGAGAGAGGGTTGGGTTAGAATATAAGACTTGCAGTTATTCTTCCCTCTAAGTGGGAAATGTATGCATGTCTATAACTTTTTTTCTCCTAAATTCTTTGATGCTAATACTTAGAAACCATAGAGGAAAGGAGGGTAGAAATCCTTTGAAATATTCTATTAAAACTTTTTATTTAAAAAATAATCTATTTTTGGAGGAAAACTATTCTGAAATAACGGATTTTGAAAGTGGAAATATTCTTAGAAGAAAATTTGTAAACAACCTACCCTGTTTCGAGTATGGACACGTTTTCTCGTCCAATCCAGTTAGACACACATAATTCTGAACCTAGATATGGATAATCGTAATTATTTTCATGATATTGCAATAGCCAAATTGATAATTTTGCTTTCAAGTGTATCATGGTTCTACTAGGTACTATAGAAGACATCTTGTGTGAAATCCCTGCGTAAGTATGAGAAATTTTTTGTTTTCCTTTCAATGTTTATACACACTTTTTTTCCCTTCTTGAGAAACCCTAGTTAAATATTGTGCTATAAACTTAAAACATTAAATTGTGTTGGGGTTTTGCTTCAAGGAAGGAAAAAGGGAACTAGGATAAAATTTAAGTGGGATAATTATGGAGCTTTGCTTTCAATTTTTAGTTAATGTCCTTATTATCCTTGGGTGATGATTTTCCTAGCTCTAGACTTGTTGAAAATGAGCATATACCTAAAATATGTTTACCCTCTATTGACTTTTATCAAACTTTGAAACTTCAAAAGAGAAGCAGAGTTTGAAATCACAGGATAAAAAATGAGAATTTCATGTTGACAAAATTTTGGGTCTTTAAATTTCATTTTTGCAATATGTGGTGGATGTGGCTTGCTTTTGTCAAATCAAAAGTTGGTCTAATGTGTTTTAGTCAATTTTATTGAATATCATCAAATCAGGTTTTGAATTCCACAAACCTAACCAATGATACTCTTACATGTGGTTTAAACCCATGATAAACCTTTTATGCACTGTGTTGTTTGTTAAACAACCAAAAAATAAAGAAAAGGAAATCCATTCACAAATATGAATAGAGGATAGTTGTTGCATTGAACAAACAAAACCACACATGATAAACTTTTTTTCCACTATGTTGTTTGTTAAACAACAACAAAATAGAAATAAATAAATAAATAAAGTCATCCTCCTATTTGAATAGAAGTGAGTTGTTGCATTGAACAAAGAATGGTTTGAGTTATGCACTTTGGAATATTTGTTTGTTTGGTATTACAAGTTCTAACTTGACTAAAAAAAATTTTGGGGAGGGGATCCTGGAGTGAACCAACTCAAGATATCAGTGAGACCTCTCTTGGCTATGAAAGCAGTGGTAAACCCTTCTCAAGTTGAACTGTTATGTATCCCTCTTTCCTTACTACTAAAACAAAATTTTGAATCATTTTTTGTGATAAATAAGAACATACTCTTCTAAAATTATGTCATATCTTTAAGGATTATTTATTGGACCTGTGTAAAGAATATTATATTTAGTTGGTATAAGACGAGACCATAATATCATAAATTGGAACCTTCCTGTAGTCTTTACTACTACACTTGGCACATAGACTGAATACTATAATGGTTTGTTGGAAAATCCTTGTATAACTTCATTTGTGATAAATATATGTTTGCTACAATAAAATATTGTTGATGAAATTATGTTGTGGCAGCAAAATTTTTGGTCTTTTATGTATTCTTGAAAAATATTGCATGGTGTATTGCACCTTGGTATGGCTTGATGTGTCTCATTAATAACATAGAAAGAATAAAGCAAACACTAGCTATACTAGAAATTTTCTTGGATAGGAAGTTGTGCTTAGAAGCTATACATTGGAAATTCCTTATTCAATATTTAACTAGTGTACATCTAAAAAAAGTGAAATCATGTTACATGTTGTAGGATGCTTTGTTAGCACCATGGTTGCATGTGGTTAGAGAAATTTGTTGTTGTTCACCATAGATGAAGACTTGGTTGTATTTTAAAGTAAGGAGTAACCTTACTACTCTTTATGATATTATTGGTATACCTACCTTGGAATTGATACACTTTTGTCATTCTTAGGTGTAGTGGTCACTGGGTGTAAATACAATAGACACTTTTGTTGATTGTTTGAAATTTGACAAGTTTTGTATTTATAACAACATAGCAAAGGATAATGTGAATGATTCCTTTTGGAATGAACTCTTGAGCATATTGTGGTATTGTATTTATTTACACTTGAATATGAATGTATTAGCCAAGACCACTTACATACACCTTGTATCCCCACTGCCTAGTTGGTTTATGTGAATGAAACCTCTTGTAGGTAAAATATAGGATAGTTTTATTATTGGTAGTTTTTGGGATTGGAAAAAAATAAAAAAATCATGGAATAATGTGTTTCACTCTGCTGTAGCCACAAATATCTATTGTCTTCACAACTACCATTAATTGTATTCATAAAAACTTTATGAAGATAGATTTTATATTTTAAAGTAATGCATTTATGGCATAAAATTCTGTAATTAGTAGTGTGTAGGAGTGGAATCAAAATCATGCCGGTATGTGAATACATATAAGACAATTTGATGTTGTAGGGAAGTATAACTATGTTATAGCTATTTCAAATTGTGAAAATCATGTGGTATTAATTCACCCTTTGAATTCTAGAACTGTGAACTATCAAATTACTTAAAAGGGATTGGTCTGCATCCTTAATTTTAGGTAAATTCATTATGTTATAAATTATTCTTCATAGATGTGAAAACAATTATGGTACATTTATGGTAGAAGCATTGTTATACAATTATAAGTTTTCTTTTACTATTTCCACATGGTTGTATGTAAAAGTTGCTTACTAAATTTAGATGAACATGCTAAGTTTTTAAGTGATATATTCCATTTGTGGATACTTATGTAATTTCATGGATTATAAAATAAATTGGTTTGATTTATGAAAGCATGAGATTCCGAAAGTTTTAGAAAGGAAAACTACTTCAGTGCATTCAAATCAAAATAACGCTTAAGTCCTAAAATATGAAGAGCATTAAACAAAAGAGGCAAATTTATTGAAATGAGATACAAGAATTTAGAGAATTCACAGCCCTTTTATTAAACTCTTTAACCTCAGTTACAAAATCACCTCCTCCCTTTCTAGGGGTTAGGAGCATTAAATGGATTTGTTTACAATTGTGATCAATGATCCCTCTTTTGCATGCCCACGTTTGAAATGGGTGGGCCAGAGTGTTGCCACTACTTATGCTGATGAATCCTCACTTCTTGTTTCTCCTCCTGCAATCAAAGAAACAAAAAAGGCATTAGTAGCACCTGTGACAAAAAGGAAAGTTCGTTCTTTGAAATTGCCAAAAGATGCATATAAACAATTGTCTAAAATAGTGAGTAAAGTGAATCTAAATGACCTAAAAACCTGACAGAGGACAGAAGACACTACCAGAGGGCCACTGCCATTGAAACAGTTAGCCAATCTACTTTCAACTAGAATTCATCCCTGGGCAGGATGAATTTTGACTGCTATTCATCCCTGGGTGGGACAAATTCGACTGTGTTAGAAAAGTCGAAGTGATACTGCTCCAATGTCGATTCCAGGGACCTCCAAAACACCTACAAATAGAGGGGTTACGTAATTGGGGCCATTTTGGGATGACCCAGATGGTCGGATTCTCCCAATTTGGCCTCTATCCTCGGGAATTCGATATCGCCACCTGCAAGTTAGTGAGAGCTATACAATCGACAAAGCATGATAATGTGTGATCAAAATTCTATGAAATCGAAATTAGAGACTACTTAAACAACATAGCATAGAATAGAGATGAATAAATGATAATTAAAATGAAACTTAAAAGAAAAGTGTGGGGTGCCCAAATGGGCCGCCCACCGTTAGAACTTGATTTTGACGCCAATCCACTAGGGATGGGCTCAAAATCTCTTGGATTGGGGTGTCGACAAATTGGTGGTTTAAGGTGGTCAAATGTTGGATTTGGGTTAGATCCACGCTTCCAAAAGCCACCCAATAACCTCCCTTGCAAGAGATATTAGTGGATGTGAGAAGGTGAATCAAAAAAGGATGCAAATGGGTGTTCAATCGGGCAACACTTTGTTGCTTGAAAATACCTCCAATCTGACCCTTTGGGTGGGAAAGTCCACCATATTATAGACCCATGGGGTCTCTTTGGAGGGGCATGCAGGGATGCCAAGTGGCGGCCATGCCTTCCCAAGATGGATGAGACTCCTCCTTGACTTGGGCTTCCATGACTGCCCTTGTGACAGTCCACTAACTGCCAACCTACCCACCTACACGCGCATGCATGGCAGGAGGCAATAATTGACTGTCCTTGGCTGCCACTTGGCGGAATTTTTCTTTTTGCCCGTTAAACTTGGAATTCGTCCTGACCAGGGATGATTTCAGAATTCGTCCCTGGGTGAGACGAATCCTAGTTAGTATTCATCCCTGGGTGAGACGAATACTGAGCAAAGTGTCTAAATGTGCCAAATTGCATCTTGACCTTACAAAATTGCTATGAAAGTGGTTAGGACCACTGTTTGACCTCTGAGGGCTGCCCTGGGGGCTGTGTGTGTCAAAGCGATCAGTGTTTGCAATCACATAATCGGATTGGTGTTGTTTTGGTGTCTACAGATGCCCCTTTTTGGGATGCGTTGTGCATGGCACAGCGTCAAGCAAAAATAGATAGCCAAAGCACTAATGATTAGGGTTTCTTGGTAACCTAATCAACTTTTGATGCCCCAAGCATGGAAAGGGCATGCATTCTTGAATCCTTGCTTCTGACGAGCTAAGGAATTTGATTTCAAGTATTAACCTGTTTTGGTGAGGTGTGACTTGAGCTTGGACATTGATCAGTCATGATTAGGCAAAGGGCGCAACCTTTTGTCCACAGGGGAACCTTGTGTTCATGATTCACGAATGCCAAGTGTTTGATCAATTTGATTGTTATTGCTTGTTTATCGCCCCAGCAAGAGCGTAATTGTCTTTGTCAATGATTCTTTGAATGCATGTCGTTTTCCTTAATTGGGTGTGTGCTTGTTGATTGGTGACTAAGTGTGACTACCCCCTCAAGCGACGAATCGATGAGGGAATGACCTTCGTGAGAAAAGCGACGAGTCACTTGACCCAAGATGACTTGTGCAAGGGTGCCTTTAGATGGTTTATCGTTAAGCATGTGCAATTTTTCCAACATTTGGACCTATTTTTGGTGGGTGTTAACCCTTTTGGTGATGCCATAATGGGGTGAAAGTGTCAAAAGTATGTCTTCCCATGGAGCGGTCCGGCTAAGATAGCCTTCTTAGGGAGTAGGAGAGTGACAATTTGAGCCCCGACATCGATTTTTTATGCCAAGAGGTTAAGTGCAAGAGCACTTGTGTCCGGCAATGCTTATTGTTGTTTGTTTGTGTTGCATTTATTTGTTGTTTTTGTTGTTTTGTTGTCTTTTGTGACACCATTTAGGGATTAAATTGTCGAAAATCCATCCTCTTGTGGAGCGGTCCGGCTATGATAGCCTTCTTCGGGAGTAGGATAGTGACAATTTGTGACCCCGACGTCGGTTTTGTATGCCATTGAATGTCAGGCACAAAGGTGCCTTTGTTTGGCAATTTTATTGCTTGTCGTCTGTGGATATTTGATGTTTTTGTTGTTTTTATTTTCTTGCTTTGTGTATATGTCATTATTTTATGTTATGCACAATGATTGATGTTGATGGATGCATGCTGATGGTAATGGATGTATATGGTATGATTAATGCAAATGTTTTTGATATATTTGTGATATGCAAAATGTAATGGATGAAATGAATTTGTGCTGATTGGTTAGGGCACCATAGAATGTTTAGGATTTTGTTATTTTGTTTTTAAGCGATTGTTGTGGTGAATGACTTTGTATGTATACATGTCATTTTTTTATTTTTTTTTGTATTTTCTGATGGTATGGAAAATATGAAAAGTAGTGCATTTGGTTTAGAAATGTAGCTAAGGTTTTCTGAGACTCAGATGGTTTTAACTCATTAGCCATGACTGTACTTTGTTTTATAAGACTTTTGACCAAGGTATGAATCGAACTCATTTTTGATCAAGCTATTTCACATCCCTGTGTGTGCAATTGAGTTCATTTATGTGGTATTTGTTAGGATACCGCCAGTGCTAGGTGGGATTTCAACCGAACCTGTACTGAGGATCACCTAATTAGTTCCACTAACTCCTTTGTTGTATGTAGTTAGATTAATCTGCGGTGTTATCCAGGATACCATAAGCTAGCTCATCCTTATGCAAACATTGGTCTGCATATACGCAAAGCAAATGTGACAGACATATCATCATGTGGGTAGGATACCACCATTGCCAGATAGGCTATCAACAAAACCTATAATGAGGATCACCTAGATGGTTTTTCGAATGCTGAGAATTTTAGGGATTCAAGTTCAGGATATTTGTTGGCTGAATGCTTTGGAAAGTTGCTCATCCATATAGTGATGAAAATCATTGTTTATTTTCTATTAATTCTTTTTGAGCAAGGATTTTGAATAGTAGTGATAACCACTGTTATTTGATTTTGTATTTTGAATATTGTGAGTTTGGGCTTATGAGTGGCCTTGATCCTTGTGGACTTGGGGACGACTACGCATCCTTTGCAGGGACATGTAGTACAAATCCTTACGACGTTAGGGACCAAGGGGGTGATGCAGATTATGGAGCAAGGGCATTGATATTTTAGGCCTTGGGGATGACTACCCATCCTGGTTAGGGGCGGATAGTACAAATCCTTACAACTTGGAGACCAAAGGTGAATGGAAAGTGTTAGGATGATGATTTGTTGGAATTTTGTTTGTGAATGGTGTTGATCCCTTTAGGTTTTGGGGATGACTACCTATCCTTGGCAGGGACGTGTAGTACAAATCCTTACAACTTTGGGAACCAACTATGATTGGGATTTGGCAGTGGTGAAAACCACTTGTATATGGAGGTGAATGGATAGGAAAGAGCTTGTCCTTTTGTCAATTCTCAGCATTCTGGAACCATTTGCACAGGGGGATGAGCAAGATAATGGTTTCACTTATGGTGACCTGGATTACTGAGCAGGTTTCATCTTTCGTTCACACAACTTGGGAATTTTTATGTGTTTTAATTTGTGTTGGGATGTTACGTAACAAGGTGTATTTCAAGCATAACTCTACCTTCGTAAAATTTTTCTGACTTGATACGTTACGTGGCTAAAGAGAAAAATGATGACTGAATCACGAAAACTCTTGATACATTAGAAGACCACTGACTCTAGTGTGGTAAAAAGCAATGCATGGTGTTTTTGTTGTTTTTGTAAAATGGAACAGTGGAGAACAAGATGGACTAGCAGAATAATTACAGTCTATGGTGCCTTTGACCTTTACGACCATAAATATGCAATGTATGGGTGCGATGCTTAATGCAGCTACATATTTTTTTGTATTTTTGATGGATTGATTTTTGTGAATATGAAGATGAGATGTGAGAAGTGCTTTTTAATGAATTTGAGCATGCCTAGAAATGAGATGCAAATTTTTTGTTATTTTTGATGATTTTTGAATTTTGACTTTTCTTATTTTTGACCAAGCGATTGTGGAAATCCTTGGAGCATTTTGGGATTTGACCAAGTAATTTTAGGGATCCTTGGAGCATTTTAGGATTGACCAAGCGATTTAGGGATCCTTGGAGAATTTTTGGGATTGACCAAGCGATTTTAGAGATCCTTGGAGCATTTTGGGATTGACCAAGTGATTTTAGGGATCCTTGGAGCATTTTTGGGATTGACCAAGTGATTTTAGAGATCCTTGGAGCATTTTTGGGATTGACCAAGTGATTTTAGAGATCCTTGGAGCATTTTGGGATTGACCAAGCGATCTAGGGATCCTTGGAGCCTTTGGGATGACCAAGCGATTGTGATAATCCTTGGAGCTTTTGGGGTGACCAAGCGATTGTGATAATCCTTGGAGCTTTTGGGGTGACCAAGCGATTATGATAATCCTTGGAGATTTTGGTTTGGACTATGGCTCTTCAGGGGATAGAGGTACCCCTAGCTTGATGGTATTTGTGCTCTGAATCTGGCTCTAGAGGTATTGGCACGAATGGATCGACCCTATGCATAGATAGGAGGTCAGGGTCTACCCTCGGTACTGATGTTGCTATGAAGTCTTTGGGTGGATGTAATGCTTGGTCCCACTACGGTGGGTTAACACGCCAATCATGCCCTAGTATTATGTTTAGTTGTTGAATTGCTTCATTGATATTTATGGGATGTCGATGCTGTCGCATGTGATTGTTGTGGGCTATCTCTGTTTTATCCTCACCTTCGACTAGTGAGTATAGCTCATCAGAATCTGGAGATTCTGAGACATGGAGGACTACATCATCAGGTAGCCCTATGGTTAAAGTTTTATCCTCTTCAAAAGGAGCCTCATGTAAGTTGGGCCTTGGGAGCTCCAAAATCTTGGTCTCTACCGACTCTAAGTGCTCTAGCGCTTTGCGTGTATCGGGGGATTTGAGCTCCTCCTCTTTGGTTGGTTCTTGTTGAGGAACTTGGGGCCTATGGAGGGGTTCCTAGATAGCACCACCCATGCCTTGGTAGGGCTTTTCATCCTGCTCTTCTTCTCGCTCTCATTCCTTAGAGGCTTCTTGATGAATTTTTAAGGGTGGCCCATAAACCTGAGTGGGTTCCTGAGGAAGGTGCCCATCATTGGTTATAGGAGTGGCCTCTTGCTCATGTCTATGAGGCATCGAGGGCAGTGCTTGATAAGGTTGCGAAGACTTGTCTCACACCCAGGGGTTGTGCCTCTCATAATGTGTTGTCTTATGCGTGTGAAGGGTTGGAGTCTTCTCGTGCATAGTGTGTTGGAACAACTCATCCTTCTGGTGTAGAAGGTGCTCTTTATTTAGAAGATACCATTGCTCTAACTGTTGTCATTCTAGCTCAAGTTGTGTGAGTTGCATCTAGTGTGTAAAATGCTTGATAGATTCTAAGATAGTTGGTCCTACCGCCTCATGTCTAGAAGGCCTAGATGCCTCTCCTAGATATCTATCTCGGTCATAGTGATCCAAGATCTCTATAGGCTGCCTCCCTCTGTTGGAGGTAGTGGCATTTATCCGAGGCTCTAGCCTCAGTAGGTGATCCTGATAGCTAGCATTTATAGAGGCGTCTTGCTCTCGTGATGTATATTGCTCTTGATGAAGGTAAGGGTTTTCCTTGTGCTCTATTTCATAAGTGAAAAAGGGGCAGACGGAGCTAGCTCGCCCTGCCTGAAGATTCTTGTGCTCTGTATTTGTCCTTGTAGTCCTGACAACTAGAGGGGGTGAAGGAGGGATAGTGTAATCATGTGGTTCCTCTCGTCGAACCCTATGTTGATCTAGTGCTTCATCACGTGGTGACCACTCATAGTGAGCATCTAAGGGAGCTATCTTATGGATATACCCCTCATGGAAGGGTGTGTGCTGGGTGTTCTTCTGAACAGAAGTGCTCCTAGAAGGGGTGCCCCTATAGTCCTTATTCGTTAAGTTGTGGAGGGGTCTACCTTGTGTGTTAGGCCGCCAAGGTGGTATGACCAAATATTTGGGGCTATACCAGAGGTGACTTGTGCCTCCTTGGATATTCCCCGTAGCATCCACCCGTGATTGGGCTTGGCTGCGGATGAGGATCATGACGATGTCTCTCTAAAAAAAACCCTAAAATTGAAAATAAGTCAGATGGGGCCCAAAATTGGCGTGCGCATCCCTCTTACAATATATAAGACAAAAATGAAGTTTCAAGTCCTAACTCTAAATACATTAGGATATATTTGTTAGAGTTAAAGCGCACTATGCCTCTGTTTTGACATTTGTCAGTTTATACTGACACTTTTTAGTTTATCATATAGGCCTTCTGCCTATATATGTAACTCATTTTATGAATAAAATAATCCCCTCAGTTTTCCCTCCTATCATTTGGTATCAAAGACCAAATCAGCAATAAAGGAGGATGTAGATTTTTGTTAGAGAAGTCAACATTAAGGGGGAATGTTACCTAGTGTTGACTTATTTTTTTTCTTTAGTTAGATAGTGCACATTAAGGGGGAATGTTAGAGTTAAAGTAAAGTGCACTATGCCTTCCTTGACACTTGTCAGTTTCACTTGACAAGTGTCATGTGTTGAATATAGGCTTATGCCTATATATTGTAACATTTTTATCAATAATATTAATCCCTTGAGTTTTTCCCTCCTAACAATATTGACCTCCGAACAGCTCAAAAAGCGCAAAAAATTAGGTGAGCAATTTTAAAACCTAATTTCGGGGCCCTAGATGATGGAATTTGGCCCCGAAAACTGGTTTTCTAGGAAAATACAACTTAGGGAGTTATATTTGTTTTAAATCCTCCCAACTAACTCCCTGTAATATTTTGTGTCAATCAAAGCTACGGTTGAGAAGTTATGGCTCCAGCAAAATGCACTAAAATTTAGGGAAAAAAAAATTAAATTTCCCATATTTTGTTGGATGCTCCTGCATCACTTATGGGCACCTTTGGGGTGCTTTTGGGTTGACCAAAGGGTTCATGGACAGCTTTGGGGCATTTTGGAGTGACCAAGCGATTGCGGGAATCCTTGGAGCTTTTGGAGCGAGTGACAAAATGCATAGATTTTTATCTTTTATTTATGATTTTTCTAATTTTTTTTGTTACATTAAGCAGAAATGAACACACACATATGCAAACAGTGATTATCTCTTTTAAAGATTTAATGGTGTGTCCTAAACTGGTTTAGTGCATTTTGATGTTTTGTTTTGTTTTTGCAAGTTTTGAAGAACGTTTAAATGCATAATGTTGGCTCATATGACTCCCATAAATGGTCGCCCCTTCAATATACCATTTTCGAACCGATATACCAACCTCTCTATATACCCGCCCTTATGAGAGGGAAACTATAGGTACGTGAGAGCAGATGGTATGTGGAACATAGGCGGTACGAAAGGGGGATTGTCCTGTTAATGACACCTACCATAGAAGACTTATCCTCACACGCATGGGAATCACCCTAGCGACACACGGTTAGCTTTCGTCAGGATTTACACCTAACAATAGTGACAATCAAGGAAATGGATGCAAAGCTAAGCCAAGGTGGTGATGAACCCACCGTTGGTCTTGCTCAAGGGCTGGGGTCTTACGACCAGCTCCTTGGTTTAATTTACCACGTGATGTGTGTGGGATTCATTTTATTTAATGAAAATGAAACAAGCATAAATGACTTTCCCTAAGCAAGCAGGATAAACTAAAAACAACAAAAGAAACAGAAACAAAAATAGAAAAATTTAATAGAGATTATAAAAATCCCTAACTCTTCTCTACCTGGACCGGCTGCTTCTGACCTTCTACTTTGAAAATTTATAGGCAGGAATTCGTCCCTCTATGAGACGAATTGCATAACAGAATTCGTCTCTGCCAGAGATGAATTTAAATTCGTCTCAGGGTTAGACGAATTACAGTAAGGTATTCGTCACAGTCAGAGACGAATAATAGTTTGCTTTTAAAAAACTTGTACGTGTCAAGCACAAAACATAGAAATGGATCAGTTACTTGATCTAAAAACTTGGGGACAGTGTCCCGTCGTGATAGCCACTAAAAGCATGAGATTCCGGAAGTTTTAGAAAGGAAAACTACTTCGGTGCATTCAAATCAAAATAACGCTTAAGTCCTAAAATATGAAGTGCATTAAACGAAAGAGGCAAATTGATTGAAATGAGATACAAGAATTTATAGAATTCACAGCCCTTTTATTAAACTCTTTAACCTCGGTTACAAAATTGCCTCCTCCATTTCTAGGGGTTAGGAGCGTTAAATGGATTTGGTTACAATTGTGATCAATGATCCCTCTTTCGCATGCCCACGTTTGAAATGGGCGGGCTAGAGTGTTTTCGCCGCTTATGCTGATGAATCCTCACTTCTTGTTGCTCCTCCTACAATCAAAGAAACAAACAAGGCATTAGTAGCACCTGTGACAAAAAGGAAAGTTCGTTCTTTGAAATTGCCAAAATATGCATATAAACAATTGTCTAAAATAGTGAGTAAAGTGAATCTAAATGACCTAAAAACCTGACAAAGGACAGAAGACACTACCAGAGGGCCACTGCCATTGAAACAGTCAGCTAATCTACTTTCAACTAGAATTCATCCCTGGGCAGGATGAATTTCTACTGCTATTCGTCCCTGGGTGGGACGAATTCGACTATGTTAGAAAAGCTGAAGTGATATTGCTCCAATGTCAATTCTCAGGACTTCCAAAACACCTACAAATAGAGGGGTTACGTAACTGGGGCCATTTTGGGATGACCCAGATGGTCAGATTCTCCCAATTTGGCCTCTATCCTCGGGAATTCGATATCGCCACCTGCAAGTTAGTGAGAGCTATACAATCGACAAAGCATGATAATGTGTGATCAAAATTCTATGAAATCAAAATTAGAGACTACTTAAATAGCATAGCATAGAATAGATATGAATAAATGATAATTAAAATGAAACTTAAAAGAAAAGTGTGGGGTGCCCAAATGGGCCGCCCACCGTTAGAACTTGATTTTGACGCCAATCCACTAGGGATGGGCTCAAAATATCTTGGATTGGGGTGTCGGAAAATTGGTGGTTTAAGGTGGTCAAATTTTGGATTTGGGTTAGATCCACACTTCCAAAATCCACCCAATAACCTCCCTTGCGAGAGAGATTAGTGGATGTGAGAAGGCAAATCAAAAAAGGATGCAAATGGGTGTTCAATCGGGCAGCACTTCGTTGCTTGAAAATGCCTCCAATCTGTCCCCTTTTGGGTGGGAAAGTCCACCATTTTATAGACCCATGGGGTCTCTTTGGAGGGGCATGCAGGGATGCCATGTGGCGGCCATGCCTTCCCAAGAGGGAGGAGACTCCTCCCTGACTTGGGCTTCCATGACTGCCCTTGTGATAGTCCACTAACTACCAACCTACCCACCTACACGCGCATGCATGGAAGGAGGCAATAATTGACTGTCCTTGGCTGCCACTTGGCGGCATTTTTCTTTTTGCCCGTTAAACTTGGAATTCGTCCTGACCAGGGATGATTTCAAAATTTGTCCCTGGGTGAGACGAATCCTAGTTAGTATTTGTCCCTGGGTGAGACGAAAACTGAGCAAAGTGTCTAAATGTGCCAAATTGCTTCTTGACCTTACAAAATTGCTATGAAAGTGGTTAGGACAACTGTTTGACCTCTGAGGGCTGCCCTAGGGGCTGTGTGTGTCAAAGCGATCAGTGTTTGTAGTCACATAATCGGATTGGTGTTGTTTTGGTGTCTACAATTTAACATTAAGGAAGCATTAGACGATTTTAGGGGTAATATTAATAGCAAGTTTTCATGGTTTAGGTTTATATTCATTATTGTCAACCTGGTTATGGTTGAACAGTATTTATTTTTAATAGTAGAGAAATATATTAGGGTTTTAAAAATAGATAAAAATAATAGATATGAACATGTTTCTTTAAGTTAATGGTATAACTCTTTTAGTTATTGAGTGGAGGAATGTATCGACAAATAGTATAATCTTTGGATTCATGGGGAAAGTAGGAAAAGGTTTCTCATTTCCTTGTTATGTTCACATGAGAATTCATTATAGGGGATTATGGGGTCTTCTCTAATGATTTATTGTGTGTGCATTTTTATGGTTGATGCACGATTACATTACACTCTTAGAGGATGAATGTGGAGTTCATCCAAGAGAATTATGAGATTTTCTCTTGTGTCAATAATATGAATCAACAAACTGATTCATGATATAAGGAATAAGTATTATGGGGTACTCATGTGCTCATATATTATAACAATGAGTTGGAAAAGAGACCAAGAAGTTCCTCAAATGATTGTGTTATGTAATTCACCATTAATAATAGATCAAGGATATTTTAAGGCTAGGGTTTTTCCTTAGGGATTTTCCAAGATACATGATGTGTCATATGTGTGGTGATTGCTATTATCTTGTGATATTAATTCTTATCACTTTTTAAATATGCCTTGTGATGGACTTGTTGCACCAATTAAAGAAGGAAGATCATGATTAAGAACTCAATAAGAAATATATGTGTTTGATATATATATATAGATAAATTCCTTGATACTTATAATGGTTATGTATATGGATTAGAATATTTAGAGAGAGAGAGAGAGAGAGAGAGAGTTACCAAAATTATTATTGTAAACATGTTCACAAATACACTTAGTGCACCTACATAGATGGACTTACGTACGATGTAGAGATGGACATACACCTTGACGGATAAAAGTGTTAAATTGGTTCATCACAAATATGAGATGAACAACCTTATCATAAGGCTTACCGTTGGAAAACACCTACATAGATTTAATTATGCAAGGTGGGATTATATGGATCCTTAATGAATATAATTATATAAAAAATATCTCAAGTTGATTGGATTTTAGGGTTGTTACATTTGGTTTTAGAGCCCTAGGTTGTGATGGAATAGATGATTTCGTGAAGGATATTTAGGCATAATGGAATAAAATATTCCATAGATAAACCAAATAATGCTTAAGAATTAAACCTAGAAAATATAACTTTACCTTGACATGGCACCTTGCACAGAGGAAGTATGGCTATCATCGTTAAAGCCTTTAAATCCTGTATGCCACTTTTAATACATTGGTTCCCATGAAAGGAAAGACAAAATATTTTGATAATTTTCATCCAAAAAGCCTTTATAATATGATTTATAATATTATTTCAAAACTTATGAAAAACAAGTTGAAATGCATTCTAGATTGTGTTATCTCAAAGGAACAATATGATTTTGTTTGGTAAATAAATTCTTTATGGTATAATCATTGCATAGGAGGACATACATTCTCTTAATTCTAGGAAAAAAATTAGGTATGCTTATTAAATTAAATATAAACAAAGTACATGATAGGGTTTCTTGGAACCTTCTAAATTATATTCTCAAAAAGTTTAGTTTTGATTATAGGTGGTGTGAATAGTTTATTAGATGTTTTTATAACATTGCAAAATATTCTATTTTGATAAGTGGTTCTCCTACTAGTTACTTTAATTCATCTTGTGGACTTTGCCAAGGTGATCCACTATCTCCTTATATATTCATTATTATTTTGGAGGTTCTAGGTAGAGCTCTCTCAAAGATAAAAATAGAAGGAAAAAATTAGAGGCATACAAGTTGCATAAAAATAGTCCCTTCGAATTTAATCTTCAATTTGTTGATGATACTTATTTTTGGATCATTCCTTAGTAATCATAGCCATGGATTTTAAATTAATATTATCATGTTGTGAAAAGGCTATTGGATAGTTGGTTAATACTAAATATATATAGGTTTTTTTTTCATTAACACTACCCTATATTTACAATGAATTATTACAAATATTTTAGGGTTTCAAATTTAATATATTATATCAACCTACTTAGGTATTCCATTGTTTTATTAAATAAAATAAAAATAATCTTTAGGTGTCATGTTTAGATAGAATAAAAACTTATTTGGAAGGTTGGAAAGGTAAGTTCTTAACCATAGCAAGAAGGTTACAAACCATAAATACTACATTACAATCCATCCCTATTATTATGATGTCACTCTCAAGATTACTAGTAGGTATCATTAGACTTTATTACATTATTGGTTGCCATGTAATTATTATATTTTGGGGGTTGTTAATTATTTTATATCCTATGTGAATGAATAGAAATATCCAAAAATGAGAAGGTGAAAATACAAAGAAGAATGTCAAACACCAAGGTATGAAACATCAAAAGTATCCTGAATCTAAGAGACACCTTAAAGCATAAATATGGATGATGTACATAGAATATGGTAAGTAAAATACTAGAGAAATATAAAAGATATTGTTTAAAATAGTGTTGCTTGTATTTTCCTTGTTTTCAACATCTAATATCAAAGCCACTAAGAGTCCATGTGAGGTAGAAACCTGGATATTTTGTGAGGTTTGTGAGAAGGGACAAACATCACCATTTGATGACATGCACTTATAATTTATTTTGCAAAAACCTTTGAGGTAGCATTTGGTATAAATGAAATATTTGACTTACATTTATAGGTGGTTTGTCGTGTTAAGTTACTATGTCCAATGCATAATACAACTACCATAAGGATGTCTAGGCATTGATCCTGTAAATCATTAAGAAGGAATAAGGGTGCATGTTTTTGTAATATTTTCTTTCCCTCTATTTTTACCCCATTCATGTATATCATTGGATATAAATATTCAAATTGAGAAAATCCAATTATATAGGGAAGTTACACTCACATATGAGGATTTATCTCTAAGCAAGTGCATGGAAAGGAGGAATCATTTTCAATACTACCTTCATACAATGTATCATTATATTTTATATACCTTATGGTCTCTCTCATGTAAGGTCATGTATATAGAGAGGACTAGCTTATTCCACATGCTAATAGGTATATAGAAATAATGGATGTATGAAAAGGTTCAATATATAGGACTGGTGATATATAAAAAAGAGGTCAATTTTAGGAGATATAAAGAACCTTTTCCATGGCTACATAAAATATTTTTCACATAATATTAGTGCTAAAAGGTCTAAATTTTGTAACAAGGAAGACAAAAGTGTTAAAAATACTAATGCTAGAAAAACTCTAGGATATAGTTACCGGTGATGAAACTTGACTTGAGAAGATAAAATCCAAGTAATAATATGATGAAAAAGATATAGGGGCACTTGTGCTCATCAATTTTGGAGTGATAAATGAAATAAAATATAAGTGAAGCAAAAATATCAAAAGATGCATGGGATAGAAATTGTACTATATTTGAATGAAGTAATGAAGTCACAATCCTTCATATTTAATCACAACTTCATACATTAAGGGTCCAATATGGTGAGAGTATTGAATAATTCCTTCAAATAATTGTAGACTTAAAGTCAAATTTGAATACCATGGGATAAAATAATGAATATAAGCTCTTAGTCTTAGTTGTACTGATATCTTTCCTTGAATCATTTAGAACATTGGTGACATCTCTCCAAGCATCAAATAAAAGGGCATCATTTGAATAATTGGTAAACATCCTTCCACAATATGAAGTTAAAAATTAGTTAAGATATGAGTTGCATTGTAATGCCCTTATCTCCATAAATAAGTCATAAAAGACTTGGTCATTCTACTTCTTTTTTAATATAAAGTAGTCTTAATGGAGGAGGAGATATTGTCTTTTTTTTAAAAGAAGGATATGTCACCAAGTTTTCTAAATATAATTTAATGACTCGTAGGGCTCAATTTTGTAGACACCCTTAGAGGAAGCATTAATTTCAACCACAACATCAAGGAAAATGGTAATCTAAAAAAGGGTATATTTTTAGAAGGAAACTAAATTAGATTGTGAAGAAGAGTGTGATAGTAAAAAATTGAAGAAATAAAGTAAAATTCAAAAGTATATGGTATCCAAAAATAGTGAACATGGGGAATATTCAAACCTTAGATATTACTTATAACTTACACAAGTTGGTGAAGGATACTTTAAAATTAGTGTGACAATCTCTAATGGTGAAATAATAAGAATGTGTATGGTATTATTAACTCTTAACGTACTTGAGGTGCAATGTAGAAATAAAATACAAATATTTGAAAATAATTATTTATTAAATGAGAAAAATGTGCATGTCATTTTCACTCTTGACAAACTTGAGGTTCAATGTAGAAAAAATAGAAATATTTTATAATTTGAAGGATAATCCCATGATGAAATATGTTTTTTTTGACACAAGTGATCTTATTTAATGAACAAAATTTAATTTTGATATCGGTGATTTGATACCCATAATGGAAGTTGGTTGTTGTGATACATATGATATTGTACAAAGGGATGATATATCTTGTGATAGATCTGATTTGAAGATTGTTGATGAGAGAAAATTATGCAGAAGATGGTTGTACTAGCTATGACAAAGGTCATATTATTAGAATTGAAAATGACAATGATTACTCGAATTGTGTTATAAGACATTGTGAGGATTCCATTTCATTTTTGAAATGTTTCTAGTGATAATGATAGAGATTAAAGTGGTGGTGAAGAATTTGGGTGCTTTAAAAATTATACCAAAGGAATTGGTTCAAAAATAATAATAAAATGGGAAATAATGTTACATAATTGGGAAGATATAGGAAAGGTATAAAATTACCCATAATTCTAGGTAAAAGGCCACAGAATGAAGGCCTTGGATATACAAGTCAAGAAAAAATTATTAACACTAATTTTTTGAGAAAATATCTATATAGAAATGAAATTCATAGGATGATTTGTTGCAATCAACGTGGGAGTTCTATATATGTGATACTAAGCTATTAGAACCTATGTCCTTGTAAAATTTAGGGAGGTAATAATCACTCTCAAAGAAATTATTGGCCCAAAAATAAAGTGACTGACAAAATACTTATGAATTATGAATGGATGAGTGTGTTAAAATTAAATAAAGCAAAAACAAATGTTGAATGGATTCTACAAAAGAAAGAAAATTTTGATCACTACACCCAAAAGGGTCTTTAAGGGTGGTTTTTAACTTCTCTTAAATACCTTTAAGGGTTGTTTTCAGCCACCATATATGAGGGCATCATGAAAGGTTTGTGTCATATGATGATAATTAAAATCTACCTCACAAAACCACCCTCTTAGGGGCCTAAGAGGGTGGTTTTAAAATTACCTCTTAGTTTCGTAATATAGTGATTTTAAACCACCCTACTAGGGGCCTAAGATGATAGTTTTCAACCATAGTGGCCTAAGAGGGTGGTTTTTAAACTATCCTCTTAGTCCACTAAAAGGGAAATTTAAAACAATCATCTTAGGCCCCTAAGAGTGTGGTTTTAACCACCTTCTTAGGGAGGGTGGCTTACCAAGTCAATATGATTTCAAATAATCTTGAAGTTTATACAATTTAGAGCAATGTAGTAGCCTCAACTCTCATTTTTTAATAGGTACGAGAAAGCTCAGCATATGGTAAAAAGTAATCCTTAGTGAGCAACCACCTTCTTAGGGAGGGTGGCTTACCAAGTCAATATGATTTCAAAGAATCTTGAAGTCTCTACAATTTAGAGCAGTGTAGTAGCCTCAACTCTCATCTTTGAATAGGTACGAGAAAGCTCAGCATATGGTAAGAAGGAATCCTTAGTGGGCAGAGAAGGATCACTGCAAGCCAGCAAGTCAAAAAGCCTTTGCCGAACAGGTTTTACAGCATCAATTGCGCAAGCCATTCTTTCCTTTGAGGTACATACTCTCACTTCTTTAAACCATGAAACCAGAACAATAGATGCAACCTATCAAGAAGACAACAATATTTTCAACCGTTCTTTCACACTGCAATAAGAACAAGGAAGAAGAGTAGTACACTAGGAATAGTTAAACAAGAATCACCATTGTTGTTAGTAACTAATTACCTACCACTGGATAGAAGATAATGATGCTAAATGCTCCAACAATAACTCAACAACTCTCTGATATAGTGACTCTGGTAAATTGGCTGCAAGTATCCCCAAAGCTGATGCAGTAACTACTCTCATACAAGTCACTGACTGTTCACTATCTGCACCAACATATATCTTTGTGAAATTTGAAGAGAGATCTAAATTTTTGTCAGGCGTTGGAACTTCTTTCTCCATATTCATAGAAGCATGTCCAATGTTTAGACTTTCTCCTTTTGAAGCTCTCAGCTTTGCAGCAGCCTTAAACTAACTTCTCCTTGGAAGAGACGTGGGTGAAAATATTTTTGATACATCTAAAGGAGACCCAGATGGAGTAGTTGAAAGATTTAACCATGAGGTAAAATGATAGTCTGCAGCTGATGCCAGCTCCTCATGTGGACACTAATTAAAAGGTATTTATATCAAATTAAAAAGAGCCAAAAGGAAATGGTTAATGCAAGTAGGAGCATACAAACAATTATAGTACTTTAGGGAAACCCACTTTACCTAAAGCAAAAGCCACCAAACCTTTTGCGAACACTGGACAATTGCTTCATTGGATTCTAAAAGCAGATTTTGAAATACAATTCTTAATGCATTGCCAAGGATAGGAATTGGCCAGAAGGTCTGCATTCTGCATGTAAGGGAATTCCCTTTACTTCCAGCTTCAAGAAGTCGCTCCTGGATGGAATGATGCACATTGATGCAAGAAAAAGAAAAGAATTTAAGGCACCATCATGCAAAAATTATCATGAGATACAACTAATCTTCCATTGGAAGAAGAAGCTATAACTATCCCCTGTACGACCCCAAACTGGGAATTAAATATGCAAATATTTGCCAAAAAGAGATGAAGGGACAAGAATGATCTTCAAAAATAAAAAGAACAAGGCTTAAGTAATTACATTTTAGCTTTCACTATAAGAGATATGTTCTCCACTAATTCTTGATTACTAAGAACATGTAAACAAAGCAATTGCAAGTGGGCATTATAGCCTTTTCTCAATACACTCCAAGAAAGAAAAAAGTGGTGAATAGGTGGAAGACCTACCAATGTTCGTATTGCAGCATGATGAATTGATGAAATGCTATGCCTCATAAATGGCCATAAGTGTGGAGCTAAACTTGATAGTAAGTACGGATTGTCATCAGCCTTTGTGCTATCTTCATGGTCATCAACCTCAACTGCTTCATTCAGATCAAATATCTGTCTCTGCAGTGGAAGTATGGCTTCTAATGTCCTTGGCACCACTTCTGGCTGAGAATATAGCTCTGCCAGCAAATGCATAACACTGCAAAACAACAAATAATGCAATGGAAATATCAAAACTCTCAGATTCCAAATACTGCTAAAATTTGCATACCAAAAATAGAGCAAACAGGACCAAGAATGAAGAACACTAAAAAAAATCCATCAACAATGGTTACATTCAAATATTTCATTAACTTTGATGCTTCTACTTAAACATCCATGGCCAAAGAGGGTAATATTTGAGCATAGAAAATAGGAAGGAATATAAGCAAGAAGATGGGCATAGAAACTTGCATTCCTTTCTCTCAGTTCTACTTAATATCTCATCCTTCCTACTGATTTCTCATTTGCAAACCTTTTCCCCCCTCTTCCTTAATCTCTCATCCTTTCCCACCAATTTTTTATTCATCTTAGCAAGCAGAAGTGGAATTATATTAGTTATGGAACAGTCATACCTGCTAGTGGAAGGGCTTAGATCATCCAGATCAAGCAGGATATCCCATAGCTTCATAAGAATTCTATTGACCATGTGTGCAGCAAAGGTGACCACAGCTGAGGCAGCAGGTGTCAACGCCTCAGCTGCAACTGCTCTGACATCATCATCTCGATCTTCTAATCCAACATCAATTGCAGGCAGGACACGGTAGAGCAATTCTTGAAGCATTTCCTGACACAGGGGGTTATACAAAATTAAGAAACCTCTTGAAATGTCAGTGTGCTTAACCACTACACAAGGAAAACTACACAGATGGTCGAAGAAAATGTCAAAGGAGCATTTTATGAAACATCATGTCTGAGAACTGCTGCAAAATATTACAACAGATGCATAAAAAGCACACATACTACTTAATAATAAAAATAACCATGAACATGTATGCAGACTATATTAAAAATAAAGTAACAAACTACATCAAAATCAAAACAGAAGTCAATCTAGGATAAGATCATACACATATTACTTGTTAATTTTTTTTGATAAGTGAAATAAATGTGTTTATATTAATTATAAAATTGAGTTTTTACAGATGACAACTTCTAAAGTTCCAACTGTCTGCTGGGAATATAACCAGAATCAGCTATGAAAGACTGCAGTCCAAAAAGAAAAGGCAAAATTCATGGGCAAAATTTCAGGAAAGCACTGTACTGATTGCTTTGTCACATGTACAAAGAAATGCACAGATACACTGGTTATGATTTCAGAGCAAAAGTATTCAACAGACTTGGGGGTTGTCTGCTATTAATTTTATATGGAAAGCATGTTGCAAGGCAACATTTTAAGAAGACACAACATTGTTCAGACTAGGATATTTGAGGCTTTTCAAACAAGAATCGGCTTCACTTATAAAAGCTAGGTTTGATTGGTTACAAAAATATGTTACCTTTTTACCCAGTGGGGCTGAAGCCTGGATGCTTTCTTCTCTCACTTTCACAGGGATAAAATTTCCTTGTACCATTGGTGCACAATGGTCATAAATATTTTGTCTATCTAATGTAATACATTGTTCATTTCTTTTTAAAAACATCCTCAGGATCCATTGTTCTCTTCTTACTACAAAACCCATGCCCTGTAATGTCTGTTGCTTTTGTACAAAACACCTTCGATATCAAGGCAATGTGAGAGATTAAGTTCAAGTGAAATGAGAAATTCAAACAATTATATTCATGCATAATTTTTTATTCTTCATAGGCTAATCAAAAATGCAATTAAAAAATGGATAAAGTCTAAAGCAACTGGGGATATCGGTTTGCATGTTGATGCAGGAAAATTCTACACGCCACACACACATCAAACTATAGTTGAGGTAGGGTTTCGATCCACTTTGGCTATTTGAATATGCGGTCCTCTGAATTTTGTGTTATGCTTCCATTGCACTTGCCTATTTTTATATCTCCATATATTTGGGTCTGCATTGCAAACCCCTATGCCAAATCTCCAATACAACCAACTTTGAAGGGAATTGCTTTCATTGTTGAAACTTTTCAGTTAATAATTTGGATTGTATTATTGAGTGAATCTTTGTGCCCTAAAGTTACTTTTATGTAACTACCGATAATAACTAATAGATGAGAAGTCCCTTGGTCCTTCAAATTTCTATTCTTATCATCTATTTCATGTGTTTTTTCTTGTATGAATGAGAAAATTTTGAAGTACTGAAATGACACATCCAACTGGCTATTGTGGTTAATCATCTATCGTCTAGTAAATAACTGTAAAATTTACTCATTTTTGTAGTGTTGGAAGTTGCCTTTTGTGCTTGTGTTAAATGTCCTATGTAATAATATGGAAAAAATCTATAAATATATGTCCCTTGTCTTCCTTCTAGGAGCTTGAAATATTTATCCCTTCGAGCCAGTAGTGTTTAGCAATTCAAGGTTAAATGTAAGTTGCAACTTCATTCTAGAAGTGTTCCATCCTTTTTTTTTACTTCAGCATATATCTTTCTGATGTTCGAAGTATAGATTCTTTACAAGCCCACTAGTCTCCAGTGGAAAGGATGACTCCATGATGTTCTTTTCCTTAAATCACATCATGAGTTAATAAAATGTTAACATGCATATATATATAAGGTGTTTTATCCACCGCCCATTGGGTTCAAGTTCATACGGTTAGAATGTCTCACTTAAAGATCACAGCAGGGTTCAATTCCCATGGGTGCCATGATGATATGGTTTGTTGAAATACCACTTTGTGGTTCGTTGAAATACCGCAGTGACACAGTCATGATATAATACAGATGGAGCCCATTCAACATCCCATACAACCAATTTAAAAATAAAATAAAAAATAAGTGTTTATGCACTAAAGTTGATAGTTTTTATCAGGATAGTTATGCTTCTTCTAGAACAAAACCTCTGCTCTGAGCATTACAAAAGTTGCTTTTGCACTTCTATCCTCTGCAGTACTAGTCCCATCTTAACCTCAAAGCTGCCAAACAGTCCTGGTCAAAACTTCTCCCCAAGAGTTGTATATTGAATAGAAACATCCCCTTGTTTTACTAGACCAATGCAAATCTTCCCTTCAAAAACTGAAGATTTGCAATCGTTCTACTAAATCACTCTGATTTCAAAAAGTGTCCTATATGATTTCAAAAAATGCCATATTTTCAAAAAGTGCCCTAAATTGCAAAGAATTTGTGAGTCCTATATGCCATTACTGAAAAGAATTTCCTTATGCATATGTGTTAGTATCTTATATCTAGCATCCAAGATTGTAAAGGAATAAATGTCTTCAATCCCATTCAACATATGGAAATTTATTATTCACATAACATGCTAACATACATATTAAGTTAGAAATTTATCATTTGTTTTGAGGCTCTGATATGTAGCAAGATGATTCAATCAGACTTCAAAGCCATTCAACTAATCACCATATATCCCATGTATGTTCAATTTTTATATATGCCTAAGCACCAACAATGTTTTAGGCAGATGAGTTATTGTTTACCTTTTGGGTTCTACATCAGCTGCCTTCATGATCATTGTATTTAATTCTCATCCAACAAAACGAAATTTTCAAAATAAATCATACCATTAAGACAGATATACCCCATAACCATGCCATCACCCAAAAACAATTTAGAACATCAAATAAAAAATAGCATCAACCGTATAGAATATTGTGTTACCTTGCGAACTGCTACCAAATACTTGATGCCTAGAAAGCTTCCATGTTGAACTTCCCACTCTTGACGATGCTGGCACAAGAATCCAAAAAATATGCTTAGTTCAATTTTAACTTCTAAGAAATGAAATTTCTCCTAGAAATTAAGCTTGTAGACAGATTTGAGGAGAATGATATATTCTGAACAACTTGAAAACATCTAGATAAATTTTAGAAAGGATTATATTGAATGTGGAAGTCTCATGAGTAGGCATCCCATCCTTGAATGTTGTACAAATTCTATAGGTCAATATCGTGGGAGGGTAGAGGTATAAAAACATTGAGGAACTACAACTACATGTAGGTTTGAGGGGAACTGAAGGTAATAGAGTATGTGGACCCTTTTTGCACCCTCATATTTTGGCTAATCTATGTGTCCTTGCCTAACATGACAATGTTCTTGCCCTTAAGGATAATCAAGAGCAAGTTCCCCTATTGTTACCCTACCTCTACGTATTCCACTATCCCTTGTACATCCCATATTAGCAATGATCACATGCCCACTACCTCTATCACGTATGGAGAAGTCTCGTTCGGAACAAGCCCCATCTCAAAATATCCATTTACTAGTAGACCTATTATAATACAATAAAATATAATATTTATTGATTTAGGCCTTCTAAATTTCACATATATCAATGACATATCATATTTAAAGTGATTTTGCTCACCATCCTTGACCGCTATAATGAATCTATAAATCGCCATCTTTGACCGCTATAATGAATCTATAAATCATGAAACTAGCTAAGAATTGAAGCAATATTGTAGTGCTAAGAAAATAATTCTTTGTATTTCTTATCATTATTGTTTTTATTGTAATGTTAAATAACAATGCCAATCTCACTCGGTATAGTTGTAGCCCTTGTTGGATGAAGATTTTACTTCCCTCTTAGAAGGAATTATCACAATAACATAAGAGAGGATTATTCAGAATTTGTTTAGAGAGTGTCTTCTGATGTTTAATTCTCCTTTAAAAAAACATGTCTAGAATTTAGGATGGTGATGTAGGGCAAAAAATATAAGACACACACACACATAGTTCATTTCTTGTCCAAAGTTTAATTTTTTTCAAGTGAGACCTCTCTAAGAGGGCGGTTTTAAACCACCGTCTTAGGGTGACCTAAGAGGGTGATTTTAAACTGCCCTCTTAGGGTGACCCTAATATGGTGGTTTTAAACCAGCCTCTTATCCCTAAGAGGGTATTTTAAAATTGCCCTCTTAGGGTGACCCTACGAGGGTGGTTTTTTACCATTGTAAAAAAATATCTTATTTCAACTACCCTTAAAAGCCTTTTTTGGTGTAGTGGGTGCTTGAAAATATCATAGTTTATCAAATGTAAGATTTTCCATGGAATAATTTAATCTTAGAAAACTTGAAATAAATTATTTATGTACAAGAATATGACCCAAGCTATTTTTGGAAGACATGTAGCGATAAAACATACAATGAAACATTATGTGAAGAATTTTGAATAAATGGAAAATTCCAAAGATATAGTTTAGTGGTAATTTTCTAAAGGCGATGACCTAAAGGAAGATCTAGAGGTTGACCCTGAGGCAACCCAAAGGTAATGATGACCTAGAGGCAATGACCCAGAGGTAAAGACTAAGAAATTATCCAGAGGTGAAGACCTAGATACAATGACACAAAGGTAGACCCAATAATAAACCAAATAGGCAGACCTAATGGGGATTGCTTAAGAGCGAATAGAGATAGAGCTATAGATTGGGCACAATTCCAATGTACCACTCCTAGAATCATGGGATGGTAATTCTCTTTATACCAAATTATATAAAATATGGGGGGTTATATTTTATTACATTATTTGTTGTCACATGATTATTAGATTTTAGGAGATGTTAATTATTTCATCTCATATGTGGCTGAATAGAAATCTCCCAAAATAATGAGATGAATGTGAAAAACCAAAAGCCTATTGAAACTAAGAGAAACCATAAAGCACAACTATGGATGATGTACATAGATTCTACCTAGAAAAATACTAGAGAAATGTAAAATATATTGTTTAAAATATTGTCGCTTTTCCTTCCCTTATTTTAAATAGGTATAGCATCAAAATTTGATAAAATATAAATATTCTTTGTTTGGAAATGTTGGAAGAAAAAATTTAGGTTTCCTCTTCGTGAGTGGAATAGGTTTTGGAATAGGGTTTGCAAAGTAAAGAATATTGGAGGAGCAGATATTGAGAGTTGTAGACATATGAGTTTGGATTTAGGGGTAAATCTTGGGTGAAGACAATTCATGGATCAAGGAAAAAACGGTTAAAAATTTTACTTCAAAAACATATAGATTGTCTTGATGTAATAAAATTATTTAGGAAAATAACCCTATCCAAAGGATCATCAACATGGAACTTTATATCAAATAATTTGCAATTTATCATCAAGATGTAACTTCAACTAACAACTATGCAAAGGTTAGGGCATTTATTATAGGTATTAAAATGGCAATAGAAAAATGATGATAATATATTTCAATTGATGAGGATTCACAAATTTTCATTAATATTACCACCAAAAATGGATTATAATAATATTATCAGCAAAAATGGATATAGGTATTGGATAAAAATAATATTATTGTTGATGATCATCATCATTATTGGAGACAATCTATTGGAAAGTGACCATATCTATAAAGAAGGAAATAAAATAGGAGATATTTTATCAATCAATGTTGATCTATATCTTTGTAAAATTCAAATTTTAAACGGTATTTAGGCAACTTGACATTTTATCATTTAATGAAAATTATGTCAAGAAGTTGATTGTGGAAATATAACACTTTGAGAAATATCAAATTTATATTTCATATATATATATATATATAAGGGCTTTGTCCTCTCTTTGGGGTGGTCTAAGGTTCAAACCATGAGGTACCCAAAAATAGATAGGTTAGATCATAGCAATAGAGTGTTTTTTGGTTAGCTACCACAATTCAATTCCCTAGAGAGTCAAGGCCTATTGACTTCATCTAATCCAACGGAATATAATCCTAACTATGGTTTATATTGACAACAAAAAATTGTATTATCCATCCTTATATGTATTAAAATATAAAATAAAAAAATAAAAAGTCATATGTTATATAGTTTAAATTATCTAACAACAAATGCAATATTTTGATATTTTAATAAAAATAACCTCAATAAAAACCATATATAACCTTTTTAAAAGAAAAAAATTCTATAAACATGTATGCTAAATTAATTATATTTTAACAAGTTTAAATTATATTTGTAAGTAAAGATGTTGAGGATAGTGTCAAATTTTAAAAAATATAACTAAAAACATATACTTTCAATGTAAAATCTTAATTTATATTTTCTAAAGTTAATAATTATTAAATTATTAAAAACATAGGGCATAGATAATGCTCATTTTATATGAAATAATGTTAAAATAAAATGTAAATGTAATCGATGGGTTGTTTTGGTTTGATTTTCTAGATAGTTAGGTCCCTCTTTTACGGTGGGTTGTTTTGGTTTGCTTTTCTAAATAGTTGAGTTTCCATTTTTTGTTTTATTCTCTAGACAATTGGGTCCAAAATTTATCTTTATCATTTTTCGGTTACATAGGAGAGTTGGTCACAACCACATTATATTTGGTAATTGACAAGCACACTAAACCTATTTTGCTTGACATGAAGGGAACCATCCATCGCTGCTCTGGATTTACCGTTTGATGTGAACTTATAGGATTCAAACGAGACTACTACATTTAAACATGCTGCCCTTGGAGTTTAAACCTGATATCTTCTTAGTAAATGCCTAACTAAATAAACACTTGCACCTAACCCTCAAATACTTACTAAAATTTATAAAAAATTTACATGCAAATAAAAATAAAATAAAATATTACATATTTATTATAATTTTAAAATATAATTACAAGAATAATACTTAATATTAACGGGTGTGGTGGGCCAATCGCTATTGTTGCAACGATGTCAATGGAGCTACAGTTATTATGCTTGGATAAAACAAACAATAAATCGTTACATGTAGCTATTTCCTCCTCGTCTTCTTCACGTGGTGAGTGATCTTAACTTTCCATGTAGATCTTTCCCCGTCGTCTTTTTCACGTGGTGATCTTTAACTTTACATGTAGCTCTTTCTCCGTCGTCTTCTTCACGTGATGCTTTAAGCCATTCAACATCACACTGAAGAAGTCATTAGATGAATGCATTCTTTTTCGGGGAAGCGAAGTGGTGGGTAGAATAAAGCTAAGCATTATTTTCCTTAGTTTGAATTTGAATTATTCTCTTTGGATGAATGCATTAGTTTTTGAGGAAGCAAAGTGGGTAGAATAATTAGTTTGAATGGATGAAAGAAATTATAAGATGTATAACACTTTTTATTGTTGAAATAATGTAAAATACAATTAAAACCACAGAAATCAACGGGATTAAAAGCCAACCACATATGGGATTAAAAGCCAACCACATACTGTTAAAATGTTTTCGAATCTGCTTTTTTCTTTTTTAAAATATCAAACAAACGGTAACATCTTTTTTAATAATTTATTCTTTTCTTAAATAAGAAGATTGCTTGCTGCCTATGCGAAAACTCGTTAAGTCGTCTCATCAGCTATGCGAAAACTCGTTAAGTCGTCTCATCAATTCTTAATTAATTACAATTTATGCACTCGGCAAAAGTCACACGGGAGACACTGAGACACTGTATCGGCATTGTAAAGCTTGCGATAGTGTAGTCTTGATCAAAGATAAACTTCACATCCGGTCGTTAACTTCTTGTCTTTCATTATTGAATGCAGCCGTTTACCGACCCATACAACTTCAATGGAAATAAGATAGTACAAAGCGTAACCATGTTATCTCCTGTTCTTATTTTATATATATTTATATATATTCTCCAAATCGTCTTTAGTCTGTGATGTCCTGTTCTTGTTGTATATATATATATATATATTCTCCAAATCGTCTTTGACTAAATCTTTAGTTTGTGCACGATGTAACCATACGTTGTCCCCATTTTCTATTTGTTTAACTCCAACACAATCAAGTATTTTAGAAGGGTTGTGGAATTTCGCTGTTTTCTTAAGATTTTATATTCAATCGTCTACCATCGTTGGCTGTCGTGCTTATGACCAACTCTTCCCTGGCTGGGATTCCGGTGGGCAGTGACAAATACCAGGTGGTGGAAAATCTGTATGAGATGAATTCACCTCATGACTAAATGCAATAAATGCCCGACAATGACAGGTACAGTGGCTTCTTAATTTCAATATTATGCATTTATTGTAAAGAGTACACAGAGAAGGGATAAGGATGAGAAGGTTCGTGGCTGGCACAGTTTCTCTTTTGCAAGCATTCAAACCTCCAAGTTTGACAAATACACCCCGCTCTACCTACCCCCAAAACCTCGCATAGGCCTCACAAACACTATAAATACACGTGAATACTTGTAATTTCCAAGCGGCTAACGATCTGTCTGGAGAGATAGCAAGGTGCGCATCATTTCCCTTATAATTCATGCCCTGTTAAAAATTATATTAGTTCATGGATATTATGTTTGCTAGAGTGTTTAAATGGGTTCATTTTTTCCAGAGTGGTAAGGAACTCTGGAGTGATTAGATTCATTTTTTTTATGAATACTTCATAGATTTGTTTTTTCATCACTACTTTTTATATCGATATTTGTATACATCTGTTATGGAATCGAATCAAAGTCTCATTATGAGTAGACCACAGGCGGATAATTAGATCCATTTTTAGAATCTATTAATATATGATTTGCTTTTATGGTGCATGTTGCAATACAGGAAATAAAAAGAGCAATGATGAAGAAAGGCAACATGGCTGTGGCCGCTATATTCCTGTATATGTTTGCAGGTTATGCTAGCGCGTTTTCTCTAAGGGATCTAGGTCTGCCAACCCCGGTGGAAGGCCTTTCCTATTCTTTCTACAGCACGAGCTGCCCTCTCTTTGAGTTCATAGTAAGGGAACGTATCGACTTTTACTTGAACCAGGACATCACCCAGGCGGCGGGCCTGCTCAGATTGCACTTCCACGATTGTTTCGTGCAGGTATTCATCATATTTCGACGTTTAAAGTCAATACCAACTGTTAGATGTTTCTTCATTGTAATGATATAATTCATTGAATTAATCCCAGGGATGCGACGGTTCAGTGCTGCTAAATGGGACGTCGAGCGAAAAAGTGGCTCCCCCTAACTTAACTCTGAGGGCCAAGGCTTTCGCCATCATCGACGACATCAAACAGCGTGTGGAAGCCGCCTGCAGCGGAATCGTGTCGTGTGCGGACATCGTCGCTTTGGCGGCCCGCGACTCTGTCAGCCAGGTCACATACACCCTTTCAATTTCAATGTAGTCTAAAACTGTGGGATAGAGTTGTATTTCATATCTTCGAAATTATAAATATAATTAAACGTACCCATTCGATTCGCTATGGGAATTGATGGAAAACTGAGTTTATACACTGTTTATGTCAAGGCTGGAGGGCCATTCTATGATTTACCGCTGGGTCGAAGAGACAGCCTCAACTTCGCAAATTTATCGACTGTTCTTGCCAATTTACCTGCGCCAACTTCAAACGTAACGGTGCTTATGAGCGTATTGAGTCCCAAGGGCTTAACTTTTACAGATCTCGTGGCTCTCTCGGGTAAACATATTGATTTGCCCTTTCTTCTTCTTCATCATCATCATCACATTCTTCTGCATTTTTCTTACTGTGTTGTAACCCAAATGTTTCAGGCGGGCACACGATCGGCATTGGGCATTGCTCGTCATTCGAGAACAGGCTGTACAACGGCACAGGAGAGCGAGAGCAGGATCCCACTTTGAACCAGAGCTTTGCTAAGAATCTTTACCTCATTTGTCCCACCAACACCACGGACAACACCACCAACTTAGACATCCGTAGCCCAAATGCGTTCGACAACAAGTATTACGTCGACCTCCTCAATCGACAGACTCTCTTCACGTCCGACCAAACGCTTTACTCCGACAGTCGAACCCGGGCCGACGTGATCAACTTTGCCGTCAATCAGAGCGCCTTCTTTGAACAGTTTGTGTTGAGCATTATCAAGATGGGGCAGCTGGAAGTCCTCACGGGAAGCCAGGGAGAGATTCGAAAGAGTTGCGCGGCTCCGAATCCAACGTCTGGTATATACTCCATCTTCAATCCAGAAATAGCTTCGGCCTAAATCTTGGCAAGAACCAGCGTATAACGTCCAAGGACAAACAAGCTTTGTTAATTCAAATAAATGCTGCTCTTCACTTTTGAAGAGGCGGAAATAATTCGATGCCCGCAATAGTGGTGGTCAAATGCTTCCCAACAATTGTAAAACTTTTGTTTCCTTGTTGCAATGGATTCGAGAATATGTGTTTCAGTGTGTGGACGGTTTTTTTGAAAGACAGGTTTTAATTTAAAAAAAAACATTAAATCATTTTTTTGAATTTTTTTACAGGATTAAACCACTAAAAAATTTTACAGGTTTAAACGACATAACGACTGCCGATATTACATAAAAATTGTTAAATTTAAACGGTGTTTAAACTCTTAACCTTTTCAAATATGCTCAAAACTTTATAATCATAACGGTGAGATTTATAAAGTGGATTGATGAACTATTGAGGTAGAAACTTATAAAGTGGATTACTGAAACTATTGAGGTAGAAACGATAATTAGTGTCACCCGTACTCCCATTACCTATTCTATTTTTATCATGCGTTTAATTTTCTCAATTTAGTATTAATTCTGGCGAAATATCATTATGGTTACATCAATTGTTTTATTGTAGTGGCTGAGGAGAGCTCAGTTATTTATCGGTAGCAATAGAGGTTAAAGTTCAGTAAGCCCATTAAGTCCAGTAGGAGCAGGTAACTTCAAAAATTCAGGCTATGTTGCAGATATTATAATATTTTCCTTTGTTTTTGTAAAAGATTTGGGCGAGCTCGGAGTACGCAGTGGTGGTTCATGGTTTCTCTGTATTGTGCTGCTCTTCAGAAAAGGTGGGAAGAAACATATAGTTGTATAGTTGTTGTTTTGTGTGTCAAATGTAATGGAGACATATAGTTGTTGTTGTTGTTTTGTGTGTCAAATGTAATGGAGAGATTGTCATGACTCTTCCTTTAGAATTTTTTTTCATATGTTAGACTATTGACTTGAAATGATAGGTCTACTAACTTGAAATGTTGTTTCAATGATAGGTTAATATGGTTATGATGATTAGTTGTCATATAAGTGCTTTATTTATTTATATGATATATTTTTTTTTTATTGAACATCGATTTAATATTAGTGTTCTTTTCGAGAGGAATCGACCTCACAACCACATGGATGATAATAACCAGGCAACTGTCATTACACCAAATGTCGTTGGGTTATTTATATGATATTGTTAATGGATAAGCTTGTATAGGTAATCGTAACAGTAGGCAAAGAATTGACCACCAAGAGAAGTGTTCTTGGAAAGGAAAGGAAGTGATGATTAGAATGGTATAAACTATCTAAGATAGTTATATTAGACCTAATTCATATCTTTACAATTTACATTTATCAGGGTTATTTATATGATATTGTTAATGGATAAGCTTGTATAGGTAATCGTAACAGTAGGCAAATAATTGACCACCAAGAGAAGTGTTCTTGGAAAGGAAAGGAAGTGATGATTAGAATGGTATAAACTATCTAACATAAGATAGTTATATTAGACCTAATTCATATCTTTACAGTTTACATTTACCATTCTTGCATTTGAATGTTTGTTATCATTCTTAAATCATCATGTTGTTTGAATTACTTTAGATTGATACAAAGTAACGTAGAAATTTTGATGTTTACCTTAAGAAAAAATGGAAGTAGAAAGGAATGATTAATATTTTGTGTTAATAGTTCCTCTTCCAAAAAAATAGCTTGTCTATTAAAATTATAATAACAAGCCTCTCTTATTAATAATCAATGTGTTTGCATTTTAAAGAGGATTTCCAATGATTTATTTTTAAAAATATTATTTATTAATAAAAACAAACAAAACTAATGTCTTGAATATTAGAAAGATAATAAAGAATATAAAGGAGAAATAAAACATTAGTCAATTTTGAAATGATATTGCATTATTTTCTTTTAGACTAAACTTAACGAAATGGTATTGTGGATAATGGTTGAGTTCGTTCTTTGAGCGAATCCTCTTTTGATTTTCTTTAAAACCTTATGGACATAATGAGGAAAAAGGTGAAGAAGAAATGTTTTTGTTGCAACCAAAGAGATGCAAAATAAAGAAGGTTTGAGAATTTTGAAAAGTAAAAGCAACAAGGGATTTTGTCTTCCATTTGTGCTTGATCTTCTACAATCAAGTATCTCCAAGTTATAAGGTATACTATGTTTGTTAGGTTGTGGAGCCTGATTTTGGCTAAATATGGATTAAATAGTTCTTTGTTCCTTAACTGGATTGAAGATGACCAATCTCGAACTAGAGGCGGAAAAATGAAAGGTTAATTTTAGGATTGGTTAAAATTAAGCTTTTCCTAATTGTAAACTTTCTAAGTTTGAATTAGGCCTTAAGTGGGGATTGGGTTAATTATAAGATGTTTGTAAGCGGTTTCCCTATTTATGTAATACCTCCGGTAGAGAGGATTGTATCTTGTTTATGGGAAATGCATAAGATTGTGCATCTCCTATAGAGAGACCAGGAAGCTTGGTGTAGATATTCATGCAAGGGTGTTTGCATGTTGAATTACTGCTAGAGTAATTGTGTGGAGATGTTGGTGTTTTGAAGAGGAATTTGTAGCTAGTTGTGTTGCAAGATTACTCCCTTCAGAGATTGTATTGGTGTTAATACAAAAGATTGGTGTTTCTTGGTGGATGTAACCCACATTGGGTGAACCACATTATATGTTGTGTTTTCTATTGTCTTGCTTGTTTATTGCTCTTTTGTATTTTATATTTTATGCAATGAATCTGAAAAATTGGTATTAGAGCGAGGTTAGGATTTAGGATTGAGTGGTAGGTATGGCAAAAGAAGAGAAGTTTTGAGTTGAAAATTTTAATGGCCAGTGAAAGTGTATGGAAGCAGTCATAGTGTGTTCTTTGGTGGAAGAGAAGTGGTGAGAAACCCTAGCCAGAAGATGTTTATGAGGTCCGTGATGGGGGTCTAGGACAAGATGAGGACCAAGAATACCGATCACTTTGGTGGCACCTTCAATGAGAAAGGCAAATTCAAGCTCACGAGCGTCAAGATCGTGAGTGTAGTTAAGAAGTTACAAAAGGAGGGCATGTTGGATTGCCTGTAGTTGCTACATTTTCACATTGGCTCTCAGATCCCTTCCTTTAGTGTGCTTATTGACTATGATATTGAGGCAACACACATCTACTGCAAGTTGGTGAAGATGGGGGCCAACATGAAGGTCATCGACATTGGTGGAGGGCTTGACATCGATTACCATGATATGAAGTCATCCTCTTCAAACATGTCAGTGGTGGAGTCGGTACGAGTAGCCTACACCCAGAAGGATGTGATGCATCCTGTTCTATACAATGGTGCAAAGCATAGTAATGGGAGAAGCAGGGGTTCCTGTGGTTGCCATGAATGGTAATAAAAATCACACGAAGATGTTAGAAAATATAGTCCTCGTAATGGACTATGGCTCTCAGTACGTGATAAAATGATGCATAAGGCAATTGGGGATATACTCAATGTATATATCCAGGACTTCACCCTTGTTGATATTGGAGGCGGTGCAACCTAGGGTGATTGTGCTATCGGGAGCCCCTCACAATGTTCACAATGAGTAAAATGTATGTCTAGGGAATGGACATGGCATCGATCTTAATGCATGATTACGAGATGGATCACATGATGTGGTTGTGGCAAGTCGCATTGTGTGTGAGTATGCTATGGAGGCAGACATAGTATGTGAATATTATCACATATGGTGATGATTGTATCATCATGATGCATGGGCGATTGTGGAGATGTTGAAATATCACAAATTTGTGGTAGGTAAGATTGTGTGTTGCTTTTTGATCACAAGAAAAGTGCATGGATGATATATGTGATGGTTCAAAGCATGGTTACAACAATCTAGAGAAGTTGACATTCCTTTTTTTGGCTTGACGATATTCTTTGGCAGATGCAACAATGGTAGAGTTGTTGTGGATCAGTATTCAAGTGGGATATTGTTAGGTTGTGGAGTTTGATTTCGGCTAAATATGGATAAAACAGTTCTTTGTTCCTTAACTGGATTGTAGATGACCAATCCCGAACTAGAGGCGGAAAAAGGAAAAGTTAATTTTAGGATTGGCTAAAATTAAGTTTTTTCTAATTGTAAACTTTTTAAGTTTGAATTAGGCCTTAAGTGGGGATTGGGTTAATTATAGGATTCTTGTTTTAGCATGCATGTAACTGGGTTTCTCTATTTATGTAATACCTCCAGTAGAGATGAATGTATCTTGTTTATGAGAAGTGCATAGGATTGTATATCTCCTGTAGAGAGACCAGGAAGCTTGGTGTAAAGCTTGATACAAGGGTGTTTGCTTGTTAAATTATTGTTAGAGTAATTGTGTGGAGATGTTGGTGTTTTGAAGAGGAATTTGTAGTTAGTTGTGTTGCAGGATTAGATTGTATTGATGTTAATACAAAAAACTGATGTTTCTTGGTAGATGTAACCCACGTTAATTAAACCACATTCTATGTTGTGTTTTCTCGTCTTATTGTTCTTCTGTATTTTATATTTTATGCAATGAATCCAAATAATATTTGTTGTGTTTTGCTTAAAGTAGTTGCTTCAACTTTTATGAAAAGTACTCAATGTTATCGGTTGTTTTAAAACAGTAGATGGAACTCCATACTTACTTACGTTGTGGGACACGTAAACAGTAGGCAAATTGTTCTTATTCATATGTTAAATGTGTTCTCAAAAAATACGACTGATATGGGGATGAGTTTATTATATTTTACTTTGTTTAATACTAAAAATAATTATGACGTACAACTGCAATCATTTTACCAAACCAAACAGGGGGAAAGTTCTTTACGTAAGCCAGTAATTGATTTGATAAAATTGAAACCTCTATTTCCTTTGTTGTCTTCGTGCTGCACTATAATGTGAAGCGTGCACACCTATTCACATGAAGATAAAAGACGATGGCTTTTTGAGTCCTCTTGCGTAAACATATAGATTTATTAGGCAATGAAGAGAGGGCTTTTGATATATTATTTGTTGTGTGATATACGCAAAGGTTTGGCCATGAAATGAAGGCAGTGTGGATAGTATTTCATAGACCGAACCCACGTTGTAATATTTTGGCATTAATGAAATAGGTTTTGTAGGGTTTATTGTATAGTTTATGTGTTGATTCATAGTGTCGTGGTGGGCCATAAAATAACAAAGATATTTTGGGTTTAATATGATGTTATTATAGATTTTAAAAAATGTTTGGAAGAAAACCTTACGTTTGGACCTAAGATTTGTTGATTTAGAATTTGATCATATTACTTGCATAGTTTACAAAGTGAAATCTGATTGGCTTTACCTATGAAAGAGACGATCATATAGGCTATATAAAAGAAAAGAAAAAAACAATTGACTTTGACTTGTCAAGTATGCGGTCAAAGGATGTTCATGCTTGGTACATGTTTAATTAAAGTTGATTGTTAGTGATTAATTGATGGATTTGAAAGTTTTATTAATTACATTTAGGTATCTACTCAAACCAATTTATATAATGATTTTACGAGTCATTTTATTATGGGGTGTTTCAAATTCACTATTAAGTGAATTTTTAGATTAATGAATGAACTTGACAAGGAAATTCAAGGGAGACTTTTGATATATCCTTGTTTTAAAAGATGAAAGGAATAAGTATGTTTTTTTTTTTAATATGTTATTTTTTTAAGGTTTAGAATTTTAATTTGATTTAAAAATTATTTTGTTTTTTAATGATAATAAAAAAATACTTTGATATATTATATTCCTTAAAAATGAATTTTTTTTAGTAGAATGGTTGAAAACAATCGTGTGTATTAGGAAGATATAATATAAAATAGTTCACTTTATACTACAATTTGATAAAGTAGTATTGGACTAGGATTTTAAGAAAATAATTTGATAATATTGATTTATTTATCTTGGGGACTATTTTATAATTTTAATATTTTTAAATTGGCTGAAGAATTTTTTTTTTAATGAGCTCATGCAAATACCTTTGAAATATGGTAGTTATGATTTGATAATTGAGCATGAAGTCTAATAGTGAGATTGGAACTTATGCGGGTTCCAATATTATACTTAGGAAAATTCTTGAGGAGGGGTTCTTAATTATTTATGATTGGAAGAATGAATGTATAATTCACTCGAGGAAATTATGGGGTTCCCTTATTGTTTTGTAAAGTGAATTAGTGATATTTACGTATGACATCCCTTAGGTTTACAATGGACATGTCAGTGATGGACCATCGAAATGAGACCTAAAGGCAGGATAAGCCTAGATTCCATTGTAACTAGATTTATGTGATGGAACCTCCATGTATTGTGAGGTATCCATGTGCGAGATATCATGCAAATGATAGTCATAAGTACTTGATTGACAGGTAAAAACTTATGAGGGATATCTTTGGGTATGACAATCATTGGAAAACCTTAATAGGTTGTTGGGCATCCAGGTGAGAGATGTCACATGGGTGATAGTCACCTCAATTAAACTATTAGGGGGATGGTTTAATTGAGCATAATAGTTTTACACATGGTGTAGTGGGTAAAACTATAAGAAAATTTATGCCTAGGTACTAGTGGAAATTGAATGAGACTAGTAGGGGAATTAGTGTCCCTTATCAAAAATATGAGATAGGGTTAATTCCTATGCCATGGTCAAAATGTCCTTCAAAGGAAGGTAAGGAAATGAGGAGACCATGTGAAGGTGTCCTTTAAGTTGTATGGGCAGTGTACAAGGTGAACCCTAGAGTCAATGTGGGAGTTTGGTCACTCATGTCCATTTGAGGGATGTTGCAAAATTTGGAACTATGAATGTGGTTGAAAGCTTCTATTGAATCTATTTGATACATCTTTGATGAACTTTACATGTAAAAAAAATCACTTGTTTTTGGTTAGAATTGGGTTGTTATAGTTGGTATCATAGCATGATCATAGGTCTAGACACTTACGCAGAGAAAGCCTACATATTATTAGTTTGATGTGTGTCATAGGAGAAAAAATCTTCCCATGGGAATGGTGGTTTACATGGAGTAAAATCGACATCAACCAATAAATTGATAAAACTCTTAATAGGGCACCTTATATGAAGTGTGATCGGTGATACTCTTGAATGACTATTAATACTAATTGTTAATTTATTTGAAGTATAAAACTAAACTAAATAGATGGAGGTACATGGAATGGTACCTAACCTAAGTCACTTGTGTAGACAGGGAGAATGACATCAACATCACGAAGAGGAAGAGGTATGGGAAGAGGAATATCCTCTCAACAACTACAACTGACTAGACCAAACAATACATCGGTAGGACCCCAAGAAGGGAATGTGGAAAATACACAGCTAGAGGTGGAAAAACTCATAGTTGTTGTGTCTCTTTTAGAATATAAAATAAAGCAACAATAACAAATTTTGGAGACTTTAGTCAGTTAGAACTCTAAGAAAAAAATTGAAGTTAGACAAGAGAGGAACCCAAAAAAATTTGAACAAAAAACCATAGTTTATATTAAAGTGGTGTTAGTTAAAGTATCATAATTCAATGGAAAAGAAGTTGCTAAAGTAGACAAAGAATGGTTGTGTAATCCTAAAAATTTACAAAAGGCTTACGATAGGGCTCAATAAGCCGAGTCAAACCAATAGACAAGTAGATCTTACTTCAATTATGTTGATTTATTTGAAGAAGATTGTTAGGCTTTGAGAAAGAGGAATAGTTTTGGTTTCCTACGATGGGAAAAGGAACAAAATAAGGAAAGCAAGAATAATCCCTAATAGGAATAGAAGAATTAAAAGAAACAAGGGGATTATAAACAAAATTCCATAAAATTAATAATAATAATCCTCAACCACAAAGGCAATTTGAAGTAGTTTTGATATATAAACCCAAGGAGAAAGACCAGAAAAAACACCCTAGACCCAAGACTAGATGCTTTGACTATGGAGGTTCCCATTATGCCAACAAATATCCACATAGAGTAGTGTAGACACCAAAACAACACCAATCTAATTATGTGACGACAAGCACTGATCGAATTGACATACATAGCCCCTAGGGCAGCCCCCAAAGGTTAAATAGTGGTCCTAACCACTCCCACAATAGTTTGGAAGGTTAGAGGTCAATTTGGCACCTTTTTGGCACTTTTCTCCCTACTCGTCCCACCCTAGGACGAATACAAACTGGTATTCATCCCACCTAGGGAAGATTATTAGCATTTGTCCTAGGGTGGGGTGAATAGCAAGTTTGACTAGCAAAAATTCAAACCTCGATAGGTCCGCCACTTAACTGAACCTTCAGGGCATGCAATTGCAAGGAACGACTTCAAATCTGAGAGAGAGACTTCAGTCATGCATGCCTTGATTTTTGGAGGCCTCATGCAAGGAGACTCTAAATCAGGGAATAATATTTTCTCTCAAAATAGGACAAGAAACTCAAGTGGCACCCTCGCATGTGCATTCAAAGAGAGAGACCCTAGGTCTATAAATTGGTGAGTCTTATCACCCCAAAAAGGACAACAAGGAGGAGCTTTTGGAGCAACAAAGTGCTACCAAATTACATCCTCACCCATCATTTGTGCTTTCACATCCTTGATCTCTCTTTGGAAGGGAGGTTATTAGGTGATTATTGGAAGCGCAATCCGGACCCAAACCCAAACATTTGGCCATAATATCCCACCAAATTTGTTGACACAACCCCATAAGAGGTTTTGGATCCATACCAAGTAGATTTCTACAAAAATAGAGTCCTAAACAATGGGCATCCTGCCCCTGGGCGCCCCCCAAACTGACGTAGTTCTAATCGCCCCACCCCGGAGCAATTAGAAATCTATGGTAGATTTACTTGATTTTTATTTTGCATATAATTATAGGTTGTTTACATATGCTTTCATTTAAATTTCATGTGATTCTGACAATTTTTTATCATGATTTTATTATTTCTCGCTTTCACTAACATGTAGATAACATCATCATATTCTGGGCGATAGAGGCCAAATTGGAAAAATATGACCATCTGGGTCATCCCAAAATACCCCATTTTACCTAATCCCAACTCTGTAGGTGATTTGGAAGCTTATGGACTAGACATTTAGGAGGTGGATTTTGGACAGGTCATGACAGTTCTAATCGTCCCACCCCGAAGCGATTAGAAATCTGTGTAATATTTCTGTACTGTTCCATTTGTAGTGCCTTCCCGATGATTTTTTTATTCCCCTATCATGTTTTTAGTTCATTTGGATCTATTTCAGTTATCGTTTTATTTATATTTTGCATGTACTAATTGAAGGCGTGGGGATTGCATGTTTCATTTTATCTACAGGTGCTACTAATTTTTTCCTATTTCCTTGAATGTAGGGTCTCAACATTAGAGGAGCAGCAAGGAGTCAAGACTCATCAACACAAGCAGCGGTGATGTTTGGTCCGCCCACTTTACATGTGGGCACACGAAAGAAGGAATAGCATCCATTGATGTGACAAGAACACATTTAACGCTCCTAGCCCCTAAAAATGGAGGAGGAAAATTGTAACCGAGTTCTGAAGCATATTAATAAAAAGGGTTGTCTTCCATATTGGCTTTATATTTGGTTTTGATTCATTTATGCTTCTTTCTTTTCATGCACTTTAAATTCATAGGATTTAGCGTTATCTTTTGTTTCGTTTACATCGCATCTTGGATTTTTATTTTTGTTTCCGTATCCTCGTGCTTTCAGTGGCGATCATAGTGGGACATATGTCCCTTGATTTTAATATTAAATTTTTTATCAAAAGTTGTGTTTTTTTGCTTGCAGGTATCAATCTTTCAAGCACTGGACTACTGCTCGTTCCATCCTGTAACGAATACAGAGCTGGAATTCATATCACCCTGAGACGAATAGGAATTCGTCCTACCCTGGGATGAATACAGATCTGTTATTCATCTCACCCCGAGACAAATAGATCTCTATGCAATTTTAGGGCAAAAATTCAGAGGCATCCGATTTGGGCAGAGAAGAGGTAGGGGTCCTAAACACCTTTTGTCATTTTTAGCTTTCTATTTTTTGGTTATTTGCTTGCATAGGAGAGTTTTAATGCCTGTTTTCTTCATTTATGCAAAATAAAAAGAACCTCACACATCACGAGATAATCTGAAAACCAAGAAGTTGGTCGTAAAACCCCAACCCTTGATCAAGACCAACGATGGATTTCATCACCACCTTGGCTTGAAATATTGCATACATAACCCCGATCACGACTGTTGCTAGACATAAATCCTGACAAAAGTTGACCAAGTGTAGCTGGGGTGATTCCTAGCGCATGAGGATAAGTCTTCTATGGTAGTTGTCATAAAAGAGTGATTCCCCTTCCATACCGCCTATGTTCCACGTACTATTCTGCTCTCACGTACCTATAGTCTCCCTCATGTAAGGGCGGGTATATAGAGAGGTTCGGTATAACGGCCTGGCAGTGGTATATTAAAGGGGCAACCATTTTTGGGAGATATAAGAGCCCTCATATTGCATATACAAAAATTTCTTTACAAGTTTTTCAAAACAAACATCAAAACACACTAAACCAGATTTAGAGCACACTTTTAATCTATAAACAAGATAATCATTACTTTGATTGTGTGTTTCCCTTTTGTTTAAGTGTAGCATAAGAAATCCCAAAGAAGATAAAAATGTACACATCTTTAGATAAACATCACCATGGTGTACACTCGTAACCGAGCCCGCAAGAGCTGCAAAAAGTGTACAAAGGGGGACAAGTCGCCTCTGATATAGTCCTAAGGACTTGGTCATACCACCTTGGTGGCCTTACACACAATATAGTCCACATCATGCCATTACAGAATGGGACTATGGAGGCACCCCTTTGATGGGCACCCCCACTCAGCATAGACCCTTTCAAGAGGAGGACATACACGTGGCACTCAACATAGATAGGAGGGCTCCCTTAGACGCTCATTATGAGTGGCCTAGTGATGAAGCACTAGAGCAACATAGGGTCCATAAGGAAGGGCTACATGATTACGTCATCCCTCATTTACCCCTTATTACTGTCAGAAACACTAGGCCAAATCTAGAGCACAAGGCTCTTCAGACAAGGAAAGCCAACTCTGCCTGCCCCTTTCACACATACAAAAGGAGTATGAGGAAGACCACTACATTCCTCAAGAGCAATACACAGTGTAGAAGCAATGCACCTCCGCACCTGCTATGTATCAAGATCACCCACTGAGGCCAGAGCCTTGAGTGAATGCCGCTAACCTCGATAGAGGAAAGTAACCCATAGGGATCTCGGATCACCACGACTGAGATAGACATGTAGGAGAGGCATCTAGGCTTCCTAAACACAAGACGTCAGAGCAAATTGACTTGGCATTTGCCAAACATGTCGTCCACCAAGCGCAAATAACCCAGCTTAGGAAAGACAAATAATAGTTAGAGCATCTATTTCGCCTTAGCAAAGAGCGCATTCGGTGTCATACAACCGAATTGCTTCAGAACATTGTGCCTGAGAAGGTCCCAACCCCTCGCACGCATAAAGTAGAAGTGTATGAGAGGCACAACCCCTTGGTGCAAGATAGGTCTCCGTGACCTTATCAAATATTACCTCCAAGACCTCCTAGACCTGAATGGGAGGCCACTCCCAGAAACAATGATGGGCACCCTCTGCGAGCACCCACCCATGTTTATAGGTCTCGACTAGGCACTCCTCAAGAAGCCTATGAGGAATATGAACAAGAAGAAGAGCAGGCTAAAATGCCCTACCAAGGTAGGGGGGATGCTATCCGGCTACCCCTTCATAGGCCTCAAGTTCCTCGTAACCCACAATGGGAGAAAACCAAGGAGGAAGAGATCAAATCCTTTGATGCATACAAAGCGTTGCTAGATAACTTAGAGTCTATGGAGACCAAGACTTTTGGGCCCCTAAATCCCACTTTACGCCAGCTCCATAGTCACCCTATGCATCCGTCAGTGTCGCTGCCCATATACGCTGAACACTTTAAACTGCACTAGTTGGCACTCTTTAGAGGGGAGGTGGATTCCCAAGAGCACATGACTAGATTCTTGATCCAATGCTTTGACATTCAGGACAATGATGCTTTATTGCTAAGAAATTTTATAACCACATTCGTAGGCCCTACCTCGGATTGGTTCACTCAATTGCCAAAACATAGCATTAGTAACTTGGATCAGCTAGTGGACGTGTTCCTCAAATGCTTCGCCTTCAACACCAAGAAAAATGTGTCACTAAGCGACCTAGCTAGCCTCAGGAAGTATGAGGAAGAAACCATGGCAGCCTATGGGAACCGATGGAGGACATTGCTTTCAAAGCTGCCCTACCTCCCTCCTATGGCCGACCTTACCCAAATGTTCTCAAAGAGCTGTTTGAGATCGATCTTCGTGCTATTGCAGCTGTAGCAATATGCCACTTTAGAGGAAGCCCTGGTGCAAGCCAGAATCATTGAGGAAATCAAGATATAGGATGGCGATATTGCCAAGACAAAGAAGAAAGAATGGTCTAAGAACACCAAAATAGGGACCATGCAACAGAAACCCGTTGCGATCAATCAGGTTGCTATAAACGTCCCTAATACTGCAAAAGAAACATAGCCCCAAAAGGCTAACTATCAGGTGGTGCCTCTTAACAGTTATGATAGAGAAAATTAGAGGCAAGAACAAAATCAACAGCATCGCCCTAGGCGACAATTCACACCTTACACAGAGTCTAAGGACTCCCTATTTGACCGCTTGTCAGCGGTAAACTTGATCAACCTGCCCAAGATTCAAAACATAGACCCCAATGCACCAAAGCCTAAGGGCTACAGGGAATACTTGTACTATAGGTTCCACAGATGGAAGGGACATGACCTTAATGCATGTTGGAAGTTTAAAGGCTTGCTGCAAGACCTAATAGACAACAAAACGCTGGCGATGGACAACCCTGTAGCACCAAACAACCAACATATGGGAGTCTTCAAAGACCTCCTGCTTGCCCATGATGAGTAGACAAAACTCCTTCAAGTCAATGAGGTGACACAGAATTGCCCCATGCAGGGGTATGTAGGTATGATAAGCATAGTGACTAGGAACAAGAGGTACCCAAGAGCTGCCCCTGCGGTGGCCACAAGAGAGGTTCCATCGACATCACAACCTCAACAACACCTTTTGCAACCTCTCCTGCCTAGACCAGTGGCCACAATTCAGACTAGACTTACCCAAAGTTTAAGGACCATGTTGGCTACACTCTCCATATACGAGCTCATTCAATAATCATCGCCCCATAGGGAGGCTCTAATGGAGATATTAAAATCCATCGAGCTGCAGCCCCACGAAGCAAACTCTTTCAAAAACTTTGTGGGACATGTAAAACAATTTATAGAACCAGTCATCACCTTTATAGAAGAAGAATTGAAATCGATGACTGGTGATGTGGCGGATCCACCCCTGCACGTCATTGCATGGGTCAACAGGATTCTGTATAAGAGGGTGTTGGTGGACACTGGTTCATCCAGTAATATCATTACAACAACATCATTGAAACATCTAAAGTTGTCAGCATCTCACATTGTGGCCTCCACCTATACTATTCGAGCATTCAATGATGCGATATGCTCGAAGGTTGGCACAGTTGTCCTACCCATCCAAGTGGGACAAAAGACTATTCATACATTTTGCCACATCTTGGAAGGTGATATGGCCTATAATATCTTGTTGTTTCGGCCTTAGATCAGGGACATGAAGTGTGTCCCTTCGATAGCTCATCAGTGCATAAAGTATACATTTGAAGGACAGGTGCATGTAGTCTTGGCATACTTAGAGCCCTTCAAGTACTACAATACGGTGTAACTGATGCCGCAGTTGACCCTTCCATCAACACATTTGGATTTTCAATTGAATCCATCTAACCAGGGTCCGATTTTGCATGCATCCCCGTTGTCAAGTCCATCAAATCCCCAGTCGGGTCCATCTTCCTCATCTGGTCCTTCAACAACGATGCCACCTATGATGGCCACACCAAAGGACAAGGGAAAGAAACCCCTTGAAGAGGCACCACCCCTAGTATCAACCATCTCTACTAAAGAGATGCCTAGCCAAATGGAAGTCAAGATGCCTAGTTCTCCCTACATGGAGTGGACTCAGGAAGAACTCCCATTCGCTCCCCCTCAACCACCATCGATCACTGTTGAAATGGCCAATACAGGCCTGGGGGAGTATCTAGTGTGGAACATTGTAGAAACACCTGCACTTGAGTCCATGCAAGACATGGGGAGACCTCAACTCCCCATCGGCACTGTGGTACCTCTAGGCTACCCACCCAATCAGACACACTTTGTTTATGGGGGCCTGGATAATGGCATTGAACCTTACATGCAAGAATACGAAGATGAAGAGCCCTTTTTTGAGGATGTCAACTATTTGTCCAACCCAGATTTCACTTTGAGATATCTTGGCCAATGTAATTGGCATGGATATGGGTTGGCCAGGTATGAGCAAGGAGTGTGTTTTCTTTGCCAACCAAGATATCAAATATCGTATGACAAGTCAGGAGTAGGGTTCAATCACCCCCTGCCCCTTGACATCTTGGTAGAGAACATGCAAGGCCTAGGGATAGGCAACAAGGATGGGTTGGCATTAGATCCATATGCCAATCCTAACACAATGTACACATTGGGGGATTATTTCCCATTGCTAACAACCAACCTTGTTGACCTTAACAACCCTTTCCCTTTGATTGAAAATGGAAAAAGTTCGAGGACTCACCTACAAGAGGGATATAGACAAGATCAAGAAGGGTCTTCAGAAGACGAGTCAGAGTATGAGGTAGCGCCTTGGGATCCTTTCGAGTCTGATAGCAATCATTCACAAGTAAAGCCCATGGATGATTATCTAGAGAGCTTCATGAAAATGTTCCCTTTAGATGCTTCAATCGAGCATATGCCACCTCAAGAGAATCAGGCCCCCCCATAGAGATCAAAACAACCTTGATGGGACCACATTAATTTTCTCGAGCAGGATGAGCCTCACATGTCGCAAACAGTTGTTGGAGCCAACGAAGGCCTTTGGATCTCTGACAATGATTATGAAGATGAAACTGAGATGGCCTATCTCAATCATATGCAACAGCAGCAATACCCCATGGACATAGATGACATGTTTGAACAATTACACATATGACCAAGGCATAGGTGGCACCTAAACCAGGCACAGTTGGACCAACTACTGCACCCACCACTTTAGGTATACAAAGAGCACCTTTCGCCTAGAGACCCTATAGAGTCGTCAGTGCCTAGGGTAGATCCTGTCCTTTTATCCACACATAGGGCCAATCCATTTGTGCTAGTAGCCATAGATCCAGATCTAGAGCACAAAGATCACCAAGGATGTCCGAGTAACCACACCCATGATAATGGAGACCAAAATCATTTCATTAACATGATCTCCATTGATTTAATTGCCCCCATCCATAATCCAGCCGACTTGACACGGTCATTGCATCTAGACCTAGATGCTATAGACTGGGATCACGCTAACACACCGCCATCCCCATAAGAGTATTGGCCTTGTGGTGGGATGTTCTATTTCACCCCAGGACAGACTCAAGATGTCTTCCATGTTGAAGAGGAACCCGACGTTCCAAACATAGATCTAAATTCAGCAAATGATATCCACCTGATCCCAACTCCACACCAGTTGGATGACGGATCCCACATGTCAGTTGAGGAGATGACTGACATAGACATCGACTCTAATCCAATGAATTTGCAAATCATCAAGCTAGGGGAAATTCTATCCCTCGAAGAGCAAGCCGACTACATTGCCCTTCACAAAGATAAGAAGGATGTTTTTGCATGGTCCTACCTACAAAGACATACCGGGGTTAGACCCGTAGCTAGTCATGCATAATCTAACGCTTGATCCAAAATTCAAGCTAGTAAAGCAAAAACTATGTAAAATGCATCCAACAATAGCCTTAATGGTCAAATATGAATTACAAAAGCTATTGGATGCATAGTTTGTCATCTACGTGGATCACCCACCATGGTTGTATAACATGGTGCCCATCAAAAAGCCTGATGGGAGGATTTGCATATGCATCAATTTTCGAGATCTAAACAAAGCGAGTCCTAAGGATGATTTCCCCTTGCCTAGCATCGATGCATTGGTAGACGCTATAGCGGGCCATGAAATGCTTTCCCTCATGGATGGTTTCTCGAGATACAATCAAATTCATATTAATCTTGAAGACCAACTAAAAATGATGTTCACAACGCCTTGGGGGACATTTTTTTATAAGGTCATGCTCTTTGGCCTTAAAAATGCTGGCACCACCTACCAACATGTCGTGACGTACATATTCCATGATCACATGCATAAAACTTTGGAATATTACATGGATGATTTGTTGTCCAAATCTCTTTTGCACCCATATCATCTTTATGACTTAAGCAAGATCCTCGATCACCTCATTGAACATAAAGTTAGACTAAACCCCAAGAAGTGTGTATTTGACATCACATCTAGAAAGCTATTGGGTTTCATAGTCTCTAAACGAGGAATCGAGGTAGACCCACACAAAGTCAAGGCAATCCTTGAAATGCTCCCCCCAACTACCATCAAGCAGCTCAAAAGCCTGCAAGGTAATGTCACGTCAATCAAGCGCTTCATAGCGCAACTATCTGATAAGTGCCGACCCATGAATAAATTATTGCACAAGGGGGTAGCATTTCACTGGGATGACGAGTGCCAGTCAGCCTTTGATGACATCAAACAATACTTGGCTTCACCGCTAGTATTGGCACCACCTAGACCAGGAGTGTTGTTCTACTTATACATCTCAGCTACTGAGGTGGCACTAGGTGCCATGCTATCCTAGAAAAATGAACTACACAAAGAATAGGTTAATTACTATCTTAGCCGCACCCTGGTCAGTTATGAACTTAACTATGCATACATTGAGAAGCTCTACTTGGCAGTGGTGTTTGCTACCAAAAAGCTACACCACTACATGCTTAGAAATATGACATATGTTGTGTCTAAGGATAATCCATTACGATACATGATGAGTTGTACTTATCATAGTAGCCACACAAAAAAATGGATAATGTTGTTGACGGAGTTTGACATAGAATTCATTGGATAAAATGTCAAGTCATCACCGATCAACTAGCAGAGGCTCCTCTTGAAGACGATAAGCCTCTGATCATAGAACTACCTGAGGATGGGGTCCCCCATGTTTTAGAATCGCCAGATTCTAATGAGCCTGAGTCACAGGCCGACATGACCCTATTCTTTGATGGTTCTAAATGTGAGCAAGGGGGTGGCACGAGAATTGTATTCTTCACACCGCAATGGGCTCCAATGCCTCTATCATTTAAATTAGACTTCCCGTGCACCAACAACAATGCCGAATACGAAGCCTTGCTCATGGGTCTTCAAAAAACAATCACCATGAACATCAAACATTTAAACATCTTTGGTGATTCTCTATTAATTGTTAACCAAGTAAAAGGGTATTCCAATGTAAATGCCCAGTTCTACAGACCTACAAAGCCCTTGTGGACAAATTCCTGGGACATCTTGAATTGTATGACATCGAGGAACTCCCTCGATGATTGAATCATTTTGTGGATACTATGGCCTCCTTGGGGTCACTAATCTTGCAAGACCCTTCCGGTGAGATGACAACCATTCAGGTCAAAACATTATCGTAATCCGTGATGGAGCGCACAAGCTTTGACCTAACGCCAAGAATCCACCTAATCCAGATTGAACCATCTTAGGATAAGTTCTCTTGAATCCATGATTTTTTGAATCAAACCAACTGGGGTTCCTTGTTCTCCCCGACCCCTCTTAATAGCAACACAACATTGTTTTTACAAGTTCTTTCTCGCTCAGCTTTAGCTAGGGATGAACTTCAAGAGGGATTGGTCATTGATACCATCGATGTTTCTGATCAACATAATTGGTACACACCCATTAGATATTACCTCAAGTTAGGTAACCTCCCACTTGGATTGACACAAGCCATGAAAAGATCATTTAAACAGAAAGCGACAAAACATGTCTTGCTAGGAGACATTTTGTTTCATCAAAGCTATGAAGGAATCCTCATCCGTTGGTTGGACCAAAAGGAGTCTGCATGGATGATCACCCAAGCCCACGATGGTACATGTGGTGGCCACTTCAGCAGTATGGCCATCACAAAGCACATTCTTCGCATGGGCTATTATTGGCCATATTTAGAACGAGATTGTTGCACATGTGTAAAGAAGTGCATGAAGTGTCAACACCATGCTAATTTGACACACGTACCTTATCATGACTTGCAACCGATCCAATTGGCTTGGCATTTTTTGTAGTAGGTTTTTGATTTAATTGAAAATATCTCCCCTGCGTCATCAAGTCGTCACACGTTTATCATACTGTCCATAGAGTACTTCACCAAGTGGGTGGAAGTAATTTCGCTAACCTCTACGACTGGACCCCGCATTGCGGAGTTTATTTTGCATAACATCATATGTCATTTTGGTATTCCATCCAAGATCATATCAGATAATGGGACGTCATTCAAGAATAAATATGTGCATGCTTTGACAACAAAGTACAAAATTTAGCATAGTTTTTCAACACCCTATTATCCGTAGGCAAATGGGCAAGCAGAGGCATCAAACAAAATGCTAGTCACCATCCTCAAAAATACCATCGCAGATAGTCACAAGGATTGGCACATTCAGATCCCACTTGCCTTGTGGGCTTATCATACTAGCATTCAGATACCCACTAGGGCAACTCCATTTTTGCTGGTGTATGGCTCCGAGGTAGTCATGCCTCTCGATTTGGAAATCCCTTCACTGTGCATATCAATGCAAGAGTTCATTGATGATGACACTACACGGTAGGCCCGATTAGACCAACTTACGTTGCTCGATGAACGACATGTCAATGATCTCGAGCATTTGTGTATCTATCAAGAGCGACGTAAGAAATATTACAACATGAAGGTTCACCTAAGGGACTTTCAGGTTGGTGACTTGGTCTTAAAAGAGAACCAACAAAATTATAATTTGCTTCCCCATCTAAGGGACAAGTTCACGGCAAACTGGTTAGGTCCTTATGTGATTGACAGTAAAATAGGACCTGGAACATACCAGCTCACCTCTCTTGAAGGAATCAAGGAACTAGAACCCTTGAAAATCAGTCATTTGAGTCCATTCCACATTTAGAGAGAGCCATATGTTGGCAATTTTGGGTTTGAGATCCTAGCTTCTTGTCTATGAGTTGTCATTGATGTCAAAAGGAAATGACATTAATGTTAAGAGGATGTGTTGGCTTCAAAGGTGGAAGATTCCAAGAGAATATTTTTAAGAGAATCCGGAGAGATTCCATTGGCAAGGGTTTTTATTAAAACCAAGTTGGATAGGGTTTTTATTAAAACCAAGTTAAATGGTTTTTATTAAAACCAATGGAGGTTCTCTTTATTATTTATTTAATTATTATTTAAAACCCTTCAAGGTTTTAATTAATTAATTATTTAATTAATTAAGGGAGAAATTATTTTTAATTTATTAAAAATACTTAAAGGTTTTAAAACCTTTTTTTATTCTTAATTTATTAAAATTATTTAAGGGTTTTTAAACCCTTTTTGAAAAGACTTTTGATTAATTTCGAAATGGTCTTTATTTTCACCGACGTCAAGGTGTCTTCGAAGAGACTATTTATTCTCCAACTCCTAAGGTTGGAAGGCTAATTAATTCGAAATTCCCCGAATGCAATTTGCGGTGTTTGTGCTCTGTATTCGCTACGATCGAAGGAAGACTTAGAAGCATGTGCGGTTGAAAAGTCTTCGGGAGTTTTTTCGAGGGTGAAGTGGAGGGAAGTTCACTTGTGAACTTCGTAGCCCACATGGGCTAGTGGCAGCGAAGGCTGCTGTTGGGCGCTGCATTGGCGGAGGTCACCATTTTGAGTCTCGCGGGGGTGCTTTGCTAGAGTAACACACGTTTTTATTAAAACGTCTTTATGCCATGAAATTCGAAGTTTCTTGGACAGCGATTTATAAGGTGTGATTAAATTTTATGAGTTTTGGCTTTTGTGATTAGCATTGAATAAAAGCTTAGGAGAAATAAGGGCATATTTCTTTGGATGTATTTTTAAGATTATTCTTTGCTATGCTAAAATTAAAAATGGAGGTATAAGGTGTGAGTCTGTGATTGTTAATTTATTGGCATGTTATGGTGGTTGTGTTTAAATAAGTGGAGCTAAAAGGTGTAATAGAGGAAGTTTATATTATTTCTCATTTATTTTTATTCTAACCCTAACTTGGTTGGAAGTTTGAGAGTTGTGTGTGGTGACAGCTTGAAGGTTCAATTATCTTCTACTCCAATAAGGTATGGGCACATTCTTCTTATGAGTATGATTGGTGTATGTTTTCTGAAATAAGGTTGGAGTGAAAAGGTATTCTACTAGGTATCCTTTGGCTAGGTGTAAATCCTATTTTCTGGTTTGTTGAAGACTACTTATGCATTGTTATCCTTAAGGAGATTTTTTGGTGAATGCATAATTTTTGGTTTGAGATAGTGGAAGCTTTGTGCACTAGGGTTTATATTTGTGAGTCTAGCTACCTGCATTGAGTTGGTGGAACCCTTGGTTGGCTGTTTTGAGTTTGATGGTTGAGTTGCTTCCATAGAGGTTGTTTGATCAAGTTATTGCTTTACTTGATTCATGATATTGGGCTTACTCCATTGAGTTGATTTGAGCAAGTTATTTTTTGCATTTGGTGATATTGTGTTGGTGGATGTTTTGTTCAAATATTTTTGGAGGGAAAAGGATTTCTACTTGTTTCCTTTTCTTGTGATGATTGGTTGAATGCTTCAAGGTTGATGTTGAGTTGAATGGTGTTGGTTGAATAAACCTTGTTTGATGAGCATTGTTGTTGAAACCCTAATTGATGGTGAAAAGAACATGAGTATCATTGTTATGTGATTCTTTGCATAGTTGGCAATTGTTGGGGTTTCATGTTCTTGAAAGAAAATATTCTATCCTATCCATTTCAGATATTGAGTTGAGTTTTCAGATTTGAGATTGAGATTGAGCTAAGTTGATTTGAGTTGAGTTTTGAGATTGGGATTTGAGTATAGAACATATTGAGTATCTAAAAATTCTCTTTATGCTTCTATGAGTTTGACAAATCACATTGGGTCTCTAACAATTCACTTTGTGATTTCCTACTAAGAAAGTTTTTCTTGGTGAGCTTGCTGAGTTTTTGATAGGTTCCAGTGGGGACTTGTGAGTAGTTTTTGGACAGGTTCCAGTGGGGACTTGTGAGCAGTTTTTGGATAGGTTCCAGTGGGGACTTGTGATCAGTTATTGGACAAGTTCTAGTGGGGACTTGTGAGTAGTTTTTTGGACAGGTTTTAGTGGGGACTTGTGAGCAGTTTTGGACAGGTTTCGGTGGGTACTTATGAGTAGTTTTGGACAGGTTTCAATGGGGACTTGTGAGCAGATTTGGACAGGTCCTAGCAGAGGACTTGTGAGCTGAGTTTGATAGTTCTATCAGAGAACTTGAGGATAGAGGTGCATTGGTTCTATGAGAAGAACCTAAGGACAGTTGGCAAGTCTTTGAGAAGGCTTGTATGTAGAGGATTGATTTTTTCAAGAGTTGGACAGATCTAACAGATAGAGGAAGACTTGTAATATACTGACTTACTGTGTTTGGTATATGTTGTTGAGCTACTATGGACATGATCATAGAAGGCAGAGGTCTCTTAAGCTAAGCATTGATGACATGAGGTCTTCGATGGAAAGGAGTTCCATGTGCTGGCAAGAGGTAGAGGCAATTGATCTTCTAAGGGATCATTTCCAGAGCAGAGGGGAAGGTATCTCCTTTGAGCATAGGCTCATAAATTCTGATTGGGGGAAGGTATCTCCTTTGGGCCGAGGCTCATAAACATTGTAATTGGGAAGGATTCCCAAAGAACTTTGAGATAACTTTTGGAGAAAAGTTTTGTGGACATAGCCCAGCCATTCTGGGTGAACCACGTTAACATTAGTGTCACTTTGTGTATGATATTTTGCATTGCTTTGATATTGCTTTGGGTATATTGTTTTACTGTTTTGAAGTATAAAGGAAAAAGTAAAAAGAGGTCTTATACTGTTCACCCCCCCCTCTCAGTATAAGCTTGTGTTCTTCACCATAGTCCACCCAAATGCTCCAAGGATTCCCACAATCACTTGGTCAACCCCAAAATGCCCTAAAGATACCCATAAACCCTTTGGTCAAACCAAAAGCTCCAAATATTCCCATAATCGCTTGGTCAACCCCAAAATGCCCCAAAGGTACCCATAAACCCTTTGGTCAAACCAAAAGCTCCAAGGATTCCCACAATCACTTGGTCAATACCAAAAATGACCCAAAGGTATCCATAAACCCTTTTGTCAAACCAAAAATGCCCCAAAGGTATCCATAAACCCTTTGGTCAAACCAAAAGCTCCAAGGATTCCCAAAATCGCTTGGTCAACCCCAAAACACCCCAAAGGTACCCATAAACCCTTTGGTCAAACCAAAAGCTCCAAGGATTCCCACAATCGCTTGGTCAATACCCAAAATTCCCCAAAGGTATCCATAAGCCCTTTGGTCAAATCAAAATATCCAAGGATTCCCACAATCACTTGGTCAACCTAAAACTCTCTAAAGGTATCCATAAACCCTTTGGTCAAACCAAAAGCTCCAAGGGTACCCATAATCGCTTGGTCAAAACAAATATTCAAAAACAAACAAAAACAATAAAATCATCAAAAATACCAAAAAAATTGCATCTCAATTCTATGCATACTCGTAAAAATCAAAATACAAAAATATAAGTTGCATTAGGCATCACATCCATACATTGCATATTTGCTGGTCATACATGTCCCAAACACCATAGACTGTAATTGCTCAAAAATTCCTTCATTTTCCACATTCCATCCATTTTATAAACATATACATCCAGAATAACACTATACCCATTTTTAGCATAATCAATTGTCTCCTAATGTATGTATGGTTTTCATCATTCAGCTGTCTTTAAATTTCTAACCAAAAACTGTACAAAGTTAAACGAATTTTACAAGGGAAAGTTTTACTTGGATCACGCCTCATTATGTAACATCCCTACACAAGTTAAAACACATAAAATAATTCCCAAGTTTTGTAAACACAAGAGAAACCTACAAAGCAGTCTAGGATACCATAGGTGAAAGATTAGCCTGTTCATCCCCCTATGCGAATGGTTTAAGAGTGCTGAGAATTGACAAAAGGACAAGCTCTTCCCCATCAATTCCCCCTAATAAATAGTGTTTTTCACCACTAGAAAAAAATTCCAATCACCTTTGGTCCCCAAATTTGTAAGGATTCATACTACATGCCCCTAACAAGGATGGGTAGTCATCCCCAAGGCCTAAAAGGATCAATGCCATTCAAAAGCAAACTCCAAACAAGCCATCATCACGACCATATCCAATCACATTTGGTCTCCAAATTCGAAATGATTCATACTACATGCCCTTGAAAAGGATGGGTAGTCATCCCCAAGGCCTAAAAGGATCAATGCCATTCAAAATAAAACTCCCAACAAGCCATCATCACGACCATATCCAATCACCTTTGGTCTCCAAAGTCGTAAGGATTTGTACTACACATCCCTGAACAGGATGGGTAGTCATCCCCAAGGCCTAAAAGGATCAATGCCATTCACAAGCCACAAACCTACAAGCTCAACCTTACGAAGCTCAAAATGCAAAATCAAATAACAGTGGTTATCACCACTATTCAAAATCCTTGCTCAAAAAGAAAAACAAAAGAAAAAAATAAACAGTGATTTTCATAACTATGTATACGAGCAAGTATCCTAACACGTTGAGCAAATAAAATGTGTCTGAGATTGAATCACTGGAATTCTTAGCATTCAAAAAACCATTTAGGTGATCTTCATTATGGGTTTGGTGGAAAACCTACCTGGCAATGGCGGTATTCTAAATGCATGATGATATATCTATCACATTAGCTTTGCATGTGAATAGACCAATGTTTGCATGTGGATGAGCTAGCTTATGGTACCTTATATTGTGTCGTGGATTAATCTTACTAAATACAACAACGGAGTTAGTAGAGCTAATTAGGTGATCCTCAGTACAGGTTTGGTTGATAGCCTATCTGGCATTGGCGATATCCTAAAAAATACCACATAAACGAACTCAATTACACACACAGGGATGTGAAATAACTTGGTCAAACTCAAGTATGATTTATACCTTGTTCAAAGGTCTTGCGAGATAAATGTACAGTCTTAGCTAGTTAGTTAAAATATCTGAATCTCAAAAAAACTTAACTACATTTTAAAATAACTGGTACATTTTATTCCTTACCTCACCATCAGATAATACATAACAATACAAAAACAAAGTTATCACATGCAAATTCATTCCACAAAGACATCACCTAAGTATAGAAAGCCAGTAAATCTTGTACAGTCTATGGTACCATTGACAAGTTATCAACAACTCATTTCATCTATTCCATATGCATACATCATATAATTAGACACATCGCATTCATAATACCACATGCATACATCATCCTAAATAACTATGCATGAACAAAAAAACAAGCCATGACAAGTGTCTAAACACAATGAAAGTCATCTGTATATATATATTATCAAAAATGCCTGTAGGCTACAATAAACTGGTCCTCTGACCTCGCAATAGAGCAAAAACTCAAAAAACCCCCAAGCCTTGGGCGTCGGCCACCATGATCACACAAGATCGATGCGACAGGAACTACCCCCCATGTTGTGGATCCTATTGGACCTTTAAGGGTGACTATTGCTCACCCCCAGATCATGACCACCATCGCCCCCCTCATCCAATCGCCTACGATAAGATGATGTTGACTACTCAGTATCGTTGTCCCTCGTCCGACGTGAAGACCCACCTCCAGAGGGCTCAGGTAACTGCCTCCTGAGGTGGATAATATCTCCCTCTAGATCCATCCAGTGTCGAAACCACTCCACCTCCCACCACTGATACATAGCCACTACATCATCGTGCTGCACCAATGCTTTCTCCCTCTCTGCCAACTACGTTCGTAGGAGATCCCTCTCCTATGCAACATCTATGTCCCCATCTCGTCGGTGGTACATAGAAAATGCATTCTTCCACTTAGCCAACTGAGTCCACAAGAGATCCCTCTCCTATAGAGCCTCCCCTAGCTCCTCATCTCACCTCTAAATTAGGTCCTTCAATCATGCTAACTCAGCATGATGCCTCATCTCCACACCCTCCGGGACTTCCTGGTGCATAGGCGTATCCGAGACTATGGGCTGCTTAGGCTCCCACTGCTTTAGGATGTCCTACATATCCGGCTGCTCTAGAACCCCAACATCATCCCCCCCAAATCTGTCCACCTCTACCATGTATGTGTCCTCCAACATAACCCCCCAACCCTATCATGGTGCCTCTGCACCGTCATCACCTACTGCTATGCCTCGCCACACCCTAGAGGCCCCTCACCTTGCCATCATCGCAAAGTCCACCACTGGTCATACTTCATGGTAGCCCCGATGTCATCCACATTTGGGACATCAATCGCGAGTATCCGAATCCTCACCCAGTGATGCAATGATCGGCTAGACCAGAGTCCTCTCATCCCCCTAACGTCGATAGATCATGGGCTCACCAGGAAACCCCTGGTGCACCCCAAACTATCATGTCACCTAGCCATACGAGAAGAACTCTTGCTTGGTCTCGTGTCGCCAAATCAGCCACCTCCCCCTGCAAACCCATCGGAGCCACTCTCCAGCCTCAGTCCAGGCTGGACAGTCCTAGTATGTGTGCCAAAAAACCTCCCCTAGAGCAAGCCGAGTGAAGGCATCAGCATAGTTCCCTACGGCACCTGCCCACCATCGACTCTGTCCCTGCTCCTTAGATCATCACCATAGTGCCCCGTACCCGATCTCTCTATCTACCATATTTTCCCGAGTCATCCATGGCAACCCCACCGGCCTCTCCACAGCTATGTGCTACCAAGCCCAACATTGCAATAGATAACTACATCTAATACCCTTTCACCTCCGATAGTGGATCTCATACAACTCATCGTAGAGCTATGCCAGTAGTGTCTGCCCCCATCTCATGATTAGGGGTGCCTCCGTCGGACACTCCACAAACCTAAAAACCACCTCCAGCAGGTTCCATGAGAACCTCATGCCCGAAGAGTCGGGCAGTAGCATGTTGGAAATGAGGCCCATCAGTAATGCGTGCCTCACTCCCAACATGCCCCTTTCTAGCCACCATCGAACCAAAATACTACCAATCTAGTAGTCGCCCTCTGCCCTCTCCACTAGGTTGTCCACACCTAACTCCTTCCATTGCCCAAAGCATCGTGTCAGTACAGATGTCCGCTGATCACGCAACATCATCCTAATCGGTAGCCCTTCTATCAGAATCCATAGAATTCGATAGACTTCCTCCAAGGTCACTGTAATCTCCTCTGTTGGGAGATGGAAGGTATTGGTCCAGGGATCCCACAAGTTGATCAGGGCCATCAGATAGGCCCGATCCTTGACCACAGGCTCTAGCTGAGTCACTTGCTTGATCCCAAGGGCATCAAGCCACTTCTAATCATCCAAATTCAGTGCCTCTCATGCTTCAGAGAAAACCATAGGCACACGGTACCGGCTCTTCACAACCTGCAAAAGAAAACAAAATGAAAACATTAAAAACATGATAAACTATACAGTAATAACATGAATATACAAGCAATGCATAAAACAATGTACAACTAAAAACAAACAAATAATGAGCAACAAAATTAAAAAACAATTCAAAAAATAGTTTGTCAGTACCTAGGGTTTTTAACTCTACGTTTAAACTGATAAACAAAATTCAAAAAAATCAAAAAATAGTTTGTCAGTTCTAGGGTTTTTAACTCTAAGTCTAAACTGATAAATTAAAAACAAAAACAATTCAAAATAGTTTATCAGTTCTAGGGTTTTTAACTCTAAGTCTAAACTGATAAATTAAAAACAAAAAACATTCACAAAACAGTTTGTCAGTCCTAGGGTTTTTAACTCTAGTTCAAACTGATAAATTAACAAAAACAAAAAAAGTCAAAAATATTTTTTCAGTTCCTAGGGTTTTTAACTCTAAGTCTAAACTGATAAATTAAAAACAAAAACAATTCAAAATAGTTTTTCAGTTCTAGGGTTTTTAACTCAATCTAAACTGATAAATTAAAAAAAACATTCACAAAACAATTTGTCAGTCCTAGGGTTTTTAACTCTAGTTCAAACTAATAAATTAACAAAAACAAAAACAGTCAAAAACATTTTTTTTAGTTCCTAGGGTTTTTAACTCTAAGTCTAAACTAATAAATTAAAAACAAAAAACATTCAAAAAATAGTTTGTTAGTCCTAGGGTTTTTAACTCTAAGTCTAAACTGATCAATAAAAACAAAAACAAAAATTCAACACAATTTTTTTTTTCAGTTAACCTAGGGTTTACCCTTAGTCTACACTAACAAATAACTACAAAAAAAACAAACAAACAAACAAAAACATTTTTCAGTTAACCTAGGGTTAAGCTAAGTTTTTAAGCTAAGTTTTAAACTAAGTTTTTAAGCTAAGTTTTGATCTTTGTTAAACTAGGGTTTCTTTTAGTTTACAACAAATGCAAAATAAACATGGTTTCCACTAGGGTTTCACTCTAAGTTCTAATGAAGCCATACAAAATACAAAAAAAAAATTCACACACATACAACACAAAACAAATTGTTTTTAGGGTTTCATTTAAAAAAAAAACTCGAAAAACCAAATACATAAGAGATAAATTGCGATTTTAAAATCGTAACATAAAACACAAACTGACTAAACGAGAAGGAGCACTTATCGACATCGCTTTGGCTCCGCCACTCAACCCGGTTCATGAACTCATGGTGTCGGGAACAATTTGGCAGTGCTTCGCTTCACAAACTCGACCTCCTCCTCCTCAGAGCTCCAAATCGCCAAGAAAAACAAATGCAAATGAGCCCAAAACCTCATTTTGGCCCTTAAATAGGCTTTTTAGCTTGTAATCGTTCCACCCTAGGATGAACACTCTAGTTGGTGCTCTTACCACCCTAGGACGATTATAAAACTTGTATTCGTCCCACCCAGGGATGATTACAGAGCAAAATTTTCAAAAATAGCAAAAAATGCACCAAAATGCACAAAAAATAGCAATAAAATTGTCCAATAAGAGTGCTTTTGCACTTGACATTTTGAGCATGCAAAACAGACATCGGGGTCACAAATCCTCACTATCCTACTCCCTAAGAAGGCTACCATAGCTGGACCGCTCCACGGGAGGACGGATTTTCGAGAATTTCATCCCCAAATGGCGTCGCAAAAAGGGTCACAACCCACCCAAAAATAGCAATAACATTGCCGAAATGAAGGCACCTTTGCGCCTGACATACTTGGCATCCAAAACCAACGTTGGGGTCACAAATTGTCACTATCCTACTCCCTAAGAAGGCTACCATAGCCGGACCGCTCCATGGGAGGACGGATTTTTGACAATTTCAGCTCCAAAAAGCATCACAAAAAGGGTTCAAACCCCCCAAAAATAGGTCAAAATGTTCGGAAACTGCATAAGCATTCAACAAAAAACAACTGTAGGCACCCTTACATAAGTCATCTTAGGTCAATTGACTCATTGCTTTTCTCATGTTGGTCATTCCCTCATCGATTCGTCGCTTGAGGGGGTAGTCACACTTAGTCACCAATCAACAAAAACGCACCCAATCAAGGAAATGGCATGCATTCAAAAGATCATTGACAAATATAATCACAAGTTGATCAAACACTTGGTATTATAGAATCATGAACTCAAGGTTCCCACAAACAAAAGGTTGATCCATTTGCCTATTCATGACTGAACAATGTTCAAGCTCAAGTAACACCTCACCAAAAAAGGTTAACACTTGAATTAATCTCCTTAGCTCATCAGAAGCAAGGATTCAAGAATGCGTTCCCTTTCCATACTTGGGGCATCAAGAGTTGGTTAGGTTGAGAAACCCTAATAATTAGTGCTTTGGTTATCTATTTTTTCTCAGCATTGCGCCACGCACAACGCATCCCAAAAAGGGGCATCCATAGACACCAAAACAACACCAATATGATTATGTGACGACAAGCATTGATCAAATTGACATACATAGCCCCTAGGGCAGCCCCCAGAGGTTAAACAGTGGTCCTAACCACTCCCATAGTAGTTTGGAAGGTTAGAGGTCAATTTGGCACCTTTTTGGCACTTTGCTCCCTACTCGTCCCACCCTAGGATGAATACAAATTGGTATTCATCCCACCCAAGGACGATTATCAGCATTCGTCCCAGGGTGGGGCGAATAGCAAGTTTGATTGGAAAAAATTCAAACCTCGACAGGTCCGCCAATTAACTGCACCTTCAGGGCATGCAATTGCGAGGAACGACTTCAAATCAGAGAGAGAGACTTCAATCATGCATGCCTTGATTTTTGGAGGCCTCATGCAAGGAGACTCTAAATCAGGGAATAATATTTTCTCTCAAAATAGGACAAGCAACTCAAGTGGCGCCCTCGCATGCACATTCAAAGAGAGAGACCCTAGGTCTATAAATTGGTGAGTCTTCTCACCCCAAAAATGACAACAAGGAGGATCTTTTAGAGCAATGAAGTTCTACCAAATTACATCCTCACCCATCGTTTGTGCTTTCACATCCTTGATCTCTCTTTTGGAAGGGAGGTTATTGGGTGATTATTGGAAGCGCAATCCGGACCCAAACCCAAAAATTTGGCCACAATATCCCACCAAATTTTTTGACACAACCCCATAAGAGGTTTTGGACCCATCCCATGTGGATTGGTGTCGAAACAAAGTCCCAAATGGTGGGTGACCTGCCCTCGGGCGCCCCCAAAACTATCGCAGTTTTAATCGCCCCACCCCGGAGTGATTATAAATCTATGGTAGATTTCCCTAATTTTTATTTTGTATCTGATTCTAGGTTGTTTACATATACTTTCATTTAAATTTCATGTGATTCTGACAAGTTTTGATCATGCTTTTATCATTTCCCGCTTTCACTAACACGTAGATAGAATCATCATATTCTGGGTGATAGAGGCCAAATTGGCAAAATCTGACCATCTGGGTCATCCCAAAATACCCCGTTTTACCTAACCCCAACTTTGTAGGTGATTTGGAAGCTTCTGGACCAGACATTTAGGAGGTGGCTTTCGGAGAGGTTATGACAGTTCTAATCATCCCACCCCAGAGTGATTAGAAATATGTGCAATATTTCTGGACTACTCCATTTGCAGTGCCTTCCCAATGATGTTTTTATGCCCTTTTCAAGTTTTCAATTCATTTGGATGTATTTTAGTTATCATTTTATTTATATTTTGCATGTACTAATTGAATGCTTGGGGATTGCATGTTTCATTTTATCTACAAGTGCTACTGACTATTTTCTATTTCCTTGAACACAGGGTCTCAACATTAGAGGAGTAGCAAGGATTCAAGACTCATCAATTCAAGCGGTGGCGACGTTTGGTCCACCCATTTTACATGTGGGCACACGGAAGAAGGAATAGCATCCATTAATGTGACAAGAACATATTTAATGCTCCTAGCCCCTAAAAAGGGAGGAGGCAAATTGTAATCAAGTTCTGAAGCATATTAATAAAAAGGTTTGTCTTCCATATTGGCTTTCTATTTGGTTTCGATTCGTTTATGCTTATTTCTTTTCATGCACTTTCAATTCATAAGATTTAGCATTATCTTTTGTTTCGTTTACATCGCATCTTGGCTTTTCCTTTTTATTTCTGTATCCTCATGCTTTCAAGTAGGACCCAAAAAATGACCATAAGAGCCCAATCAAAGAATTTTTACAACCATGGGTAACCTAAATCTGTATGGACTTGCTACTCCACTGCTCTTGAAAGGTATAATTTTAATAAATATGTTAAAATTTTGATAGATAGTGGAGCAACAGATAATTTTATTTTATCTAGTATAGTTAGGGATATGCCGAAAATACTAGGGATTATGGCAAAAGGATGGAAAACAGAGTATGTTTCTAGATAAACCTACTCTATGGATCAATTTTTTTCTAACATTCAAATAATCCTACCCAAAAACTCCATAGAACGATACTTATATGTAGCTCCTCTACAATTATTCTAGGGATGGACTAGTTGAATGCCCATGAGGTTGTGATCAATTTCCATGATAGATGGATCGATTACACTGATAAAGATAAACAAAGATGTAAAATTATCAATGAGTAAGAATCCTTTCAACCTTAGTTATTTTCAGTTATGTATTTTAAGAAGACCATGAAAAAATGAGGAATGATTTTCATGGTTAATCTTAATGAGGTTGAGAAAGATAAAAAGGAAGAGGTGTTTGGAAAACACCCAATATTGCAAGATATTAAGTATGTGTTTCATGAATATATTTTTAGTCTTTCACAAAAGTGAGAGTTTGATTTCACCATCAAATTGATACCAGGTACTGAACCTATTCATAGAAGTCCCTATAGGATGAATCCTATAGAAATGCAAGAGTTGAAAGTAAATAGAGAAGATGTTGATCAAACCTAGTGTTCCTCCATGGGATCCACCTACCCTCTTTGTTAAAAATAAATATGGATCACTCATATTGTATATTTATTATAGAATGCTGAATAAGGTCACCATCAAGAACATATAACCCTTGCCTAGAATTGAGTATTTTCTTGATCAATTGAAGGGGATAACCATATCTTATAAAATTGACTTGAATTCAAGATATCATCAATTAAGAATTCATGAGGAAGATACTCATAAAACTACCTTCAAGACTCGGTGTGGGCACTATGAGTTCACAGGGCTACCATTTGGGCTAACAAATGTATCGATGACATTTATGAATTTGATGAACAATATATTCATGAAGCAGTTAGATCAATTCATATTGATCTTTCTAGATGATATTTTGATATATTTTAAGAATAAGTAAGAGAATGACAAGCATTTGAGGATAGTGCTTAAGTCACTGAGGATAAATCAACTTTGTGGTCACTTATCAAAATGTGATTTTAATGTCTTTGAGGTACATTATCTTGAACATATCATATCTACATATGGAATTGTAGTAGACCCTAGGAATATTGAGGCTATTTTGATTTGACCACAACCCACCAATGTATTCAAAATATGAGTTTTTATGGGCATTATAGGCTATTATAGAAAATTAATTAAGGACTGCTCTAACATTACCTATCCAATAACCAATATTCAAAGGAAAGGGGAGGTATGTAAATGGATGAATAAGTATGAGGTAACTCTTTATTTTCTTAAATAGAAACTCACTACATCATCAATTCTAAAAATTCTATATCCATAAGGGAACTCCTGTATGTATTCATGCATCATTGGAAGGGTTATGTGGGGTACTATCCCAATATGAATCAGTTGTGGCATATGAGTTAAGATAAATTAAGAAACACAAGGTGAATTATGCAAAACATGAATTAGAACTTGTAGCAGTTGTACATGCTTTCAAGATATGGTGACACTACCTTCTAGAGAAATCATTTGAGCTTAGGACCAATCATCTTATTTTGAAGTACATCTTCACTAAATCTATGATTTTATGCTAGACAAAGAGAGTGGATCATGTTCCTATATGAATATGACTTTGGTATTGAATATATAAAAGGTAAGGAAAACAAAGTTGTAGATACCTTTAGTAGGTGAAGGCATATAGCTACTATAACCCATAATCATGCGGACTTGTTGAATCAAGTCATAGAGAAGAAAATTTAGAATCTATTTTGGAAGGATATTCAGGTAAATATGGCAAGAAATCCTAAAGAAAATAGATATTTTAGCATTAATAATGGACTCTTATGCTTTAAATATAGGGTTGTCATACCAAAAATTGGTAACTTAAGGAGATTTATCATGCAGGAGGCACATATATATCCTTACTCCGCTCATCCTAGAGGGGCCAAGATGAGGGAGAATATGAAGAAGACTTTCTATTGGCTATGAATGAATAAGGACATCAGCGATCTTATTGCTAGATGCATGGAGTACCAAAAGTTGAAAGATGAATATAGATATCAAACAGGATATCTATACCCACATGACATACCTATATGGAAATTGCAAGTAATATCTATGGATTTCATTGTGGTACTACCTAAGAATAGGTTTTTGCATAACACAATCCTTGTTGTGGATAAACTAACCAAGGTTGCACACTTCATAGTAGGGAGTGCAAAGGATGATGTAGTCATGGTGGCTAATAAATTTGCCAAAAATATATTTATGTTATATTGGGTTCCTACAGTAATTATATTAGATAAAGATTCTAGATTCACTTTAGCCCTTTGGAAATATCTAGATTGCACAATAGGTATGAATCTGAATATTATTTTTGCTTACCATCCAAATACTGATGGTCAAATAGAAAGATTCAACCAGGTTTTAGAAGATATGCTTTGCATGTACTGCATCGATCAAAATTCTATTTGGGAAGAATAATCTAGAGGAGCAGATTATCATCAAATTAGATGAAGTTTGAGAGATGGAGGAGTAGCTTAGGATGATCAGGCAAAGGCTTAAGGAAGCCTCTAGTCATCAAAAGAGGTATTTTAATAGAAAGAGATCACCTAGAGAATTATTTTAAGGGGATATAGTCTTCTTAAGATTTAAACCCATGAAAAGTGCCATCAAATCTACCATGTTGGATTTTAGATATGTTGGGCCTTTTGAGATCACCAAGAAGATAGTCCAGTAGCATATAGTCTCACCCTACTATCCAACTTGTCCAATATCCATAATACTTTTAATGTATGCTTGCTTAGGAGATATGTTCTTGATCCTAACTATGTATAAAATATTTCTAATTTACAAATAGCCGGCCCTACAATGATTGAAGTGCATCCTATGAATATTTTGGAGTTCCAATCCAAAACAATGAGGAACCAGACTTTGGAGTAGTGTAAGGTCCAATGGGACGAATATTATAAAAAGAATGCCACTTGGGAGAAAGTGGTAGATATGTAGAGACATTTTTCATACTTATTTGAAAATAAAATGTAATTTTATTTTAATTATAGGACACTAATGAAACACAAAGGACTGTGTTTAGTCTAATGGGGGTATTAAGTCATGACCCTTCCTTAGCAAACTTTTTCATATGATAGAATATTGACTTGACATGTTGCTCTAATGATAGGTTAATATAGCTATATGATAATTGGTTGTCATAAGTGCTTGATTTATTTATATGATGTTGCTAATGGATGAGCTTGTGAAAGTATAGGTAATATCATGGGTGGGCAAAGGACTGACCACCAAGAATGAAGTATTTCACAAAAGGGAAGAGATGACTAGAATGGTCTAAACTATCTAAAATATGATAGTTATATTATATTTAATTCATATATTTGTATTTTGCATTTATCATTCCTATATGTGAATACTTGTTATCATTCCTAAATCATCATGCGTTTGAATTACTTTAAATTGATATAAAGTAATGTAGAAAGTTTAATTTTTTCCTTAAAAAAATGGAGCACGCACGCCTGTTCACATAAAGATAGAAGATGGTAACTTTTTGAGTCCTACATAAACCAATATCTACCTTAATAAAATCAAATAACATATAAATTTATTAGAAAATGAAGGGGGGGTTTGATATATTATCCACTGTGTAATATACACCAAGGTCTGGCCATGAAACAAAGGCTGCACAGATAGTATTTCACATATGGAACCCATGTTGTAATGTTTTGGCATTAATGAAATGGGTTTTATAGTATTTATTGCATAATGTATGTGCTAATTTATAGTATTGTAGTGGGCCATAAGATAACAAAGATATTTTGGCTTTAATATGATGTTCTTATATATTAAAAAAATACATGGAAGAAAGCCTTACATTTGGACCTATGACTCGTTGATTTAAAATTTGATCATATTACTTGCATATTTTACAAAGTGAAATTTGATTGGCTTTACCTATGAAGGAGAGATGATCGTATAGGAATAAAAGACAGAAAAAAAATTAACTTTGGCTTGTCAAGTATGTGGTCAAATGATGTGCATGCTTGGTGCATGTTTAATTAAAGTTGATTGTTAGTGATTAATTGATGGGTTTTAAGGTTTTTTAAATAAAAATCTAGGTATACACAAGATATGACAAGAGATGAACCCAAAAATAGTTGAACAAGAAACCAAAGTTCGTATTAAAGTGAAGTTAGTTAAAGTATCCAAATTAAATGGAAAATAAGGTGTTGAAGAAAATAACAAATGGTTGTGTGAGCAAAACGCTTTACAAAAGGCTTGTGATAGACACGTAGATCTTCAATTATGTTGATTTATCTTAAGATCATCAGGATTTAAAAAAATAAATAGTGTTGGTTTCCTACGATGGGAAAAAGAACATAATAAGAAAATCAAGAATAATCCCCACTGTGAAAAGGAGAATGAAGGAAAACAAGGGAATTATAAAAAGAAATTCTAGAAAAGGGATAATAATAATCCTCACCCATAAAGGCAACTTGAAGTAATTCTGACAGATAAACCCAAGGAGTAAGACCAAAACAAACACCCTGGACCCAAGACTAGTTGCTTCAACTATGGAGGTCCTTATTATGCCAACAAATATTTGCATAGAGTAGGACCCAAAAAATGACTAAAAGAGCCCAATAAAAGGATTTTTGCAACCATAAGTAACCAGAATCTAGATATACAAGCTACTTCATTGCTCCTAATTTTTAATAAATATGTTAAAATTTTGATAGATAGTGGAGCAATAGATAGTTTTATTTAGTCTATTATAGTCAATTATATGCAAAAAACACCAAGAATTCTAGCAAAAGGGTGTAAAATAGAGTATGGTTTTGGATAAACCTACTTTGTGGATCAAGGTTTTCTTGAAATTCAAATTACCCTACCCAATGGGTCCATAGAATGACATTTATATGTAGTTCCCCTAGAATTATTCTAGGGATGAACTAGTCAATGAACCATGAGGTTGTGGTCAATTTCCATGATAGATGGATCAATTACATTGATAAGGATAAATAAATACAGTGAATTATAAATGAGCAAGGATCATTTTAACCAAAGTTACTTTTATCTATGTAATTGAAGAAGACCATGAGAAAAGGAGGAATGATTTTCATGATTAAGCTTAACAAGGTTGAGAAAGATAAAAAGGAAGAGGTGTTTGGAAAATCCCCAATCTTGCAAGAAATTAGGGATGTGTTTCCCAAATATCTTCTTGGTATTTCACCAAAGTGAGAGTTTAATTTCACCATTGAAATAATGCCACAAACTGAATCTATTCATAGAACTCCCTATAAAAATAAAAGAGTTGAAAGTACAACTTCAAGGATTGTTAGAGAAGGGGTTGATAAAACCTAGTGTGTCTCCATGGGGTGCACCCATCCTCTTTGTTAAAAATAAATATGGATCGCTCATATTATGTATTGATTATAGAATGTTGAATAAGGTGACCATCAAGAACAAATACCCCTTGCCTAGAATTAAGAAGTTGTTTGATCAATTGAAAGGGGTAACCATATTTTCTAAAATTGACTTGAATTCAATACATCATCAATTAAGAATTCATGAGGAAGATACTCTCAAAATTTTCTTCAAGACTCGATATGGGTACTATGAGTTCATAGTGCTACCATTTGGGCTAACCAATGTACCAATGACATTCATGAACCTGATAAACAATGTATTCGTGAAGTAGTTAGATTGATTTGTATCGATCTCTCTAGATGATATTCTAATATATTTTAAGAATAAGGAAGAGCATGACAAGCATTTGAGGATAGTTCTTAAGTTGTTAAGGGAAAATAAACTTTATGATAACTTATCAAAATGTGTATTTAATATCCCTAAGGTATAATATCTCATACATATCATATCTATGAATGGAATTATTGTAGACCCTAGGAATATTGAGGCCATTTTGAGTCAGCCACAACCCACCAACATGTTCAAAGTATGAATTTTTATTGGTATCACATGCTATTGTATATTATTTGTACAATACTACTCTAAGATTATCTATACAATAATAAATCTTCAAAGGAAATGAAAAGGATTTAAATGGATGAAGAAGTGTGAGGCAACTTTTTAGTTCCTTAAATAAAAATTCATTACACCACCTATTCTAAAAATTCTATATCCACAAGGGAACTTCTTAGTATGTATTGATGCATCACTAGAAGGGTTAGGTGAGGTCCTATCCCAAGATGAATTAGTTGTGGCATATGAGTCAAGAAAACTCAAGAAATATGAGGTGAACTACACCACACATGACATGGAGCTTACAATAGTTGTACATGCTATCTAGACATGGTGACTATTGGCAATTTTGGGTACCTTGGGTACATTGCCTTTGCTCAAGTGTTGATGTTGTCATTGATGTCAAGAAGCTTTTGAAGGAATTTGATCTGAGGTCAAAAGGATCTAAGTTCAAGGAAGGGTTTTTGTGAAAACCAAGGCAGATAAAATAAAAGGTTTTATTTAAAACCATGGACAACAGATTTGAAATGGGTTTTTCTTAAAACCCAAGTTGGCTCTTCGTTTCGTTGAAAAAGGTGCCCCGGTGATGAAGATATTTAATTTTAAATATTTAGTTTAAATTTTATTTATTTAAAATTTAAATTAAAATTTTAAATTAAATTAAAAGGGCCGACGTGTTTGGATATGCATCAAAGTGCATATAAAATAAGGCAATTAAATTCATTAAGTTTGAGGGATGGTGTTTCGACATTAAGCGCAATCAATTCGATTTCGGAAGGAGCAGAGAAGAGTGTTAAGCATTTCGTTCGATCAGCGAAGGAAGGGAATAAATAAAAGCGGCGGTGGAAGACTTTCCACGTGGGTGGCTAGCCCAACCGGTCGTGAGGCTAGCGCTAGAGCGTTGGTGGAAGGGAGATCTCGTGTTCGAATCTCGCGGATGCTTTTTGCAGAGCAAGATAAAGTGAAACGCGTTTTCGGCGGAGAGAAGGTATAAGATAAAGTGTGGGCAAGATTCTTTCCAAGCGGGTGGCTAGCCTAGCTGGTCGCCAGGCTAGCGCTAAGGCGTTGGCAGGAAGAGAGTCACGGGTTCAAACCTCGCGATCGCCGTTTTGCTAGATAGAAAGGACAGGTTGTTCGTGTGAGCACGTTTGCAAGCGGAGAAGGAATTTTTCCAAGGTATGAGGACTTAATTTTTATTAGAAAAAGTTAAAAGGTTATATGGTATAGGAGAAATAAGGAATTGTAAGGTTTTGTTGGGTTATGATTTTTGAAGTCAAATATTGGAGTTATAAGGTGTAGAAAAGGAATATTATTTTGTAATATGTTGAATGTTAGGTTGAGGAATGGAGTAGATAAGGTGAATATAAGAAATATGTTATGTATGATTTGTTGAATGAGGTTGAAAGAAGAAGACATAGAACCTTGATTATATTTGGACCAAGGAATATTCTTGAGGAAATATTAAAGAAATATGTTGTCTACTAACCTTCTTGAGTTTGGCAAAAAGGTGGTTATGGTTATGACAAATTTGTGAGATCTTCTTCATCTTCAATAAGGTATGGGCACTTTCTTCTTATGAGTATGATTGGTGTATGTTATTCCTGAAATAAGATTGGAGTGAAAAGGTATTCAACTAGGTTTCCTTTGGTTGGGTGTAAATCCTATTTTCTGGTTTGTTGAAGACTACTTATGCATTGTTATCCTTGATGAGAGTTTTGGTGAATGCATAATTCTGGTTTGAGGTAGTGGAAGCATTGTGCACTAGGGTTTATGTTTGTAAGTCTTGCTACTTGCATTGAGATGGTGAAACCCTTAGTTGGCTGTTTTGATATTAATGGATGAGTTGCTTCCATAGAGGTTGTTTTGATCAAGTTAGTGCTTTACTTGATTCATGATATTGGGCTTACTCCATTGAGTTGATTTGAGCAAGTTATTCTTTGCATTTGGTGATATTGTGTTGGTGGCTATTTTGTTCAAATATCTTTGGAGGGAAAAGGATTTCTACTTGTTTCCTTTTCTTGTGATGATTGGTTGAATGCTTCAAGGTTAATGTTGAGTTGAATGATGTTGGTTAAACCTTGTCTTTGAGCATTGTTGTTGAAGCCCTAATTGGTTGAGAAAAGATATTGGTTGTTGGAAAGAACATGAGTATCATTGTTATATGAGATATTGCATGGTTGGCAATTGTTGGGTTGTGTTTCATGTTCTTGAGAAAAGCATACTACATCTATCTTATTCTTATGAGATTTGAGATTGAGTTGAGATTGAGATTGGGAGTTAAGTATAGAACATATTGAGTCTCTAACAATTCTCTTTATGCTTCTATGAGGTTGATGAATCACATTGGGTCTCTAACAATTCTCTTTGTGGGTTCATGCCAAGCAAGTTTTTCTTGATGAACTTGTGAGCTAGGTTTTGGACAGGTTCCATTGGGGACTTGTGAGCAGGTTTTGGATAGGTTCCTTTGGGGACTTGTGAGCAGATTTGGACAGGTCCTAGCAGAGGACTTGTGAAGCTGAGTTTGATAGTTCTATCAGAGAACTTGAGGACAGAGGTGCATTGGTTCTATGAGAAGAACTCGAGGACATTTGTGCTAGACCGAAGGACTGTGTTTAGTGCAAATTCGAGGACCAACTTTGAGGTGATAGAGTTGAGGATAGAGGTCTCCAGCCAGAGCAGGGAAGACAGGTGTCTTCTATGGATAGAGTTCCATTTGCTAAGGGCAGCGGAGGCAGAGGTCTTCTAGAGGATCACCAGCCAAAGCAGAGGTAGGGGAAGGTATCTCCTTTGAGCAGAGGCTCATAAATTTAGATTGGGGGAAGGTATCTCCTTTGAGCCGAGGCTCATAAACATTGTAATTGGGAAGGTTTCCCAAAGAACTTTGAGATAACTTTTAGAGAAAAGTTTTGTGGATGAACCACGTTAAAATTGTTGTGTCACTTTGTGGATGATCTTGTGCATTGTTTTGATATTGCTTTGGATATGTTGCTTTATTATTTTGAAGTATAAAGGAAAAGTAAAAAGAGGTCTTATATTGTTCACCCCCCTCTCAGTATAAGCTTGTGTTCTTCAATTGGTATCAGAGCGGGTGCCTTCGAAAAGTTTAACAACTTGAAGGAAGATCTTACAAGAACACAAATGGCAAGGAAAGGCAAAAGCAAAACCATAAGACACAAGAAGAAGAAATCTCACATGGTCATGAAAGAAAATGAAGATGAACTCAATGTTGCTGCTTTGGGAATGGAAATAGATTCAAGAGATGAATCAAATAGTGGAGAACAAGCCAGATTAATAAAGTTTTGCACCAGATGTGGGAAGACCGGTCACTTTGCAGCTGATTGCTCACAAGTAAGAGAATGTTTTGTTTGTGGTCAACTCTATCACAATGATCATCATTGCCATGGGTTTAGTAGTAGTGAAGATGAAGATGATCCATTCAAAATTGGTGAAGAAACAAATTTAGAACAAGAGTGTGATGAAGAAGGAAGTGATGCAGAAGCAAATTGGAAATAGAAACTGATTTTAGACCTGAGTAAAAAGGTTGAGGATGCAGAAGATATAATCACCAGCTTGAAAGTACAAGAAGAAGATTACAAGAAAATTTTTGAAGATCTCGAAATGCAATCATCCAGGAAAATAGAGTATTGCAGCAAGCTAGAAAAAGAAATTGACGGTTTAAGAATGCATAGAAGAAATGAGTAATAAAGTCGGTATATACAACAAACATGAAGAGGAATCTAACAAAGTTGTTAGCAATCTGAAGCTGAAAATAGAAGAGTTCAAAAAGAGTGAAGAAACTCTCAGGTCTCAGATCAATGAGAAAGAGACTGTTTGCTGCAAACAAAAAGAAGAGATTGTTTCATTGAAGAAACAACTAGAAGAGGCCAATACAACTCTTAAAATCAAAGATGAGCACAACAATCAAGAAAAGAGGCATTCTCACAAGCACAAGAAGAGCGTCTACCTTGACAAAGCAAGTAAGTGTTCTAGTAGTGATAGTGAAAGTTCTTCAGGTGATTATAAAAATGAGATATTGTTCATATCAGAAAAGGAGGAAGAACCGAAATGTCTTAGATATGGAAATTTTGGGCACCTTGAGGATAATTGCACAAATAATGATTTGGTTGCTAGTATGTATGAGGATGCTTCAGAAAATGATAAGGAAGATGCATGTATGGTTTTTGAAAAGGGTAGCACCTCTAGTGATAAGAAATCTGAAGAAGGCCTTGATAATTCAAAAAGCAATAAAATAAAGGATCCTGAAAGTGAACTTACTAATGCTCTTAGTGCTTTGAAAAAGGAAAGAAAGAAGAATGCTAGCTGTTTTCTGCTAAGCCAGAACTCCAGAATGAGTTAGAATCTAAGGTGCTTGAGTATAGTGAATTAGAGCAGAAAATGGCTTCTTTGAAAGAGGAAAATAAAGAGTACAAGGATAAGCTGTACAGGTTTCAAGATAGCTCCAAGAAGGTTAAATCTCTCATCAAAGGACAAAGAAAGACAACAGATAAAACAGGTCTTGGTTTTGTTAAGCCACACAAGGAACAAGTTGGAGAGTCTAGTAAGAGACTCCAAAAGGAAGAGAGTTCTAATGAGGAAAGTATTTCAGATCATGAGTCCTTGAATGATAGATGCATAGAAATAGAAAACAGAATTCAGAATGAGAAGAAGAAGTTTTTAGGACCCAAGAGGTCAAATAAAGGAAAGTTTCAAGGCAGATGTTTTGCTTGTCAGAGGTTTGGTCACATGGCTTCACATTGCATGGCTCAAGTGAAGAAGGTAAATGACAGTTTCAGAAGTGCTAGTTACTTTCAAGGGTATTGCTACTCTTGTCAACAATTTGGGCACAAGGCAGTTTATTGCAAGGCAAATAACAGGAACAGATTTGGCCAAAACAGGTTTGATCAGAACTGGTGGATTCAAAGAACAGGTATGCCTAAAAGAAATAACATTGTTACTTGTTATAAGTGCAACAATAAAGGTCACATAGCTAGACAGTGTAGAGCTGAAATTCTAGGATACAAGAACAGGAACAGTGGCATGATCAGGTCCAAGGATCAAGGCATGGACAAGAACAGGGATGAGAACAAGATCAAGAACAGTGACAGGAACAGGAATATGGACAAAGAGTTCAAGAGAAGGCCCGACAAGGAAGTTATAGACACTGATGATGATCGGTGCCTAATGGGAGTTTTACTCCCACCCCGAATTAATCACCTCATCAGGAGGTGGGGGAGGGACTAAGCTAAGAGGCTCATTCTTAGTCCCGAGCCCCAAAGGTGACCCTTTGCCATTGATGACAAAGGGGGAGAGATATGAGTAAGGGGGAGAGCTTCAAGTGAAGAGGAAAGCTTCAAGTCAGGGGAGCAAAACTTCAAAGGAAGATTCTCAGTTGTGGGCACAGTTGGTTTCAGTTTTGGCTCTTAAGATGTGTTTTTCAATGAAAGGTTTGCCATCAATGACAAAGGGGGAGATTGTTGGCAATTTTGGGTACCTTGGGTACATTGCCTTTGCTCAAGTGTTGATGTTGTCATTGATGTCAAGAAGCTTTTGAAGGAATTTGATTTGTTGTCAAAAGGATCTAAGTTCAAGGAAGGGTTTTTGTGAAAACCAAGGCAGATAAAATAAAAGGTTTTATTTAAAACCATGGACAACAGATTTGAAATGGGTTTTTCTTAAAACCCAAGTTGGCTCTTCGTTTCGTTGAAAAAGGTGCCCCGATGATGAAGATATTTAATTTTAAATATTTAGTTTAAATTTTATTTATTTAAAATTTAAATTAAAATTTTAAATTAAATTAAAAGGGCCGACGTGTTTGGATATGCATCAAAGTGCATATAAAATAAGGCAATTAAATTCATTAAGTTTGAGGGATGGTGTTTCGACATTAAGCGCAATCAATTCGATTTCGGAAGGAGCAGAGAAGAGTGTTAAGCATTTCATTCGATCAGCGAAGGAAGGGAATAAATAAAAGTGGTGGTGGAAGACTTTCCATGTGGGTGGCTAGCCCAACCGGTCATGAGGCTAGCGCTAGAGCGTTGGTGGAAGGAAGATCTCATGTTTGAATCCTGCGGATGCTTTTTGTAGAGCAAGATAAAGTGAAACGCATTTTCGATGGAGAGAAGGTATAAGATAAAGTGTGGGCAAGATTCTTTCCAAGCGGGTGGCTAGCCTAGCTAGTCGCCAGGCTAGCGCTAAGGCATTGGTAGGAAGAGAGTCACGGGTTCAAACCTCGTGATCGCCGTTTTGCTAGATAGAAAGGACAGGTTGTTCGTGTGAGCATGTTTGCAAGTGGAGAAGGAATTTTTCAAGGTATGAGGACTTAATTTTTATTAGAAAAAGTTAAAAGGTTATATGGTATAGGAGAAATAAGGAATTGTAAGGTTTTATTGGGTTATGATTTTTGAAGTCAAATATTGGAGTTATAAGGTGTAGAAAAGGAATATTATTTTGTAATATGTTGAATGTTAGGTTGAGGAATGGAGTAGATAAGGTGAATATAAGAAATATGTTATGTATGATTTGTTGAATGAGGTTGAAAGAAGAAGACATAGAACCTTGATTATATTTGGACCAAGGAATATTCTTGAGGAAATATTAAAGAAATATGTTGTCTACTAACCTTCTTGAGTTTGGCAAAAAGGTGGTTATGGTTATGACAAATTTGTGAGATCTTCTTCATCTTCAATAAGGTATGGGCACTTTCTTCTTATGAGTATGATTGGTGTATGTTATTCCTGAAATAAGATTGGAGTGAAAAGGTATTCAACTAGGTTTCCTTTGGTTGGGTGTAAATCCTATTTTCTGGTTTGTTGAAGACTACTTATGCATTGTTATCCTTGATGAGAGTTTTGGTGAATGCATAATTCTGGTTTGAGGTAGTGGAAGCATTGTGCACTAGGGTTTATGTTTGTAAGTCTTGCTACTTGCATTGAGATGGTGAAACCCTTAGTTGGCTGTTTTGATATTAATGGATGAGTTGCTTCCATAGAGGTTGTTTTGATCAAGTTATTGCTTTACTTGATTCATGATATTGGGCTTACTCCATTGAGTTGATTTGAACAAGTTATTCTTTGCATTTGGTGATATTGTGTTGGTGGCTATTTTGTTCAAATATCTTTGGAGGGAAAAGGATTTCTACTTGTTTCCTTTTCTTGTGATGATTGGTTGAATGCTTCAAGGTTAATGTTGAGTTGAATGATGTTGGTTAAACCTTGTCTTTGAGCATTGTTGTTGAAGCCCTAATTGGTTGAGAAAAGATATTGGTTGTTGGAAAGAACATGAGTATCATTGTTATATGAGATATTGCATGGTTGGCAATTGTTGGGTTGTGTTTCATGTTCTTGAGAAAAGCATATTACATCTATCTTATTCTTTAAGATTTGAGATTGAGTTGAGATTGAGATTGGGAGTTAAGTATAGAACATATTGAGTCTCTAACAATTCTCTTTATGCTTCTATGAGGTTGATGAATCACATTGGGTCTCTAACAATTCTCTTTGTGGGTTCATGCCAAGCAAGTTTTTCTTGATGAACTTGTGAGCGAGGTTTTGGACAGGTTCCATTGGGGACTTGTGAGCAAGGTTTTGGATAGGTTCCTTTGGGGACTTGTGAGCAGATTTGGACAGGTCCTAGCAGAGGACTTGTGAAGCTGAGTTTGATAGTTCTATCAGAGAACTTGAGGACAGAGGTGCATTGGTTCTATGAGAAGAACCCGAGGACATTTGTGCTAGACCGAAGGACTGTGTTTAGTGCAAATTCGAGGACCAACTTTTGAGGTGATAGAGTTGAGGACAGAGGTCTCCAACCAGAGCAGGGAAGACAGGTGTCTTCTATGGATAGAGTTCCATTTGCTAAGGGCAGCGGAGGCAGAGGTCTTCTAGAGGATCACCGACCAGAGCAGAGGTAGGGGAAGGTATCTCCTTTGAGCAGAGGCTCATAAATTCAGATTGGGGGAAGGTATCTCCTTTGAGCCGAGGCTCATAAACATTGTAATTGGGAAGGTTTCCCAAAGAACTTTGAGATAACTTTTAGAGAAAAGTTTTGTGGATGAACCACGTTAAAATTGGTGTCACTTTGTGGATGATCTTGTGCATTGTTTTGATATTGCTTTGGATATATTGCTTTATTATTTTGAAGTATAAAGGAAAAGTAAAAAGAGGTCTTATACTGTTCACCCCCCTCTCGATATAAGCTTGTGTTCTTCAATTGGTATCAGAGCGGGTTCCTTCGAAAAGTTTAACGACTTAAAGGAAGATCTTACAAGAACACAAATGGCAAGGAAAGGCAAAAGCAAAACCATAAGACACAAGAAGAAGAAATCTCACATGGTCATGAAATAAAATGAAGATGATCTCAATGTTGTTGCTTTGGGAATGGAAATAGATTCAAGAGATGAATCAAACAGTGGAGAACAAGCCGATTAATAAAGTTTTGCACGGATGTGGGAAGACCGGTCACTTTGAGTGATTGCTCACAAGTAAGAGAATGTTTTGTTTGTGGTCAACTCGATCACAATGATCATCATTGCCATGGGTTTAGTAGTAGTGAAGATGAAGATGATCCGTTCAAAATTGGTGAAGAAATAGATTCAGAACAAGAGTGTGATGAAGAAGGAAGTGATGTAGAAGCAAATTGGAAACATAAATTGATTTTAGACCTGAGTAAAAAGGTTGAGGATGCAGAAGATATAATCACCAGCTTGAAAGTACAAGAAGAATATTACAAGAAAATTTTTGAAGATCTTGAAATGCAATCATCCAGGAAAATAGAGTATTGCAGCAAGCTAGAAAAATAAATTGACGGTTTAAGAATGCAGACAGAAGAAATGAGTAATAAAGTCGGTATATACAGCAAACATGAAGAGGAATCTAATAAAGTTGTTAGCAATCTAAAGCTGAAAATAGAAGAGTTCAAAAAGAGTGAAGAAACTCTGGGTCTCGGATCAATGAGAAAGAGACTATTTGCTGCAAACAAAAGATGAGATTGTTTCATTGAAGAAACAACTAGAAGAGGCCAATACAACTCTTAAAATCAAATATGAGCACAACAATCAAGAAAAGAGGCATTCTCACAAGCACAAGAAGAGCGTCTACCTTGACAAAGCAAGTAAGTGTTCTAGTAGTGATAGTGAAAGTTCTTCAGGTGATTATAAAAATGAGATATTGTTCATATCAGAAAAGGAGGAAGAACCAAACTAGATTCATTATCTGAAATGTCTTAGATATGGAAATTTTGGGCACCTTGAGGATAATTGTACAAATGATGATTTGGTTGCTAGTATGTATGAGGATGCTTCAGAAAATGATAAGGAAGATGCATGTATGGTTTTTGAAAAGGGTAGCACCTCTAGTGATAAGAAATCTGAAAAAGGCTTTGATAATTCTAAAAGCAAACAAATAGAGGATCTTGAAAGTGAACTTACTAATGCTCTTAGTGCTTTGAAAAAGGAAAGAAAGAAGAATGCTAGACTCAAGGATAAGTTAGATGAATGTTGTATGGAGAGAGATGAACTTATAGAAAGTCTTGACGTCTCTATGGCTAAGGCACAAGAACTCAAGAATGAGTTAGAATCTAAGGTGCTTGAGTATAGTGAATTAGAACAGAAAATGGCTTCTTTGAAAGAGGAAAATAAAGAGTACAAGGATAAGCTCTACAGGTTTCAAGAAAGCTCCAAAAAGGTTAAATCTCTTATCAAAGGTCAAAGAAAGACAACAGATAAAACAGGTCTTGGTTTTGTTAAGCCACACAAGAAACAAGTTGGAGAGTCTAGTAAGAGACTCCAAAAGGAAGAGAGTTCTAATGAGGAAAGTATTTCAGATCATGAGTCCTTGAATGATAGATGCATAGAAACAGAAAACAGAATTCAGAATGAGAAGAAGAAGTTTTTAGGACCCAAGAGGTCAAATAAAGGAAAGTTTCAAGGCAGATGTTTTGCTTGTCACAGGTTTGGTCACATGGCTTCACATTGCATGGCTCAAGTGAAGAAGGTAAATGACAGTTTCAGAAGTGCTAGTTACTTTCAAGGGTATTGCTACTCTTGTCAACAATTTGGGCACAAGGCAGTTTATTGCAAGGCAAATAACAGGAACAGATTTGGCCAAAACAGGTTTGGTCAGAACTGGTGGATTCAAAGATCAGGTTTACCGCAGAGAAATAACATTGTTACTTGTTATAAGTGCAACAATAAAGGTCACATAGCTAGACAGTGTAGAGCTGAAATTCCAGGATACAAGAACAGGAACAGTGGCATGATCAGGTCCAAGGATCAAGGCATGGACAAGAACAGGGATGAGAACAAGAACAAGAACAATGACAGAAATAGGAATATGGACAAAGAGTTCAAGAGAAGGCCCGGCAAGGAAGTTATAGACGCTGATGATGATCAGTGCCTAATGGGAGTTTTACTCCCACCCCAGAATTAATCACCTCATCAGGAGGTGGGGGAGGGACTAAGCTAAGAGGCTCATTCTTAGTCCCGAGCCCCAAAGGTGACCCTTTGCCATTGATGACAAAGGGGGAGAGATATGAGTAAGGGGGAGAGCTTCAAGTGAAGAGGAAAGCTTCAAGTCAGGGGGAGCAAAACTTCAAAGGAAGATTCTCAGTTGTGGGCACAGTTGGTTTCAGTTTTGGCTCTTAAGATGTGTTTCAGTAAAGGTTTGCCATCAATGACAAAGGGGGAGATTGTTGGCAATTTTGGGTACCTTGGGTACATTGCCTTTGCTCAAGTGTTGATGTTGTCATTGATGTCAAGAAGCTTTTGAAGGAATTTGATCTGAGGTCAAAAGGATCTAAGTTCAAGGAAGGGTTTTTGTGAAAACCAAGGCGAGATAAAATAAAAGGTTTTATTTAAAACCATGGACAACAGATTTGAAATGGGTTTTTCTTAAAACCCAAGTTGGCTCTTCGTTTCGTTGAAAAAGGTGCCCCGATGATGAAGATATTTAATTTTAAATATTTAGTTTAAATTTTATTTATTTAAAATTTAAATTAAAATTTTAAATTAAATTAAAAGGGCCGACGTGTTTGGAAATGCATCATAGTGCATATAAAATAAGGCAATTAAATTCATTAAGTTTGAGGGAAGGTGTTTCGATATTAAGCGCATTCAATTTCGATTTCGGAAGGAGCGAGAGAAGAGTGTTAAGCATTTTGTTCGATCAGCGAAGGAAGGGAATAAATAAAAGTGGTGGTGGAAGATTTAATGGGTGTAGCAAGGTCGTGAGGTAGTGCTAGAGTTGTGGAAGGAGATTATGTTTGAATTGGGATGTTTTGGAGCAAGATAAAGTGAAACGCATTTTGAGGAGGAAGGTATAAGATAAAGTGTGGGAGTCTTTCCAGTGGGTGGCTAGCCTAGTGGTTAGGTAGCGATTGGCAGGAAGAGATCAGGGTCAAACTGGATACTTTTGTTAGATAGAAAGGAGAGTTGTTCGTGTGAGCAGTTTGAAGGAGAAGGAATTTTAAGGTATGAGGATTAATTTTTATTAGAAAAAGTTAAAAGGTTATATGGTATAGGAGAAATAAGGAATTGTAAGGTTTTATTGGGTTATGATTTTTGAAGTCAAATATTGGAGTTATAAGGTGTAGAAAAGGAATATTATTTTGTAATATGTTGAATGTTAGGTTGAGGAATGGAGTAGATAAGGTGAATATAAGAAATATGTTATGTATGATTTGTTGAATGAGGTTGAAAGAAGAAGACATAGAACCTTGATTATATTTGGACCAAGGAATATTCTTGAGGAAATATTAAAGAAATATGTTGTCTACTAACCTTCTTGAGTTTGGCAAAAAGGTGGTTATGGTTATGACAAATTTGTGAGATCTTCTTCATCTTCAATAAGGTATGGGCACTTTCTTCTTATGAGTATGATTGGTGTATGTTATTCCTGAAATAAGATTGGAGTGAAAAGGTATTCAACTAGGTTTCCTTTGGTTGGGTGTAAATCCTATTTTCTGGTTTGTTGAAGACTACTTATGCATTGTTATCATTGATGAGAGTTTTGGTGAATGCATAATTCTGGTTTGAGGTAGTGGAAGCATTGTGCACTAGGGTTTATGTTTGTAAGTCTTGCTACTTGCTTTGAGATGGTGAAACCCTTAGTTGGCTGTTTTGATATTAATGGTTGAGTTGCTTCCATAGAGGTTGTTTGATCAAGTTATTGCTTTACTTGATTCATGATATTGGGCTTACTCCATTGAGTTGATTTGAACAAGTTATTCTTTGCATTTGGTGATATTGTGTTGGTGGCTGTTTTGTTCAAATATCTTTGGAGGGAAAAGGATTTCTACTTGTTTCCTTTTCTTGTGATGATTGGTTGAATGCTTCAAGGTTAATGTTGAGTTGAATGATGTTGGTTAAACCTTGTCTTTGAGCATTGTTGTTGAAGCCCTAATTGGTTGAGAAAAGATATTGGTTGTTGGAAAGAACATGAGTATCATTGTTATATGAGATATTGCATGGTTGGCAATTGTTGGGTTGTGTTTCATGTTCTTGAGAAAAGCATATTACATCTATCTTATTCTTATGAGATTTGAGATTGAGTTGAGATTGAGATTGGGAGTTAAGTATAGAACATATTGAGTCTCTAACAATTCTCTTTATGCTTCTATGAGGTTGATGAATCACATTGGGTCTCTAACAATTCTCTTTGTGGGTTCATGCCAAGCAAGTTTTTCTTGATGAACTTGTGAGCAGGTTTTGGACAGGTTCCATTGGGGACTTGTGAGCAGGTTTTGGATAGGTTCCTTTGGGGACTTGTGAGCAGATTTGGACAGGTCCTAGCAGAGGACTTGTGAAGCTGAGTTTGATAGTTCTATCAGAGAACTTGAGGACAGAGGTGCATTGGTTCTATGAGAAGAACCCGAGGACATTTGTGCTAGACCGAAGGACTGTGTTTAGTGCAAATTCGAGGACCAACTTTTGAGGTGATAGAGTTGAGGACAGAGGTCTCCAACGAGAGCAGGGAAGACAGGTGTCTTCTGTGGATAGAGTTCCATTTGCTAAGGGCAGCGGAGGCAGAGGTCTTCTAGAGGATCACCGACCAGAGCAGAGGTAGGGGAAGGTATCTCCTTTGAGCAGAGGCTCATAAATTCAGATTGGGGGAAGGTATCTCCTTTGAGCCGAGGCTCATAAACATTGTAATTGGGAAGGTTTCCCAAAGAACTTTGAGATAACTTTTAGAGAAAAGTTTTGTGGATGAACCACGTTAAAATTGGTGTCACTTTGTGGATGATCTTGTGCATTGTTTTGATATTGCTTTGGATATATTGCTTTATTATTTTGAAGTATAAAGGAAAAGTAAAAAGAGGTCTTATACTGTTCACCCCCCCCTCTCAGTATAAGCTTGTGTTCTTCAATTGGTATCAGAGCGGGTTCCTTCGAAAAGTTTAACGACTTGAAGGAAGATCTGACAAGAACACAAATGGCAAGGAAAGGCAAAAGCAAAACCATAAGACACAAGAAGAAGAAATATCACATGGTCATGAAAGAAAATGAATATGATCTCAATGTTGCTACTTTGGGAATGGAAATAGATTCAAGAGATGAATCAAAAGTGGAGAACAATCGGATTAATAAATTTTTGCAGGATGTGGGAAGATCGGTCACTTTGTAGTGATTGCTCACAAGTAAGAGAATGTTTTGTTTGTGGTCAACTCTATCACAATGATCATCATTCCATGGGTTTAGTAGGGTGAAGATGAAGATGATCCGTTCAAAATTGGTGAAGAAATAGATTCAACAAGAGTGTGATGAAGAAGGAAGTGATGGAAGAAATTGGAAATAGAAACTAATTTTAGACTGAGTAAAAAGGTTGAGGATGCAGAAGATATAATCACCAGTTGAAAGTACAAGCAAAATATTACAAGAAAATTTTTGAAGATCTCGAAATACAATCATCTAGAAAATAAAGTATTGCAAAAGCTAGAAAAAGAAATTGATGGTTTAAGAATGGGAGAAGAAATGAGTAATAAAGTGGTATATACAACAAACATGAAGAGGAATCTAACAAAGTTGTTAGCAATTGAAGCTAAAAATAGAAGAGTTCAAAAAGAGTGAAGAAACTCTTGGTCTCGGATCAATGAGAAAGAGACTGTTTGCTGCAAACAAAAAGAGATTGTTTCATTGAAGAAACAACTAGAAGAGGCCAATACAACTCTTAAAATCAAATATGAGCACAACAATCAAGAAAAGAGGTATTCTCACAAGCACAAGAAGAGCTTCTACCTTGACAAAGCAAGTAAGTGTTCTAGTAGTGATAGTGAAAGTTCTTCAGGTGATTATAAAAATGAGATATTGTTCATATCAAAAAAGGAGGAAGAACCGAAACATAGATTCATTATCATGAAATGTCTTAGATGTGGAAATTTTGGGCACCTTGAGGATAATTGCACAAATGATGTATTGGTTGCTAGTATGTATGAGGATGCTTCAGAAAAATGTAAAGAAGATGCATGTATGGATTTTTAAAAGGGTAGCACCTCTAGTGATAAGAAATCTGAAAAAGGCCTTGATAATTCAAAATGTGCAAACAAATAGGGGAGGATCTTGAAAGTGAACTTACTAATGCTCTTAGTGCTTTGAAAAAGGAAAGAAAGAAGAATGCTAGACTCAAGGGGATAAGTTAGATGAATGTTGCATGGAGAGAGATAAACTTATAGAAAGTCTTGATGTCTCTATGACTAATGCACAAGAACTCAAGAATGAGTTAGAATCTAAGGTGCTTGAGTATAGTGAATTAGAACAGAAAATGGCTTCTTTGAAAGAGGAAAATAAAGAGTACAAGGATAAGCTCTACAGGTTTCAAGATAGCTCCAAAAAGGTTAAATCTCTCATCAAAGGACAAAGAAAGACAACGGGATAAAACAGGCCTTGGTTTTGTTAAGCCACACAAGGAACAAGTTGGAGAGTCTAGTAAGAGACTCCAAAAGGAAGAGAGTTCTAATGAGGAAAGTATTTCAGATCATGAGTCCTTGAATGATAGATGCACAGAAACAGAAAAAAAGAATTCAGAATGAGAAGAAGAAGTTTTTAGGACCCAAGAGGTCAAATAAAGGAAAGTTTCAAGGCAGATGTTTTGCTTGTCACAGGTTTGGTCACATGGCTTCACATTGCATGGCTCAAGTGAAGAAGGTAAATGACAGTTTCGAAGTGGTAGTTACTTTCAAGGGTATTGCTACTCTTGTCAACAATTTGGGCACAAGGCAGTTTATTGCAAGGCAAATAATAGGAACAGATTTGGCCAAAACAGGTTTGGTCGGAACTCGGTGGATTCAAAGATCAGGTTTACCTCAGAGAAATAACATTGTTACTTGTTATAAGTGCAACAATAAAGGTCACATAGCTAGACAGTGTAGAGCTGAAATTCCAGGATACAAGAACAAGAACAGTGGCATGATCGGGTCCAAGGATCAAGGCATGGACAAGAACAGGGATGAGAACAAGATCAAGAACAGTGACAGGAATAGGAATATGGACAAAGAGTTCAAGAGAAGGCCCGACAAGGAAGTTATAGACGCTGATGATGATCAGTGCCTAATGGGAGTTTTACTCCCACCCCAAAATTAATCACCTCATCAGGAGGTGGGGGAGGGACTAAGCTAAGAGGCTCATTCTTAGTCCCGAGCCCCAAAGGTGACCCTTTGCCATTGATGACAAAGGGGGAGAGATATGAGTAAGGGGGAGAGCTTCAAGTGAAGAGGAAAGCTTCAAGTCAGGGGGAGCAAAACTTCAAAGGAAGATTCTCAGTTGTGGGCACAGTTGGTTTCAGTTTTGGCTCTTAAGATGTGTTTTTCAATAAAGGTTTGCCATCAATGACAAAGGGGGAGATTGTTGGCAATTTTGGGTACCTTGGGTACATTGCCTTTGCTCAAGTGTTGATGTTGTCATTGATGTCAAGAAGCTTTTGAAGGAATTTGATCTGAGGTCAAAAGGATCTAAGTTCAAGGAAGGGTTTTTGTGAAAACCAAGGCAGACAAAATAAAAGGTTTTATTTAAAACCATGGACAACAGATTTGAAATGGGTTTTTCTTAAAACCCAAGTTGGCTCTTCGTTTCGTTGAAAAAGGTGCCCCGGTGATGAAGATATTTAATTTTAAATATTTAGTTTAAATTTTATTTATTTAAAATTTAAATTAAAATTTTAAAATTAAATTAAAAGGGCCGACGTGTTTGGATATGCATCATAGTGCATATAAAATAAGGCAATTAAATTCATTAAGTTTGAGGGATGGTGTTTCGATATTAAGCAAAATCAATTCGATTTCGAAAGGAGCAGAGAAGAGTGTTAAGCATTTCGTTCGATCAGTGAAGGAAGGGAATAAATAAAAGCAGCGGTGGAAGACTTTCCACGTGGGTGGCTAGCCCAACTGGTCGTGAAGCTAGCGCTAGAGCGTTGGTGGAAGGGAGATCTCGTGTTCGAATCTCGCGGATGCTTTTTGCAAAGCAAGATAAAGTGAAACGCATTTTCGACGGAGAGAAGGTATAAGATAAAGTGTGGGCAAGACTCTTTCCAAGCGGGTGGCTAGCCTATCTGGTCGCCAAGCTAGCGCTAAGGCGTTGGCAGGAAGAGAGGCACGGGTTCATATCTCATGATCGTAGTTTTGATAGATAGAAAGGATGGAGTTGTTCGTGTGAGCATGTTTGCAAGTGGAGAAGGAATTTTTGAAAGGTATGAGGATTTAATTTTTATTAGAAAAAGTTAAAAGGTTATATGGTATAGGAGTAATAAGGAATTGTAAGGTTTTATTGGGTTATGATTTTTGAAGTCAAATATTGGAGTTATAAGGTGTAGAAAAGGAATATTATTTTGTAATATGTTTAATGTTAGGTTGAGGAATGGAGTTGATAAGGTGAATATAAGAAATATGTTATGTATGATTTGTTGAATGAGGTTGAAAGAAGAAGACATAGAACCTTGATTATATTTGGACCAAGGAATATTCTTGAGGAAATATTAAAGAAATATGTTGTCTACTAACCTTCTTGAGTTTGGCAAAAAGGTGGTTATGGTTATGACAAATTTGTGAGATCTTCTTCATCTTCAATAAGGTATGGGCACTTTCTTCTTATGAGTATGATTGGTGTATGTTTTCCTGAAATAAGATTGGAGTGAAAAGGTATTCAACTAGGTTTCCTTTGGTTGGGTGTAAATCCTATTTTCTGGTTTGTTGAAGACTACTTATGCATTGTTATCCTTGATGAGAGTTTTGGTGAATGCATAATTCTGGTTTGAGGTAGTGGAAGCATTGTGCACTAGGGTTTATGTTTGTAAGTCTTGCTACTTGCATTGAGATGGTGAAACCCTTAGTTGGCTGTTTTGATATTAATGGATGAGTTGCTTCCATAGAGGTTGTTTTGATCAAGTTAGTGCTTTACTTGATTCATGATATTGGGCTTACTCCATTGAGTTGATTTGAGCAAGTTATTCTTTGCATTTGGTGATATTGTGTTGGTGGTTGTTTTGTTCAAATATCTTTGGAGGGAAAAGGATTTCTACTTGTTTCCTTTTCTTGTGATGATTGGTTGAATGCTTCAAGGTTAATGTTGAGTTGAATGATGTTGGTTAAACCTTGTCTTTGAGCATTGTTGTTGAAGCCCTAATTGGTTGAGAAAAGATATTGGTTGTTGGAAAGAACATGAGTATCATTGTTATATGAGATATTGCATGGTTGGCAATTGTTGGGTTGTGTTTCATGTTCTTGAGAAAAGCATATTACATCTATCTTATTCTTAAGATTTGAGATTGAGTTGAGATTGAGATTGGGAGTTAAGTATAGAACATATTGAGTCTCTAACAATTCTCTTTATGCTTCTATGAGGTTGATGAATCACATTGGGTCTCTAACAATTCTCTTTGTGGGTTCATGCCAAGCAAGTTTTTCTTGATGAACTTGTGAGCAGGTTTTGGACAGGTTCCGTTGGGGACTTGTGAGCAGGTTTTGGATAGGTTCCTTTGGGGACTTGTGAGCAGATTTGGACAGGTCCTAGCAGAGGACTTGTGAAGCTGAGTTTGATAGTTCTATCAGAGAACTTGAGGACAGAGGTGCATTGGTTCTATGAGAAGAACCCGAGGACATTTGTGCTAGACCGAAGGACTGTGTTTAGTGCAAATTCGAGGACCAGACTTTGAGGTGATAGAGTTGAGGACAGAGGTCTCCGACCAGAGCAGGGAAGACAGGTGTCTTCTGTGGATAGAGTTCCATTTGCTAAGGGCAACGGAGGCAGAGGTCTTCTAGAGGATCACCAACCAGAGCAGAGGTAGGGGAAGGTATCTCCTTTGAGCAGAGGCTCATAAATTCAGATTGGGGGAAGGTATCTCCTTTGAGCCGAGGCTCATAAACATTGTAATTGGGAAGGTTTCCCAAAGAACTTTGAGATAACTTTTAGAGAAAAGTTTTGTGGATGAACCACGTTAAAATTGGTGTCACTTTGTGGATGATCTTGTGCATTGTTTTGATATTGCTTTGGATATATTGCTTTATTATTTTGAAGTATAAAGGAAAAGTAAAAAGAGGTCTTATACTGTTCACCCCCCCTCTCAGTATAAGCTTGTGTTCTTCAATTGGTATCAGAGCGGGTTCCTTCGAAAAGTTTAACATCTTGAAGGAAAAGCTAGTAAAGAACACAAATGGCAAGGAAAGGCAAAAGCAAAACCATAAGACACAAGAAGAAGAAATCTCACATGGTCATGAAAGAAAATGAAGATGAACTCAATGTTGCTACTTTGGGAATGGAAATAGATTCAAGAGATGAATCAAACAGTGGAGAACAAGCAAGATTAATAAAGTTTTGCACCAGATGTGGGAAGACCGGTCACTTTGTAGTTGATTGCTCACAAGTAAGAGAATGTTTTGTTTGTGGTCAACTCGATCACAATGATCATCATTGCCATGGGTTTAGTAGCAGTGAATATGAAGATGATCCATTCAAAATTGGTGAAGAAACAGATTCAGAACAAGAGTGTGATGAAGAAGGAAGTGATGCAGAAGCAAATTGGAAACATAAACTGATTTTAGACCTAAGTAAAAAGGTTGAGGATGCAGAAGATATAATCACCAACTTGAAAGTACAAGCAGAAGATTACAAGAAAATTTTTGAAGATCTCGAAATGCAATCATCCAGGAAAACAGAGTATTGCAATAAGCTAGAAAAAGAAATTGACGGTTTAAGAATGTAGACAAAAGAAATGAGTAATAAAGTCGGTATATACAGCAAACATGAAGAGGAATCTAACAAATTTGTTAGCAATCTGAAGCTGAAAATAGAAGAGTTCAAAAAGAGTGAAGAAACTCTTAGGTCTCAGATCAATGAGAAAGAGACTGTTTGCTATAAACAAAAAGAAGAGATTGTTTCATTGAAGAAACAACTAGAAGAGGCCAATACAACTCTTAAAATCAAATATGAGCACAGCAATCAAGAAAAGAGGCATTCTCACAAGCACAAGAAGAGCGTCTACCTTGACAAAGCAAGTAAGTGTTCTAGTAGTGATAGTGAAAGTTCTTCAGGTGATTATAAAAATGAGATATTGTTCATATCAGAAAAGGAGGAAGAACCGCTTCTGAAATGTCTTAGATGTGGAAATTTTGGGCACCTTGAGGATAATTGCACAAATAATGAATTGGTTGCTAGTATGTATGAGGATGCTTCAGAAAAATGATAAAGAAGATGCATGTATGGTTTTTGAAAAGGGTAGCACCTCTAGTGATAAGAAATCTGAAAAAGACTGTGATAATTCAAAAAGCAAACAAATAAAGGATCTTGAGAGTGAACTTTCTAATGCTCTTAATGCTTTGAAAAAGGAAAGAAAGAAGAATGCTGAACTCAAGGATGAGTTGAAGTCTAAGGTTCTTGAGTATAGTGAGTTAGAGCAGAAAATGGCTTCTTTGAAAGAAGAAAATAAAGAGTACAAGGATAAGCTCTACAGATTTCAGGATAGCTCCAAGAAGGTTAAATCTCTCATCAAAGGACAAAGAAAGACAACAGATAAAACAGGTCTTGGTTTTGTTAAGCCACACAAGGAACAAGTTGGAGAGTCTAGTAAGAGACTCCAAAAGGAAGAGAGTTCTAATGAGGAAAGTATTTCAGATCATGAGTCCTTGAATGATAGATGCACAGAAACAGAAAACAAAATTCAGAATGAGAAGAAGAAGTTTTTAGGACCCAAGAGGTCAAATAAAGGAAAGTTTCAAGGCAGATGTTTTGCTTGTCACAGGTTTGGTCACATGGCTTCACATTGCATGGCTCAAGTGAAGAAGGTAAATGACAGTTTCAGAAGTGGTAATTTCTTTCAAGGGTATTGCTACTCTTGTCAACAATTTGGGCACAAGGCAGTTTATTGCAAGGCAAATAATAGGAACAGATTTGGCCAAAACAAGTTTGGTCAAAATTGGTGGATTCAAAGATCAGGTATACCAAAAAGAAATAACATTGTTACTTGTTATAAGTGCAACAATAAAGGTCACATAGCTAGACAGTGTAGAGCTGAAATTCCAAGATACAAGAACGAGAACAGTGGCATGATCGGGTCCAAGGATCAAGGCATGGACAAGAACAGGGATGAGAACAAGATCAAGAACAATGACAGAAATAGGAATATGGACAAAGAGTTCAAGAGAAGGCCCGACAAGGAAGTTATAGACACTGATGATGATCGGTGCCTAATGGGAGTTTTACTCCCATCCCGGAATTAATCACCTCATCGGGAGGTGGGGGAGGGACTAAGCTAAGAGGCTCATTCTTAGTCTCGAGCCCCAAAGGTGACCCTTTGCCATTGATGACAAAGGGGGAGAGATATGAGTAAGGGGGAGAGCTTCAAGTGAAGAGGAAAGCTTCAAGTCGTGGGGGAGCAAAACTTCAAAGGAAGATTCTCGGTTGTGGGCATGGTTTCAGTTTTGGCTCCTAAGATGTGTTTCGAGTAAAGGTTTGCCATCAATGACAAAGGGGGAGATTGTTGGCAATTTTGGGTACCTTGGGTACATTGCCTTTGCTCAAGTGTTGATGTTGTCATTGATGTCAAGAAGCTTTTGAAGGAATTTGATCTGAGGTCAAAAGGATCTAAGTTCAAGGAAGGGTTTTTGTGAAAACCAAGGTAGACAAAATAAAAGGTTTTATTTAAAACCATGGACAACAGATTTGAAATGGGTTTTTCTTAAAACCCAAGTTGGCTCTTCGTTTCGTTGAAAAAGGTGCCCCGGTGATGAAGATATTTAATTTTAAATATTTAGTTTAAATTTTATTTATTTAAAATTTAAATTAAAATTTTAAAATTAAATTAAAAGGAGCCGACGTGTTTGGAAATGCATCAAAGTGCATATAAAATAAGGCAATTAAATTCATTAAGTTTGAGGGATGGTGTTTTGACATTAAGCACAATCAATTCGATTTCGGAAGGAGCAGAGAAGATTTTTAAGCATTTTGTTCGATCAATGAAGGAAGGGAATAAATAAAAGCGGTGGTGGAAGACTTTCCACATGGGTGGCTAGCCCAACCGGTCATGAGGCTAGCGCTGGAGTAGTGGTGGAAGGGAGATCTCGTGTTAAAATCTCGCGGATGCTTTTTGTAGAGCAAGATAAAGTGAAATGCGTTTTCGACGAAGAGAAGGTATAAGATGAAGTGTGGGCAAGACTCTTTCCAAGCAGGTGGCTAGCCTAGCTGGTCACCAGGTTAGCGCTAAGGCATTGGCAGGAAGAGAGTCGCGGGTTCAAACCTCGCAATTGCCATTTTTCTAGATAGAAAGGACAGGCTGTTTGTGTGAGCACGTTTGCAAGCGAAGAAGGAATTTTTCCAAGGTATGAGGACTTAATTTTTATTAGAAAAAGTTAAAAGGTTATATGGTAGAGGAGAAATAAGGAAATGTAGGTTTTATTGGGTTATGATTTTTGAAGTCAAATATTGGAGTTATAAGGTGTAGAAAAGGAATATTATTTTGTAATATGCTAAATATTAGGTTGAGGAATGGAGTAGATAAGGTGAATATAAGAAATATGTTATGTATGATTTGTTGAATGAGGTTGAAAGAAGAAGACATAGAACCTTGATTATATTTGGACCAAGGAATATTCTTGAGGAAATATTAAAGAAATATGTTGTCTACTAACCTTCTTGAGTTTGGCAAAAATGTGGTTATGGTTATGACAAATTTGTGAGATCTTCTTCATCTTCAATAAGGTATGGGCACTTTCTTCTTATGAGTATGATTGGTGTATGTTTTCCTGAAATAAGATTGGAGTGAAAAGGTATTCAACTAGGTTTCCTTTGGTTGGGTGTAAATCCTATTTTCTGGTTTGTTGAAGACTACTTATGCATTGTTATCCTTGATGAGAGTTTTGGTGAATGCATAATTCTGGTTTGAGGTAGTGGAAGCATTGTGCACTAGGGTGTATGTTTGTAAGTCTTGCTACTTGCATTGAGATGGTGAAACCCTTAGTTGGCTGTTTTGATATTAATGGATGAGTTGCTTCCATAGAGGTTGTTTTGATCAAGTTAGTGCTTTACTTGATTCATGATATTGGGCTTACTCCATTGAGTTGATTTGAGCAAGTTATTCTTTGCATTTGGTGATATTGTGTTGGTGGCTGTTTTGTTCAAATATCTTTGGAGGGAAAAGGATTTCTACTTGTTTCCTTTTCTTGTGATGATTGGTTGAATGCTTCAAGGTTAATGTTGAGTTGAATGATGTTGGTTAAACCTTGTCTATGAGCATTGTTGTTGAAGCCCTAATTGGTTGAGAAAAGATATTGGTTGTTGGAAAGAACATGAGTAGCATTGTTATATGAGATATTGCATGGTTGGCAATTGTTGGGTTGTGTTTCATGTTCTTGAGAAAAGCATACTACATCTATCTTAGTCTTTTTGAGATTGAGTTGAGATTGAGATTGGGAGTTAAGTATAGAACATATTGAGTCTCTAACAATTCTCTTTATGCTTCTATGAGGTTGATGAATCACATTGGGTCTCTAACCATTCTCTTTGTGGGTTCATGCCAAGCAAGTTTTTCTTGATGAACTTGTGAGCGAGGTTTTGGACAGGTTCCATTGGGGACTTGTGAGCAGGTTTTGGATAGGTTCCTTTGGGGACTTGTGAGCAGATTTGGACAGGTCCTAGCAGAGGACTTGTGAAGTTGAGTTTGATAGTTCTATCAGAGAACTTGAGGACAGAGGTGCATTGGTTCTATGAGAAGAACCCGAGGACATTTGTGCTAGACCGAAGGACTGTGTTTAGTGCAAATTCGAGGACCAGCTTTTGAGGTGATAGAGTTGAGGACAGAGGTCTCCAGCCAGAGCAGGGAATACAGGTGTCTTCTATGGATAGAGTTCCATTTGCTAAGGGCAGCGGAGGCAGAGGTCTTCTAGAGGATCACCAGCTAGAGCAGAGGTAGGGGAAGGTATCTCCTTTGAGCAGAGGCTCATAAATTTAGATTGGGGGAAGGTATCTCCTTTGAGCCGAGGCTCATAAACATTGTAATTGGGAAGGTTTCCCAAAGAACTTTGAGATAACTTTTAGAGAAAATTTTTGTGGATGAACCACGTTAAAATTGGTGTCACTTTGTGGATGATCTTGTGCATTGTTTTGATATTGCTTTGGATATATTGCTTTACTGTTTTGAAGTATAAAGGAAAAGTAAAAGGAGGTCTTATACTGTTCACCCCCCCTCTCAGTATAAGCTTGTGTTCTTAAGTGACACTACCTGCTAGGGAAACCATTTGAGCTTAGTATCTACCATGAGAGTTTTAAGTACATATTAATTCAACTAATGATTAATTCTAGATAGATATGGTGGATCGAGTTCCTAGCCAAATATGACTTTGGTATTGAATATATCAAAGGTAAGGAAAATAAATTTGTAGATGCCTTGAGCAAGGAAAGGCATATAACTGCTATAACTTGTAGCCATGTAGACTTGTTGAATCAAGTTAGAGAGAAGCAAACATAGGATCAGTTTTGCAAGGATATTCAAGTAAATATGGTAATAAATCGTAAATAAAATACAAAATTTAGCATTAATAATGGACTTTTATTCTTCAAAGATAAGGTTGTCATACAAAAAATTGGTAACTTGAGAGATTGATCATGTAGGAGGTGCATAGATATTATTACTCCACTCATATAAGAGGGCTAAAAATTGGGGAGAATATGAAGAAGACCTTTTATTGGCTAGGAATGAATAAATACATATATAATTTTATCGCTAGATGCATGGAGTGCCAAAAGGTGAAAGTTGAACATAGGTTCCAGCAAGATATCTATACCCACATGATATACCTATACAAAAATGGTAGGTAATATCTATGAATTTTATTGTGGGACTACCTAAGAATAGGTTTCAGCATGACACTATACTTGTTGTTGTGGTTAAACTGACCAATGTTGCATACTTCATACTAAGGAGTATAAATAATGATATAGTCATGGTGGCTAACAAATTTACTAAAGAGATATTCAAGTTAAATGGGGTTCCTAAAGTAATAATCTCATATAGATATTCTAGATTCAATTCAACCTTTTGGCAAGCTCTACATCACGGAATAGGTATGAAGTTGAATATCAGTTCTGCTAACCATCAAGAGACTGATGGTCAAAATGAAAATATCAACCAGGTTTTGTAAAATATGCTTTACATGTACTGCATGGATCAAAAGTCTAAGTGGGAAGATTTTCTGCACCTAGTTGAGTTTGCTTACAATAATGGTCATCATGATTCTTTGGAAATGATTTCTTTCAAAGCACTATATGGTAGAAAGTGTAGAGCACCTCTATATTGGGATAATATGAGGAATGGATTATCATCGAACAAGATGCAGTTTGAGATATGGAGGAGTAGCTTAGGATGATCAAGTAAAGACTTAAGGAAACCTCTAATCATCAAAAGTGCTATGTTGATAGAAAGAGATCACCTAGAGAATTTTGTGGGGGATAGAGTCTTTTTAAGAGTTAAGCCCATGAAAAGTACCATCAAATATACCAAGTTGAATTCCAAATATGTCGGATCTTTTGAGATCATTGAGAAGATAAGTCTAGTAGCCTATCGTATTACCTTACCACCCAACTTTTTCTAGATCGATGATACTTTATATCTATTCCTACTTAGGAGATATGTTGCAGATCTTGACTATGTATGAAATATTTCTAATTTATAGATACTTGAACCTACCATAATTAAAGTGCAAGTGTGAATATTTTGAAGTTCCATTCAAAAAGTGAGGAACCAAACTCTGGAATAGTGTAATGTCCAATGGGATAGATATTCTAAAAATAATACCATATGGAAGAAAGTGGTATATGTATAGATACATTTTCCATACTTATTTGAATATTAAATTTTGTTTTAATTATAGGACTCTAATTAAACACACAAGATTGTGTTTAGTCTAAATGGGTAGTATGTCATGACCCTCCCTTAGCAAACTTTTTCATATAATAGACTATTGAATTGATATGTTTCTCTAATGATAAGTTAATATGGCTATGTGATGATTAGTTGTAATAAGTGCTTGATTTATTTATATGATGTTGTTAATGGATGAGCTTGTGCGGGATTATAGGTAATCTCATGGGTGGGAAAAATACTAAGCATCAAGAGCGAAGTGTTCCATGAAAGGAAGGGATGTGATGACTAGAATGGTCTAAACTATCTAACATATGATATTTATATTAGACCTAATTCATATATTTTAATTTTGTATATATCATTCCTGCATTTGAATGCTTGTTATCATTTCTAAATCATCATGTGGTTTGAATTACTTTAGATTGATATAAAGTAATGTAGAAAGTTTGACGTTTCCCTTAAAATGGAAGTAGGTGTTGATAATTTTGAGGAATGTTATTGTCATTGATGTGAAAAGCATTATTGAGCAATGTTCATCATTTTTTAGCACATTAGGAGAGCTCAGAAAATGAAGATCAATTTAAAGGATATCAAGGACAAAGTCAAAAAGACCCACATGTTAATTTAAATTAAAATATTTTAATCCTTGATTAAAATTTTTATTTAGATAAGTGTTAATGTTAATTTAAATATTTATTTAATATTTAAAATTAACTTTACTACAAATCTAATTTAAATTAAAGTATTTTAATTATTGATTAAAACTTTAATTTATTAATGGTGGGTGCTAAAGTTAAATTAAATATTTATTTAATATTTAATTTTAACTTTCCAAATCAATTTTGAATTGGAAATTCGAAATGTGTCGACGTTGAAGGAAGCAAAACCCTATGTATAAATATACCAAATGATTGGCATTGAAAATTATCCATGCGACTTGTGTTGGCTCATGAAAAGAGAAGGAAATTTTGCATGTGCAAATCGAGCAAGGAAAAGAGATAAAGTTTGGCATCCTTCGAAATCAACACGAAGTGCTTGTAGCTTGGTTGGCAGCCAAGGGCTACGTAAGATGTTGTTGTGGAAGCTGAGGCAGGTTTGAAACCCATGCACATGATTTTTGGGAAGAAGTACAAGTGTTTATCTTGTACGTCAAACGTGGGGAGAAGGTAAAGGCACCAAAGTGTCTTTTGAATCTTGTGGAGCCACACAGACCAAGTGGTGGGCACTAGCACTGCAAAAGCACTTGGGGGGGAACCAACAAGGGGTCAAATCCCACCAAGGCCCTTTTGAGTGCATTGAGGTATGTGATTTAATTGGTTGTCTTGGCCTGCGAAAATATAAAAGGAAAAATAATGTTTTATTTTTCTAAATTAATTTTAATTAAAGTACTTTGCATTTTATTTGGTGTGTAAGTTATTAGGGGAGTTAAAAGGAAGTGCAAAGCTTTAATTTTTAAGTTGGAATTTTAGAGGCTAAGGAGTTATAAGGAAGGTTGAATTTTATATTTTGAAATTGAAGAATGTTGAATATTATTTACTTCAAGTTGGAGATTATAAGAAGTAATTAAGTGCTAACTTTTGTATTGAAGAAAAGTTTTGAAGAAGAGTTAGAATGATATTTTTTTCATCTAACCTTGGTGTTTGGTAAGAAAAGTGGTTATACTTGAGATAGGTTTTAAAGACTATTCTTCATAAAGAAAAAGGTATGGGCACATTCTTCCATAGTTGAGTTGATTGATTGTTTTCTAGAAAACAAGTTTGGAGTGAAAAGGATTTAATTAAGTTTCCTTATTGAGTTGTTGAGCTATATGTGATATTGGTTTATAAGCATTGTTGTTGAAGTGATTGATTGAGTGAAGAACTTGAACTAGGGTTTGCAAAGATCATGAGTATCATTGTTATATGATATTGGTTGATAAGAATTGTGGGAAACATTTTGAGTGAGTTTTCATATGCTTGGACTAGGGTTTGTAAAAAAGGATTGTTTCATTGAGTGATTGATTGAGCCTAGTCAAATTAATGTGTGAAGTGATTGTTCAAGTTCTATAAAATAAATTGTTCTATATTATGAATTGATTTGAGAAAAAGGTTGAGAGTTGATGAGTGTGAAACATATTGAGTCTCTAAAAATTCTCCATATGTTTCTATGATAAAAGAGAGATTGAAAGTGATTGAGATTTTGTGAGTGTGAATCATATTGAGTCTCTAACAATTTTTCTATATGTTTCTAAAAGAGTGATTTAAATTAATTGAGTATTGAATTGAATGTGAACCATATTGAGTCTCTAACAATTCTCTATATGTTTCTAAGAGAGTGATTGAAAGTGATTGAGCATTGTGATGTGTGTAGAGTATATTGATTCTCCAACAATTCTCTTTATGTTTCTATGAAATTGAACAAGTTATAGTGTGGAATTGTTGAGCATATTTGAGGCAATTCTTCGAGAATACTTGTGGACAGATTTGTGTGAGATTTTATGGAAACTTATAATACATATTAAAATTAGATTTGGGTAAGTTCTAATGAGGACTTATTAAGCATATTTGGATAAGTTCGAGAGAGGACTTGTGGATATATTTGTGTGAGCTTTTATGGAATATTACAAGTAATATTTGAGACAAGTCTTTGATTAGACTTGTAATCAGAGTTGATTGATGATTTGTTCAAACCTTAAGTTAAGTTTTGGGATAGATCCAGTAGAGTTGATTTGATATTGAGTCAAGTTTTGAGTTAAGGCTTGAGGACAAATATTGAGAAAATATTTGTGCTAGATCAAAGTACTGTATTTAGTATAGATTAAAGGACATAGTTTGAGCAGATTTGTGATAGACCGAAGGACTATGTTTAGTGTAGATCAAAGGATAGAGTTTGAGTGGATTTGTGATAAAACTAAGGACTATTTTTAGTACAGATTAGAGGACAAATTTTGGTGTAGTTTTGAGTACAAGTTTGTGCCAGACCAAAGATAGATATTGAGAATATTTGTGCTAGACCGAAGGACTATATTTAGTGAAAATACAAGGATTAGCTTTGAAGGTGATAGAGTTGAGGACAAAGAGTCTTCAGCCAGAGTAGGAAGTACAAGTGTCTTATGTGGATAGAGTTCCATTTGCTAAGGGTAGTGGAGCCATAAGTCTTCTAGAGGATCACCAGCCAAAGAAGGATTAGGAGATTAGTGTCTCCTGTGGATAGAGATCCATGAACTTGAGATTAGGGGATTGGTGTCTCCTTTGGATAGGTAGTCCATAAATATTGTAATAGGGAAAGGTTTCCCAAGATATTGATTGAGAAAATTTAAGTGAAATGTTTTCTTCATGGAGTATCCCACATTGGGTGAACCACGTTAAATTGGCGTCTCGTGTGTGTGTGATGTTTTGTGCACTACTTTGGTTTCTACTGTTGATATTGTTATCTTTACATTGCATGATATTGATTGGAAAGAAAAGTAAAAAGTGATATTATACTATTCACCCCCCTCTCAGTATAAGCTTGTGTTCTTTAGTAGGAAGGAATGATTAATATTTTATGTTAATAGTTCATCTTGCAAATATTAGTTTACCTATGAAAATTATACTAACACGCCTCTCTTATTATTATCCTGTGTCTTTGGATTTTAAAAAGGATTTCCAATGTTTTATTAATAAAAATGATTTATAAATAAAAATGAATGAAACTAATGTCTTGAACATTAGAAAAATAAAAAAATAATATAAAGGATAAATAAGACATTAGTCAATATTGAAATGATATTACATTATTTTCTTTTAAACCAAATGTAATGCAATGGTATTGCAGGTAGTTGTTGAATTCATTCCTTTAAGTGAATCCTCTTCCATTTTTTTAAACCCTTGTGGAAATAATGAGGAAAAATAAGGAGAAGAAGATTTTTTTTGCAACCAAGGACATGCAGAATAGAGAGGATTTGATAATTTCAAAGAGTGAAAGCAACAAGGGATTTTGTCTTTTGTGTGTGCTTGATATTCTACAATCAAGTATCTCCATGTTATAAGGTACTGTTGGTCCAAAATCTGCCACAGGAAAGGATTTTACAAGTGCACCCTAGACCTGGCCAACATTGAAAGGCTGGAAGCAAGAAATGGCTTCCAGACCAATCTCCAGAGTGGGCTGGTTCCCTTCACTATTCCAAACTTGGTTTAAGATAAGGGTTGCAGGAAAGAGATTTAAAAACTGCAGAAAGAAATGGGAAAAATGGCCACAGGCCGAAGTTATAAGACTGGGAAAATAACAGAGAGGAAACTTAAAAATGCAACAACAAGCAAGTAATAAAAATTATTAACCTAAACCTTCGCACGATGTATGCATGAAAATCCTCCAAAACTACATTCCAGAAATCATACTCTCACGGCGGTACATAAATCCAATATGCAGAATTTAAATGCAACAGCCATGAAGAAATACAAAGCTATTAGAAATGCAATAGAACAGAAAGGAAATCACCCATACAACCGCTTGACAAATTAGAAGCCAACTCTGTTATTCCTGCAAATGCATCTCCAGTCTCTAGCAGAGAAATTTTCCCAACCTTTTGAAATGAGAATTACATTGGTTTTTATAGAGGTCCGTCCTCTCTACAGCATTAAATGTTTGCCACCATCCTCCTCGTGATCTACAATTGTGCATTGGAAATTACATACACGACCCCTTGATTACAGCCTCGAAGAAACAAAAATTAAATGCAATGAAACGTTCGCGGTCCTTCATTAAATTTGATTCTTCGAACATGTGCATGAAACCGTTACGACAATCCACGAACAACGAGCCTCGAATGCATTAAATCTTCAATCTCGGTGGCCTGGGCGCGTCTTTTACTTTGACTACCTTGGAAATCCACAAAACATTTAATTTGGGGCAGCATTTAATCATCGAAAACTCAAAAAACCTTCTCGACCGTTCATACTATTTTTTTGGCGAGAAACTGTGCAGGTCGCGAAAACGCGACGGGTCACGAAATCGCGACGTATTTTCATGCCGTACGCTTTTGTCACTTACACCCGCGAAAATGCTCCCTGTCGCGATATCGCTGCATCTTTGGCTTCAATGTCTCTATCGCTAGCTTGTTCCGCGAAAAATGGCACATGTAGCGATATCGCTACGCATTGCGGCCTTTGGCTATTCCTTCCTTCCTGCCCCGCGAAAACGGAACATGCAGCGCATCGCTGCACTTTTCGGCACTTTGTACGGTCTTCCGGATGGGTCGCGAAAATGCGACGCCTTTTGCTTTTTGCATGATTCTCTTCGCACTCCGCCTTGTCGCCTAGAACTTGCAGCGAATCGCTGCATTTTCTATACCGTTTGTGAAAACAGTCAGCGCATCGCTGCACCGCACTCGCCTTGTCGCCCAGAACTTGCAGCGAATCGCTGCATTTTCTATGCCTTTTGCGAAAACAGTCAGCGCATCGCTGCACTTTTGAACACTGAAACCTTTGAAGCCAAACGCCACGAAAATGGAACATGTAGCGATATCGCTACATGTTTCGTGCACCTTGTACGGCCTTGAAGACGGTCCGCGAAAACATAACACCTTTTGCACTTGAATGTCTTCAATTCTTCCTTGTCTCCATTTCGCTACCAATTTGAGCACTTAACCATTTTCATGCTTTTTATCAATTTTCATCCCTTGCATGATTTCGCTGCATATTCATGTCAGTTGGCTTTATTGTTGATATTGCAATGAATCGCTACAACTTCTTGCTCCTTTGCTTCTTGGACCAAAATGGCCGCGATTTTGAAGCATGTAGCGATATCGCTACGTTTTGCTCCTTCCGTACCAATTGCCACTTTGCCATCGCGAAAATGCTACTGTAGCGCGTCGCCGCAACTTTCAACCATGGCTCCCTCTTCTTAACAATAACATGCAGCGATATCGCCACATGCTTTGGTAACCTTGGTCTTCGAGCCAAACATCACGTGAAAATGAGACGAATCGCTGCGTTCCCCCCACGCGCCGCATCTTTGCCTTTGGACTCTTCTCCCGCTCGAACATGCAGCGAATCGCTGCAAGTTTTGGCACTTGCCCCTTCGAAGCCGCCCGATGATCGCGATTCGCTGACATGTCGACGACGCGCTGCAAGTTTTCAACTTTGTGTCTTTGAGGCCGACCAACCCGCGATTCTGGAACACGTCGCGATATCGCGACGGTTCCGCCCAACCTGCCTCGCGTTGGATCGCGTTGGACCGCGATTTCGCGACATGTCGCCGAATCGCTGCAGTTTTTAGACTTAGTCATTTTTTGCTCATTTTTTCTTCTTTTTTTGCCATAAACCGCATTAAAGCCTATATAAAGGTCAGATTTTCAATAATACACTAATGCATTAATCAATGAGAATCAATGTGGCAAAAATGCCAACATTCTTGGCGGCTCGCGGGGTATACAGCTTGTTGTATGCAAGAATCCATGCCTTAGTCCATTGGGCACAGAGTCATATCATAACAGAAGGTTGGCCGCCGCAAAACATGTCGAGGACCCGCCGCAAAACTTCTTCTCGTCGCTGAAAACTAGAACCGGAAGAACTCGCATAGAAGCGGTTATAAATCGAAGAAATGGAATGTGATGGTGAAGTGAGCTCCCGCGATTGCACAGCGGTGACTCGCAATGGAGTGGTGTGAATAATAAAATGATGGAGCAAAAGTGACGTAGTAGACATAACAACAGAATGTTGCTACACTACCAACGGCAATAGATGGAATGAACGAATGGATGGAACAGAAATGGAAGTTTTGAAGCGTGAAATGAAAATGAACTAAGCTGGAAAATAAATGCTTTTTAAAACAAAAACCAAACTGAGAAGAAAGGGATAAGAAGAAATGGGGAAAATAGAAAAGGGGAGAAGAAACAACAGCCGTGGCTTATTCTTTTTGTTTTTTTATATTGCAAGAAGAAAGAAACAAAAGAAGGAAGAGGAAGATGAAGAAAGGAAATAGAAAGCAGGGGAGGGAAAAGAAGAATTCTTTGGAAGCCACAAACTGCCGGGAAAGGAAGGACAAAAGGGAAACAAACACCTACAGCCCACAAGCAACAAGAGCCAAGGTGACAACAAAAGGCAAAACATATATACATACTCTTTTCTTCTTCTTCACTTCCTCTTATATATATATATATATATATATATATTTTTTATATTATATACAAACTCAAATTGAACTACGAAGTCATGAAAAGTAGGCTTTCAAATGAAAGCCATTAACTGAAATTGGAAGTGGGCTACCATCCATATCTTCCAAATAGAAAGAATTAGCTGCACCTGTGCTGGAAATGCGGAAGGGACCCTCCCATAATGCATCAAACTTCTTATGATTGCCGTGTTTAGCTTTATTCTCATTCCATTTCAGCACCAAATCTCCCTGTCTTGAATGTACGGGCTGCAGAATGCTTATAAAACCACTTCGAAATCCCTTGCGTGTGCTTGTCAAATTCATTATATGCTTTGGAACGCTGCTCCTCTAATTCCAACAACTGTGCTATTCGCAGATCCAAGGAACTCATGTCTGTCTCATCATCTTGAAAAGATTGCAACTCGTCGTAATATCGGCAACTCAAGATGAACTGGCAACTTTGCTTCTTTGCCATAGACTAGGGCATATGGTGAGTTTTTAATGGACTTCTTGACGGAAATCCTGTCTCGCCCATAACGCCTGATTCAATAACAAGTGCCATGATCTTTTGTTCTCTCCCAATGACCTCTTCAAAATTTTGAGCAAATTTTTGTTCGTTGACTCTGCCAAGCCATTTCCCCGTGGATAGTAATTGGAAGATGTCTTAAGGAAAATGCCAAACTTGTTAGCAAACTCAGCAAGTTCAGCTCCAATGAATGGAGTCCCATTATCTGTAATTATGGCGTCTGGAACACCGAAACGTGTAATCAAACTCTCAACAAAAGAAATCACTACAGATTGATTGGCCATCTTTGTAGGTATGGCTTCGGACCACCTTGTGAAATAATCTGTAGTCGTTAAGATGTATCTGTGCCCAGCTGAGGAATTAGGATCAATTATTCCAATAAAATCCAACCCCCATTGCTGAAAGGGTGCTTCAACCTGAACTGGATGCAAAGGCAGAGCTGCATTCCTTACTCTTCCTGCGTATCTTTGACACTTATCACAGGCTTGTGCAATCTTGAAAGAATCTGAGAACAGGGTCGGCCAGTAGTAACCAGCTCAAATGATTTTCAAGGCCATCGGTCTTCCCGCATAGTGACCTCCTGAGAGACCTGAATGAAACTCTTCCAAGATCCTATCCTTGTCTCGCTTGTTTAACACACTTCAAAAGAACACCATCAATATTTTTAAAAAATAAACCATCCGAAAACAAAACATACCGCAGAGCTTGCAACCGAAATCTCCTCCTCTCGAGAAGCAGTCAATTGTGATGGACATCTTTCAGTTGTGAAGTAATCAATCGTGTCCTCTCGTCCAATCCTTTTCCGTAATTAAGAAATTCATTAAACTGTCATTACCAGCAAGAGCTTCTTCCCGATCTTCGCATACATCAAATGCCGCCATCTTTGCTAACTGCTGGCACATAGCTTTACCACGCACTAATTTAGTTGGGTGAATTTCTACATCAAATTCCCGGATCTTGGTGACCCAACCAGCACGTTTATCACCCAACTCTCCTTGAAGAATGAAATTTCTCACATCTGGGTGAATAACATAAACAAATGTCCTGCTCTGGGAAATAAAATGTTTGAATTTCTTCAGGGATTTCATCACAGCATATACCTGTTTCTCAATAAAATTGTACTTTGCTTCGTGAGGTAAAATGACTTGGCTCATAAAAGCAATGGGCCTTTCATTCCCATCATCTCCCTTTTGCGTCAAAACTGCAGCATAACTGTCATCTTCTCCAACCGCATATAAGATGAAATCCTTGGAGTAGTCAGGATTAATCAGGACAGGGGCCTGCACTATTCTTTCCTTGATCTCCTGAAATGCTTCCTTTCTTCGAGCTGTCCATTGGAAAACTGCATCTTTCTTCAACAATTCGGTCATTGGTTTAACAACCTGAGCAAAATCAGCAATGAATTTTCTAATGAAATTTATCTCGTCCAAAGAAAGATTGAAGTTCCTTCTTGTTTGCGTGGAGTGTCAATTTCTTCAAGGCTTCAACACGGGCTGGATCAATCGCTAATCCATCTTCGTAAATCACATGACCCGTAAGCTTACCTTCTTTTACAAAGAAACACAGACTTCTTTGGATTAATGGAGATTCCGAATTCTCTCGCATTTCTCAAAAATCAGCCTCATGTGAGAACAATGGTCTTCCCTTCTATGTGAAAAGACTGTCATGTTGTCAAGGTATATTACAATGACCCTATTCAATAAATCCTTGAAAGCAATATCCATTGCTCTTTGGAAGGTAGCTCCAGCATTTGACAGTCCAAAGGGCATTCGTTGATATGCAAAAGTACCCCACTTCATGGTGAATGCTGTCTTAAACTGATCTTCATCTTTTACCCAGATCTGGTTATACCCAAAAAATCCATCTAACAAAGAAAAATGCTGTGCCCCAGCCACAACATGCAATATTTGATCAATTCTCGACAAAGGATAATGATCCTTTAATGAAGCACGGTTCAAATTCCTGAAATCAACGCACAATCTAATATCTCCATTCTTCTTACGGATCGGGACCAGATTGGCGACCCATGTGGAGTGCTTGACCGGATAGATGATCTTAGCTTACAGCATTTTAACAAGTTCAGCCTTCATCAACGCCTCAATCTTTGGATTTACAGTGTCTTCGTTTCTATCGAAAAGGCCTAACTCCTTCTTCCAGCTTCAATTGTATGTCTGTATAATCCGCTTGTTGTAGCCTTTCAAGTCTTCATAGCTCCAAGCTATAATATCAGAAAACTCTTTACGTAGCCGCCTGATTTTTTGCAGCTTCTTCGGGGTTGAGTCGATGCCAACCTTAATCACTTTGTCAGGCTGAAGCTCTAACTCCATGTATTCCTTTCTATCAATCTCCATTCGAGGCTTTCTGGAACGATCATGTTGGTCAAACAAGCTCTCCATAGTTATTAGACCCTTTGGAATATGGTTATTCCTTAATTGAATAAGACCTTCGGCTTCCTCATCTTCCAAAGTTCTGCCTTCAACAATTGCAGCTTCATGTATCAAGAAATTAACAATCCGCTTCATCGGTTTCAAAGACCTGCTGGAAAGTTTCCTTGTCTGGCACACTGGGTCTGTATACCATTCTCACTGTCTTGGGCTTGTTCACAACTTGATCAGCAGGAGAAAAGTTAGCTCCAAGAGATGCTAATAAGTCAGCATGTTTATTCATCTCTCTGGAAACAACTTTGAATATTAAGCGCAGTGAAAAATTCAAACAAATCCCAAACCCGATTACGATATGCTTTCAGATAATGCTGCTTTGAGATGCATCTATTTGTGACCTGATTTACAATAAGCTCGGAATCACCAAAAATATTAAGCTGTTCTATTCCTAACTTCTTTGCTTTCTTCAGACCCAAACACAATGCTTCATATTCAGCAGCGTTATTTGTACAACTCCATGTAAGCCGATATGAATAAGTTCTCTATACACCAGAGGGAGAAATTAACACAATACCTGCTCCGGCACCATTCCTGCATCTAGCTCCATCGAAATACAGTTGCCATAACTGATCTGTAACCTCGCTCCGATCAATCGGGTTAGACAATTCCTGCTTTGTCTCGCGTCTCAGGTTTTCGAATGGCATAGCAGCCAATCTCTGTCTCCATCATGGCATTGAAGTTAAGCATTGAAAACTGGTCTTCCAACTGAAGATTGTTTAAAACTTCACTCATTAAAATAGCATCTTCAGACTCTTCAGTGAGCATATGGACCGACTGCATGTCTTTTCCAACATCTTCCAACTTCTCAATGTGAAAAGGGGAAGGCTTTTCATTCTGTATTCTGAGACGTCTATTCTTAAAAGGAATTTCCAGATGGGAATAATCTAATGCCAGATAACCCCCTAATTTTGCAGTAAATTCCCGGGATAAACACATGCTAAAATAGGGCTCTAAATCTACTACAACAATTTCTTGAATAACAGTGATTTGTGGCATTGTATGCAGGACAATGGGTACATCTTTAATGACACCTACTATTTTTACAGGCGTACCATCCAATTGCAGAACTCCAGGACTACTCCGGGTATACTCCATTCCCATAGCTTCACGTACTCCCTTGGGCATGACAAGTGGTTGCATCTCCGTAATCAATCATACAATTGTGTACAACCCAACCTTCTATTTGCAATGACAAGTAAAAAGGAGGAGGTCTGTTCTTACCAAGAATGAGAGGTGGTTAAAGTTTGGGCATAGACGGTCCGGGTAGGCCCTTTTTCACTCTCCTTCACAGATTTCAATGACTCTTGTAATAAGTCTACTTGACCGGTAATTGCAAAGCGTCATAAAGGCTTACCTTAGCAGGGGTCTTCTTAAGATCATCAACAATATTGTATGAAACTCAGAGCAGAATTTTTCTTCTCAACAGAGTTGCTCAAATCTGGTTCTCGTATCGTCGTGTAGCTTCCACTCTTAACCTCTTGGTCGTTGATGGATATTTCAATTTTTCACGTGCCTCGCTCCTCTCGCTTCCGATCTTACCGGTGCAGTCGCTGCCTTTTCTTGAACTCTTTAAAAGTTGGATCTTTGGGCAAAGACTTTGGAGCCGGCACAGAGCTTTCACCGGCCTCTTCACTTCAGCCGGTACTCTTAACGGCTCTAAGTCAACAGGATCAACATTCATAGGCTTCTTTCCAGTCCTTGTTAGAACTGAAACTTGATCTTCCACTGCAGTCATCAAACTATGACCAGCTTCTGAGATCATATTAACATGGTCACCTGAAGAGCTGGCCGCCAAGGTCTGCACATAATTTAAGTGAACCATACATGTATCCTCTCCGTGAGGATCATTACAAGTCGAGCACCAATATACTCCATCTGCATGGGCTGCATCTTCATTTGCTAGAACAGCTAAGCCCTTTTCGTGTGCTTTGCTTGTGGAGGCAGACTTGATCTCTAGTAATTTGAGGAGGTTGAAATCTCCTTGGCTGGAAATCTCTCTTAACCTGCTTCCTCTCAATGAGTGTGATCTTATTTCCCATGGCTCTAATGGCAGAATTTGCAGACTTAACCTCTTGCAATAATGTTGTATATGGATCATAGTTTGCAGGTGCAGGAGGTGCTCGGTAAGGGCAAAGGAGTCGGTGGTGCTGGCAAAGCTGGAAATGCAGTGGAAACGGGAGATGGTTGAATGCTGGGTGCAGGGAGCGGTAAAGGAGTTAAAGCAGGCAACTGAGGAACTGGGACAGGTGCAACCTGAGGTGCTTTAGAGCTCCATGATGGTGTAGGATACATAGCTGGCATGGGGTGTGGTTGTGAACCATATAAATATTGAGGCAAATCTGGAATAAGAGGCATAGTTACCTTTGGAGGCAGTCTTCCTACAACAACCAGATCAGCTTCTGCTTTAATTGCTTGTTCAAATATTTCTGGAAACGTTACCACATTAGACTGCCGAACCGCCCAGCCGATATCTGAGTGAAACGCTCTGAGGTAGTACATCGCAGCTAATTCATCAACAGGCCGAATACCATCAGGAATCCTTTGCCAAGTTCTGGTAAACCGAACATTAAAATCAGGTATCTCTTCTTGTGGATGTCTCTGTATGACAGTAAACTGATTTAACAATGAGAAAGGGTCAGCCTGTTCATGAAAATGTTTCACCAGGAAATCACCAAACTGATCCCATGATGTTATGGTGCCGGGAGGCAGAGTTCTGTACCAAAATAGCAGTTTACCTCTCAAAGAACACACTAACAATTTGATCATTACATCTTCATCGGTAATGTCATGGATAGCAGCCAGGGAAGCCACATCATTTATGTGCTCATAGGCTATTTTTACCAGTACCATCGTAAGTGGGCAAAGACTTCAATGCGCACTCGAGGTACTCGGATTCTCGAGCCCTGCAGATTCAAGGCTCCAGTGCTATTCCATGCCAAGAATTTTTTGGGTGGAGGAAATTGTGCCATTGGTGGAACTTGTAGGGGTGCAACACTAGCAACAATACTGGGTATTTGTACAGCATAATATGGAAGGGATGAGGAAACTAATCTAGAATGCTCACCACTTCTTGAACTATCAAGCTCAAAAAATTGAACAAGATCGCCAAATTTCTTTGACTGTGATCTTGTGAACATGAAGTATTTCTGGGTCCAGCAGGGTCACCAAAAACAACAGAGTCACCAAATGCTCTAATTTACAGTCTGAAGGCGAACATTAAACCTTCGACCCTATGGGATCTTTTAGAGACAAATAAAATCTGTCCCACCGGGCGTGCCAAAAACTGTTGGTCCAAAATCTGCCACAGGAAAGGATTTTACAAGTGCACCCTAGACCCGGCCAACATTGAAAGGTCGGAAGCAAGAAATGGCTTCCGCACCAATCTCCAGAGTGGGCTGGTTCCCTTCACTATTCCAAACTTGGTTTAAGATAAGGGTTGCAGGAAAGAGATTTAAAAACTGCAGAAAGAAATGGGAAAAATGGCCACAGGCCGAAGTTATAAGACTGGGAAAATAACAGCAGGAAACTTAAAAATGCAACAACAGCAAGTAATAAAAAATATTAACCTAAACCTTCGCACGATGTATGCATGAAAATCCTCCAAAACTACATTCCAGAAATCATACTCTCACGGCGGTACATAAATCCAATATGCAGAATTTAAATGCAACAGCCATGAAGAAATACAAAGCTATTAGAAATGCAATAGAACAGAAAGGAAATCACCCATACAACCGCTTGACAAATTAGAAGCCAACTTTGTTATTCCTGCAAATGCATCTCCAGTCTCTAGCAGAGAAAATTTCCCAACCTTTTGAAATGAGAATTACATTGGTTTTTATAGAGGTCCGTCCTCTCTACAACATTAAATGTTTGCCACCATCCTCCTCGTGATCTACAATTGTGCATTGGAAATTACATACACGACCCCTTGATTACAGCCCTCGAAGAAACAAAAATTAAATGCAATGAAACGTTCGCGGTCCTTCATTAAATTTGATTCTTCGAACATGTGCATGAAACCGTTACGACAATCCACGAACAGCAGCCTCGAATGCATTAAATCTTCAATCTCGGTGGCCTGGGCGCGTTTTTTACTTTGACTACCTTGGAAATCCACAAAACATTTAATTTGGGGCAGCATTTAATCATCGAAAACTCAAAAAACCTTCTCGGCCGTTCATACTATTTTTTTGGCGGGAAACTGTGCAGGTCGCGAAAACGCGACGGGTCACGAAATCGCGACGTATTTTCATGCCGTACGCTTTTGTCACTTACACCCGCGAAAATGCTCCCTGTCGCGATATCGCTGCATCTTTGGCTTCAATGTCTCTATCGCTAGCTTGTTCCGTGAAAAATGGCACATGTAGCGATATCGCTACGCATTGCGGCCTTTGGCTATTCCTTCCTTCCTGCCCCGCAAAACGGAACATGCAGCGCATCGCTGCACTTTTCGGCACTTTGTACGGTCTTCTGGATGGGTCGCGAAAATGCGACGCCTTTTGCTTTTTGCATGATTCTCTTCGCACTCCGCCTTGTCGCCTAGAACTTGCAGCGAATCGCTGCATTTTCTATACCGTTTGTGAAAACAGTCAGCGCATCGCTGCACCGCACTCGCCTTGTCGCCCAGAACTTGCAGCGAATCGCTGCATTTTCTATGCCTTTTGCGAAAACAGTCAACGCATCGCTGCACTTTTGAACACTGAAACCTTTGAAGCCAAACGCCACGAAAATGGAACATGTAGCGATATCGCTACATGTTTCAGGCACCTTGTACGGCCTTGAAGACGGTCCGCGAAAACATAACACCTTTTGCACTTGAATGTCTTCAATTCTTCCTTGTCTCCATTTCGCTACCAATTTGAGCACTTAACCATTTTCATGCTTTTTATCAATTTTCATCCCTTGCATGATTTCGCTGCATATTCATGTCAGTTGGCTTTATTGTTGATATTGCAGCGAATCGCTACAACTTTCTGCTCCTTTGCTTCTTGGACCAAAATGGCCACGATTTTGAAGCATGTAGCGATATCGCTACGTTTTGCTCCTTCCGTACCAATTGCCACTTTGCCATCGCGAAAATGCTACGTGTAGCGCGTCGCCGCAACTTTCACCATGGCTCCCTCTTCTTAACAATCATGCAGCGATATCGCCGCATGCTTTTAACCTTGGGTCTTCGAAGCCAAACATCGCATGAAAATGAGACGTTGGCGCTGCGCTGCAACTTTTGCTTTGGACTCTTCTCCGCTCGAACATGCAGTGAATCGCTGCAAGTTTTGGCACTTGCCCCTTCGGCCGTGTCGCGATTCGCCGACATGTCGCCGACGCGCAAGGTTTTCAACTTTGTGTCTTTGAGGCCGACCAACCCGCGATTCTCGGAACACGTCGCGATATCGCGACGGTTCCGCCCAACCCGCTCGCGTTGGATCGCGTTGGACCGCGATTTCGTGACATGTCGCCGAATCGCCGCAGCTTTTTAGACTTAGTTATTTTTTGCTCATTTTTTCTTCTTTTTTCGCCAAAGCCGCATCAAAGCCGATATTAAAGGTCAGATTTTCAATAATACACTAATGCATTAATCAATGAGAATCAATGTGGCAAAAATGCCAACAGGTACATTGCATCTATTGTGTTTTGCCTAGAGTAGTTGCTTCAAATTTTATTAAAAGTACTCAATGTTATTGGTTCCCTTAAAATAATAGATGGAAATCCATACTTGTAAGATAAAGGAATTACATTATGGGACACATATATTAGGTAAATTATTCTCCTTCATCCACTGAATGTGTTCTCAAAAAATATGATTGATATGTGGATGAGTTTATTATATTTTGATTTGTTCAACCCTAGAGGTAGCTATGACATACAAATCCAATCATTTTACCAAAAAAAACAGGGGGAAAGTCCTTTTTGTAAGATAGTAATTGATTTGATAAACCTAAAACCTCTATTTTCTTTGTTGTCTTCACACTACACAATAATGTGGAGAATGTTCACATGTTTGCATGAAGATAGAAGATGATGGATTTTTGAGTCCTCTTGCATTAACCAATATCTACTTTAAGAAAATAAAATTACATATAGATTTATTAGGCAAATGGAGACCACGAAGATAGTATTTCATAAATAGAACCCACGTTGTAATGTTTTGGTGTTAATGAAATGGGTTTTGAATGTCTTATTACATATTTTATGTGTTTATTTATAGTTTCGTACTGGGCCATAAGATAACAAAGATATTTTTGCTTTAATACGATGTTGTTATAGATTAAAAAAAAAATGCCTAGAAGAAAGCCTTACCTTTGGACCTATGAATAGTTGATTTAAAATTTGATCATATTACTTGCATAGTTTACAAAGTAAAATCTCATTGGCTTTACAAATGAAGGAGAGATTATCATATAGGCATAAAAGAAAAAAACAAATGACTTTGACTTGTCAATTATGCGGTCAAAAGATGTGTATTCTTGGTGCATGTTTAATTTAAGATGATTGTTAGTGATTAATTGATGGATTTGAAAGTGCTATAAATAAAACTTTAGGTATCCACTCAAACCAATTTATATAATTATTTTATGAGTTATTTCATTATGGGGTGTTTAAAATCTATTACTGTTATACTAATGAATGAAATTGAGAAGGAAAATCAAGGGAGAATTTTGATATACCCTTGCTCTAAAATATGAAAGGAATTAGTATTTTTGTTTATATTCATCATTTAAATTTTGGAATTTTAATTTTATTTAAGGATTATTTTGTTATTTTAATGATTATGAAGAATACTTTGATATATGATCTTCCTTTTAACATAATGGTTCAAAAGAAATACCATGTATTAGGAAAAATAGTTCACTTTATACTACCATTTGATATAGTAGTGTTGGAATAGGCTTTTAAGGAAATAATTTGATTATATTGGTTTATTTTTTCAAGACTATGGGGACTATTTTATAGTTTTAATATCCTTAAATTGGTTGATGAATTATTATTTCTTTTAATGAGTTCATGAAAATACCTTTGAAATATGGTATTTATGATTTTATAATTGGGCATGAAGTCCAATAGTGAGATTGGAACTTATGGGGGTTCCAATATTATACTTGGAAAAATGCTTAAGGAGGGGTTCTTAAGTATTTATGATTAGAAGAATGAATGTGAAATTCATTCAAGGGAATTATTTTGTTTTCTTATTATTTTATAAAGTAAATTAATGTTATTTATATATTAGATACATAAGAATTATGGGGTTCTTATGGGATGACTTTGATATGTTTAAAATAGGAATAAGGGATACCTTTACTTAGTTGTATCAATGATTGTTAGACTTATGCAAGAAAAATGGATGGTTTGAAGATATGTTTTTCTCGTAAGGGTTTCCTAGGATATATAATATGTTATATGTGTACCATCTATGGATATTGCTTTGGAATTATTATATGTGTGTAAGTATCCAGTTGTTTACTTGAATTACATATGAAGATATAATGTATTTGTATACTTAACTTTATTATGTTTATAGTTAAAAGTAAATGTGTTTTTATAGAGTAATATGAATGATAAACATTTCTTTTCTACTTGCAATATAGTAAGGTCTATGTAAATGTAATAAATAAAATAAAGAGAGAGAAAGAGAATCTAGAACTTAGTTTAATTTAGGGTTTGAGGTTTTTCCTTAGGAGGGATTATCCATAGGAAATCAACTTAGCTAGACCCTAAAGGATGGTACCAAAACTAAGGGAATTATGGTGTAGCAATCCCTTAGGGTTACAATGGGCATGTTAGTGATGGACCATCAAAGTGAGATATAAAAGAGCGATAAGCCTAGATACCATTTAACTAGATTTACGTGATGGAATCCCAATGAACTGTGAGGTATCCATGTGAGATATGTCAACTGAATGATAGTCATAGGTACTCAAGTGACTAGGAAAAACCTATGAGGGATATCACTGGGTGTGATAGTCACTGGAAAACCTTAATAGGCTATTGGGAATCTAGATAAGAGATGTCACATGGGTGATAGTCTCCTCAATTAAACTATGAAGGGATGGTTTAATTGATCATACTAGTTTTACACATGGTGTAGTGGGTAAAATCATAAGCATCTTTACACCTAGGTACTAGTGGAAATCAAATGAGACTAGTAGGGAAATTTGTATCCCTTCTCAAAAGTATGGTATAGGGTTAATCCCTATGCCATGGTCATAATTACCTTCAAAATAAGGTAAGTAAATGGGGAGAACATATGAAGGTGTGCTTTAAGTTGTATGGGTAGTGTACAAGGTGAACCCTAGAGCCAATGCGGGGGTTTGGCCACTCCTGTCCACCCGAGGAATGTTGTAGCATTAGGAGTTTGAAATGTGGTTGAAATATTTTTTTGAATCTATTTGATACATCTTTGGTGAACCTTGCATGTGAAAAAAATCTCTTAGGCTGGTTAGAATTGGATTCTTACAGTTTTTATAAGTGTATTATAATAGGTCTAAATGCTTTCATAGAGAGAACCTAGCTATGACCAGTTTGATGTGTGTCTTAGGAAGAAAATAATATTCCCATGGGGATGGTAGTTTACATGGAGTAAACATATCATCAATCAATAGACTGATAAAACTCTTAGTAGGGCACCTTACATGAAGTAAGTGTGATCGATGATACTCTTGAATGATTGCTAATACTGGTTGTTAGTTTATTTGAAGGATAAAACTAAGTAGATGGAGGTACATGGAATGGTACCTAACCTAAATCACTTTTATATCCATGGATAATGGCATAAAAACCGTGAAAAGGAAGAGGTAGGTGAAGAGGAATATCCTCTCAACAACTGCCAATGATCATATAAAATAATACACCGATAGGACCCCAAGGAGGGGAGATGGAAAACCCACACCCTGAGGTGGCAAACCTCATAGTTGTGTCTCTTTTAGAAGAGTAATTAGAGCAACAACAACAAATATTGGAAACTTTAGTCAGTCAGAACTCTCAAAACAAAAATTTTGAAGTTAGACAAGAGACGAACCCAACAATAGTTGAACACGAAACCAATGTTCGTGTTAAAGTGAAGTTAGTTAAAGTATCCAAATTAAATGGAAAAGAATTTTTTGAAGCAGAAAAAGAATGGTTGTGTGAAAAAAAAACTTTACAAAAGGCCTACGATAGACAAGTAGATCTTCAATTATGTTGATTTATCTTAAGATCATCAAGATTTGAGAAAAATAAATAGTGTTGGTTTCCTACAATGGAAAAAATAATAGAATAACAAAATCAATAATAATCCCCACTACAAAAAGAAAAATGATAGGAAACAAGGGAATTATAAAAATAAATTCCACAAAATGAACAATAATAATCCTCACCCATAAAGGTATCCTAAAGTAATTTTGATAGATAAACCCAAGGAGCAAGACCAAAATGGGCACCCTGGACCCAAGACTGGTTGCTTTGATTATGGAAGTCCTTATCATACCGATAAATGTCCACATAGAGTAGGACCCAAAAAAAGACTAGAAGAGTCCAATCAAAGGATTTATGCAACCATGGGTAACCAGAATCTAGATAGACAGGCTACTCCATTGCTACTAATTTTTAATAAATATGTTAAAGTTTTGATAGATAGTGGAGCAACAGATAATTTTATTTGGTCTAGTATAGTCAATGATATGCCAAAAACACCAAGGATTCTAGTAAAAGGGTGGAAAGTAGAGTATGGTTATGGATAAACCTACTTTGTGGATCAATGTTTTCTTGACATTCAAATCACCCTACCCAATGGCTCCATAGAATGACACTTGTATGTAGCTCCCCTGCAATTATTCTAGGTATGGACTAGTTGAAAACCCATGAGGTTGTGATCAATTTCCATGATAGATGGATTGATTACACTAATAAAGATAAACAAATATAGTGAATTATCAATGAGCAAGGCTTATTTCAACCAAATTTACTTTTAGCTATGTAATTGAATAAGACCATGAGAAAAGGAGGAATGATTATTGTGGTTAAGCTTAAAGACGTTGAGAAAGATAAAAAGGAAGAGGTGTTTTGAAAATTCCTAATATTGCAAGAATTTAGGGATGTGTTTTCCGAAGATCTTCCAGGTCTTTTACCAAAGTGAGAGTTTGAATTCACCATTGAAATAATGCCATAACTGAATCTATTCATATAACTCCCTATAGGATGAATCTTATAGAAATACAAGAGTTGAAAGTACAACTTCAAGGATTATTAGAGAAGGGGTTGATAAAACCTAGTGTTTCTCCATGGGGTGCACCTGTCCTCTTTGTTAAAAATAAATATGGATCACTCAGATAATATTCTGATTATAGAATGTTGAATAAGGTGACTATCAAGAACAGATACCCTTTTCTTATAACTAAGGATTTGCTTGATCAATTGAAATGGGTAACCATATTTTCTAAAATTGACTTGAATTCAGGATATCATAAATTAAGAATTCATGAGGAAGATACTCTCAAAATTTTCTTCAAGACTCGATATGGGCACTATGAGTTCATAGTTCTACCATTTGGGCTAACCAATGTACCAATAATATTCATGAACCTGATGAACAACATATTCATGAAGTAGGTAGATCGATTTGTATTGATATCTCTAGATGATATTATGATATATTCTAAGAATAAGGAATATTATGACAAGCATTTGAGGATAGTGCTTAACTTATTGGGGGAAAATCAACTTTATGATAACTTATCAACCTACATATTTTTTGAGGTTTGTGAGGATGGAAAATCATCACCATCCAATGACATGCCTTTATAATTTATTTTGTGTAGGTTTTGGTTGATGTGCATGCTTCATTTGAATATTTGAACATCTTATGAGTTCCAACATATGGTATGAGAAAAAAGAGTTTGATTTTTGGAGAGCAACCTTAGTTGGTGATTCTTGAGGAGAAAATATTCTACTAAAACAAATTTTAGAACCCTATGGATCCCCTAACAAATTTTCATAGGCAAATTCTATCACCAAGTTTCCATAAAGTTGCCTTATTTTCTCATTCCAACATATAAAATTTATAGTAGAAATATTCAAGCTAGTTACTATGAGTCCAAAGTGCTACAAACCCATATGCATTTAATGACTCCATTTCTAATACATCCAATCTATTCTCCCTAAGCATATCTGAGTGAAAATACCTTTTGTGTGTCAAAAGCCTTATTTTTTTCTCATATTCATTGTTATACAATAAAATACAAGAACATTTGGATAGTTATTTCTCTATCCTAAATTCAAATTTGCCTTACTATTTATGTTCTAAAATAAAAACACTTGTCCCAACCTAGTAAAAAAATCTATTTATATGAAAATTAGCACCCACTTAGTGGATATTTTTCATGTGTGTTTTAAGGAAAAGTAGAGCCCAACTAGAAGGTAATTCTTGAGATATTACAAAACCTAATTAGCAGGCATATTAAGTCAATTGTTAGATGTTGTAATGTGCAATTTCAATCGTCTGGTGATGTGTATTTTGGTTATGAGGAACTTTACCTTAAAATAAATCAATTTCATTTATAAGTCATAACTTGCATAGTGGAATGTTAGTTATTGCAATAAAGTTTAAAATTTGTAGAGGAAATGTTGCAGGTTTAATTCACATAGGAAGTATTTTTATTTAAAAAGAGAAAATATATAAAGAGGGTAAGCTATAAGAATATTCCTTTTAAGGGTAAATTGGCAGAAAAATTAAAATATTTTTACAAGGTAGAATTTTTTTTTCCTTAATTCCTCTAGTTCTTAAAATGTCCAGAATTCAGACTATAGTGAAAATTTTGGAAATGAAAAAAAGAATTGCAATTTTTTAAGGGGCCTTTTTTTAAGTCATGAAATAAAAATGGGGAAGTTGTCATAAATATATGACAAATAACTAAAAAAAAAATTGTAAATATTTTATATAAGATGCATTTTTTACAATGACTAACACCACATTTTTTCAAACAAATTTTGCATGAAAATAATTTTATGTATAAAAATCAAATATTTTCTTTCCAAAATTGTAGCATTTTGTATAAATGACATATTTGACATAAATTTATAGGTAATTTTTCATGTTAACTTACAATGTCCAATGCATAATATAACTACCATAATAATGTCTAGGCATCGATCCTATAAATAATTGGTGAGGAATAAAGACACATGTTTTTGTGATATTTTATTTCCCTCCATTTTTATCCCATTCGTTACTATCATTGGATGTAAATCTTGAAATTGAGAAAATCCAAGTATATAGGGAAGTTACATCCACATATGAGGATTAATATTTTGAAGAACATGTGCTTATACTGAGAGGGGGGTGAATAGTATACAATAAAACTTTTTTCTTTTCAATCCAAATAGTAGCATCAATATTAATAAAATAGTAAACATCACACAAAGCATCACACACATGAGAGACGTCATTTTTACGTGGTTCACCCAAATATGGCTACCTCCACCGAGAAAATATTTCTTCTAAATATTTCTCAAATAATATTTTGGGAATACTTCCCAATAATAATGTTTATGGACCTCTATCTAAATAAGATGTTGATCCCCTAAATCTGGTTTGTGTATATCTATCCACAGGATAACTCCTTCTCCTCTACTATGGCTGGTGATCCTCTAGAATAGTAATGCCTCCAATATATTGACTTGTGGATCTCCTTCACTGAAGACTTTTGTCCCCACTCATAAGACTTGTCCTCACTACCCTGGATGATGGATCTCTATCCATTGGAGACTACTATCCTCTCTACTTAATCATCTCCAAATCTCTATCTCAAATCTATACTAAACACAGTCCAGTCAGTCTAGCACAAATCTGATCAACAAGTTCACATAGAACTTGCTCAAATATGCTCAAAAATTTCACTCATAACTTGCTCAATCTACTCAATAGGTCCACTCAGAACCTGCTCAAATATTCTCAATAGGTCAACTTAGAACCTATATAAATCTGCTCAAAAATTCCACATAGAACTTGCTCAAATATGCTTAAGAAGCTCACATAGAACTTTTCTAAATCTTCTCAACAAGCTCACACAGAACTTGTCCCATTATGCTCAATAAGTCCTCTCTAGAACTTAACCAAATTTGTATTGTAATATTCTACAAAATCTCACACAAAATTAGTCCACAAGTCTTCTCAAAGACTTACCTCAAATTTGCTTAACAAGTCCACACATAGAACTTGTCCAATCTTATAGAAGCATAAAGAGAATTGTTAGAGACTTAATATGTTCTCTCAATGCATAATAACTTTCACAACTCAAATCATAATATAGAATAGTTTTTTTTATGGAACTTGAACAATCACTTCATACAACCACTTGAATAGGCTCAACCAACTCAACTCAACCAATTACTTAATGAAACTCCCCTTTTTCACAAACCCTAGTCCAAGAATATATCAACCAACTCAAAATGTTTCCAAAAATGCTCAATAACAAATCTCACATAACTATGATACGCATGCTCTTTTCAAACCCTAGTTCAAGTTCTTTGCATGACAACCCACTTCAACAACAATGCTTATAAAACAAGGTTTTAATCACAACTCTTAATTTCAGAAAACTTTGAAGCATTAAATCAAGCCCTTTCAAAAAGGAAATCGTAATCAAATCCTTTTCACTCCAAATTTTATTTTCTAGTAATCCAATCAACCAACTCAACCAAGAAATAATTTTCCCATACCTTTTTTCTTGTCAAGGAGTTGATCTCACAAATCTGCCACACTCACAATTACTTATTTGCCAATCTCAATAAGGATTAGAAGATAATAAATTTCCTCAACAAAAAACAATGCAAAATGATATCAAAATTTCACCTTATCACTCCAACTTAAATAATATCCAATACCTTCACAATAATCTTCTTTAACACAAAAACCCCTTATTAAAATTAAACAATACTCACAAAGTCTTAATCCTTCAATATGTCAATATAGTAATTTAAGACTTTATAAAAAATAATTAAAACTAAAAACCTCCTTTTTACTCCAAGTGACAATTTTCAACTACCACCACTATCCAAAAAACACCCTTTCTAAACAATTCCACTAACAACCCTTATACCTCCAAACTTAGGCAAATAATAAAAATTTAATGCAAACTATTTACCTTACCTTTAGAGGGATTCAAACCCTCAATAATGCCCATGATGTATGCCTTACCATAGCTCCAACATCCACACGAGATACGCACTCGTTTGAGATGGAGGAAGCACCATGTGCTTCAAAACGTATCACTCTTTTGCCCCTTTGCAAAAACATACGCCTTTGGCACCTTCAACCAACACGATTGCCAATGCACACCACCATGTTTTGAATGTTGGCTCCCTTGCCAACAAAAATTTTACCACCTTCCCACTTGCCACCAGGTCAAGCTTCCTAGTTGGCCTTAGACCATTCGACACCTTCCACTTTGTTTCTATTCGCTAGAAAATCAAACACGAAATTAGCAATCCCTTTTTCACGAGCTTTTCTCTTTAAACAATTCGTATGCAAATTAATTGATCCATCAAGGATAAAATTTAATGCCCTTTGGGCATAGGTATTTATATTAAATTCATCTATGCTTTGTAAAACATCGATGCCTTTGAAGATTTCATTACCATGAGACGTCGATGAAGATTAGAACCTTGATAAAGTGCTTTGAATATTTTAAACTCCAAGCCCATCTTTGGGTATTGTAAAATATTAAATATTTTACTTTAGGATTTTAACCAAATTACTTTAATATTATAATATCAAACATTATAATATTATATCCTTTTAACCATTATAATATTATTGCTTCCTTCACATTGCATTCCATGGTGTAAATAATATTTATTTATAAAATTTAAATTCTCATTGAATTCAAATAATTTATAAAAAATATTATATCTCCTTTTTAACTTTGCACTGAATATCTTGACCTTTGGCCTTCTTCCTGGATATCAAATAACAACTTTGACAACTTTTTTCCTTGATGAAAACCTTGATATTAATATTGACTTCATTTCTTGACATTAATGACAACTTTAACTTTTAGGACTCAAAATGTCCAATAATATCCCCCTTTGTCATTGATGGCAACCCAAAAATGTTTTATTGAAAACTTGACTTATAATTCTATGATGCTCCCCCTGGGATAGTGCTCCCCCTGGCTCAACACTCTTTCAAATATCAAATCTCTCCCCTATACTCATAACTCTCTCCCCCTTTGACATCAATGGCAAAGGGTCACATTTGGGGCTTGGGGCTAAGAATGAGCCTCTTAGCTTAGCCCCTCCCCCACCTTTTGTTAAGGTGGTTAATTTTGGGGTGGGATTTTCATTCCCAATTTTCCTCGAAGATACTCAAAAGTTTCCTTTGAAAGTGGCTTCGTGAAAATATCTGATATATGTTCCTTTTTAGCGACATTCCAATCTGACATGTTTATCTATCACCTGTTCTCTCAGAAAATGATACTTAATCAGAATGTGCTTTATCTTGGAGTGCATTACTAGTTTTTTTGAGATACTTGTGGCACTTGTATTATCACATAGTATAGGAATGGGATGATCATGCTTTATCTTGAAGTCATAGAGTTCTCTACATCCATAACACCTGTGTACAACTAGATACTGTTGCAATATATTTTTCCTCTGCTATAGATAAATATACTAAAACCTCCTTCTTACTTAACCAAGAGACTAGACATTCTCCAAGAAAGAATGCTCCTCCACTTGTGCTTTTTCTATCATCAATGTTGTCAGTCCAATCTGCACCTGTATAAGTTGTTAGTGTGAAACTATCACTTTTTGGATACCAAAGCCCAAAATCCATAGTCCCTTTTAAATACCTAAAAATTCTTTTTACTGTTGCCACATGTGTTTCCTTAGATGTTGCTTGAAACCTTATCACTAATCCCACTGACTGTACTATGTATGGTCTTGTAGATGTAACATATAATAAGCTACCAATCATAGATATGTATAATCTTTGATCTACCTCTAGAGATTCATCATCCTTACTCAACTTGCATCATGTGACCATGGGAGTACTTACTGGTTTACAATATTCTAACCTGAATTTCTTTAACATTTCCTTTATATACTTGGCTTGAGAGAGAAACAATCCCCTTTATGATTGTGAAATCTGAAGTCCAAGAAAGAAGGAAAATTCACCAAGCATAAACATCTCAAATTCTTTTTGCATGTTCTTAGCAAAATATTTACACATCTTATCATTGTTTCCTCCAAAAATTATGTCATCAACATATACAACCACTATTAGAAGATCATTCCCTTCATTTATGATATATATTATTGTTTGCTATTCCTTTTCTGAATCCTTATTCTAGAATATACTTATCCAGTCTTGAATACCATGCTATAGGAGCCTCCTTTAAACCATACAATGCCTTTTTCAATCTGCATAGCTGATCTGGTTTATCTGCTAGTATGAATCCCTCTCACTGTTCAATATAAACTTCTTCTTCTAGAAACCCATTTAGAAATGTTGACTTGGCATCCATCTGATATACCCTGAAGTTATTGAAACTTTTTTTTTTGGTAATTAAGGTACAAAAACATTACAACCGGGTTTTACAGGTTGACCCAAAACCTATTACAAAATAAGCATAATGTTGAAACGGAACAAGACCTCAATAATGACAGTCTGTCCTTAGCCCCCTACTGGGGCCACACAGCCAACAAAGAGCAACACCTTTACAAAATATGACACACACCTTAGAACACAGGCAGTCGACACTTTCGCCTCCTAAAACTTTCTCTTCTTTTTTGGTCGTGAAACTGTGACATGTCGCGATATCGCGACACTTTTCCTTCCTCCTATTTATTTTCTCTTTTTGTCATGAAAAAGTGACATGTCGCGAAATCGTGACACTTTTCCTTCCCGCTCTTTCTCTTCTCTTTTGGTCGTGAAAATACGACATGTCACGATATTGTGACACTTTTTCCCTCTTGCTTATTCTCTTCACTTTTGGTCACAAAAAAGTGACATGTCTCGATATCGCTACACCCTTTCTTTCATTCTGAACATGTCGTGAAATCATGAAACTTTTTCTTTCCTCCTCTTTCTCTTCTATTTTGGTCGCGAGAATGCGACATGTAGTGATATTGTGGCACTTTTCCTTCTCACTCTTTCTCTTCTCTTTTGGTCACGAAAGGATGACATGTCACGAAATTGCGACACTTTTTCCATATTTCTCTTTCTCTTCTCTTTTGGTCGCGATAAAACGACATGTCGTGATATCATGACACTTTTTCCTTCTTGTTATTTCTCTTCTCTTTTGGATGCGAAAATCCTACATGTCGCAAAATCACGATACTTTTTCATTCATGCTCAACACATCGCCAAAAAGCGACACTAATTCCTTCTTGCTCACCATGTCACGATATCGTGACACTCTTTCTTTCTTTCTTAACATGTCGCGATATCGTGACACTTTTTCTTTCTTGCTCTTTCTCTTTTCTTTTGGTCATGAAAATGCGACATGTCGTGATATCGTGACACTTTTTCCATGTCGCGATATCGCGCCACTCTTTCTTTCATGCTCAACATGTCGCGACATCGCGACACTTTTTTCTTCCTCCTCTTTCACTTCTTTTTTGGTCGTGAGAATGCGACGTGTTGCGATATCGCACCACTTTTCCTTCTTGCTCTTAGTCTTCTCTTTTGGTCATGAAAAGACGACATGTTGTGAAATTGTGACACTTTTTCTTTCTTGCTCTTTCTCTTCTCTTTTAGTTATGAAAAAATGACATGTCGCGATATCGCAACAATTTTTCCCACTTACTCTTTCTCTTCTTTTTGATCCTTCTCAGCAATGGGAAAAATCCTCCATGGCGTATTAAGACTGTCATCAAAGAGGCTAGGATCCTTTATTATGCCAAGAACGATCAGAAGGCCAAACACGTTTTTAGGGAAGCAAATAAAATAGTTGATATCTTGGCCAATTTAGGGGTGGAAGCCGTTGGGTTGGTCACTTGGGAACATGGGGTCCCAAGTGAAGTGGATAAAATAATTCAAAATGATCACCAATTATGGTGAAGCTGTGGGGATCAAAAAATAGGAGAGCAGATTCAATGTGGTTTTTTTAGTATTGCTTCAGTCCTTATTGTGATGGCTTTAGTTTTCCTTGCAATAGGGGAAGGATCCAGGTGGCTTGGTGGCTTCATGTTATGGGGTTAGGGGCAATGGCTGAGGCCAAAGACCGATGTCCCAATTTTGCGACTTGTTCGAGTTTTAGGAAAAGCAATTTTCAGCAAGAAAGGAAAAGTGTGATTTCACGACAGGTTGAGCAAGAAGGAAAAAGGGTCGCGATATCGCGACATGTTGAGCAAGAAGGAAAAAGGGTCATGATATCGCGACATGTTGAGCAAGAAAGGAAGAGTGTCATGATTTCATGACATGTAGAGCAATAAAGGAAAAGTGTCGCGATGTCGTAACATGCTAGAAAGAGTGTCGCGATATCGCGACATGTTGAGCAAGAAGGAAAAAGTGTTGCGATATCATGACATGTTGCGTTGTCATGATCAAAAGAGAAGAGAAAAAGCAAGAGGGAAAAAGTGTTGCGATATCGTGACATGATGAGCAAGAATGAAAGAGTGTCGCGATATCGATCCATGCTGAGCAAGGAGGAAAAAGTGTCACTTTTTGGCGATATGTTGAGCATGAAGGAAGAAGTGTCGCGATATCACGACATGTCGCATTTTTGCGACCAAAAAAGAAGAGAAAGAGCAAGTGGAAAAAAGTGTCGCGATATCGCAACATGTCATTTTTTTGTGACTAAAAGAGAAGAGAAAGAGCAAGAAGGAAAAAGTGTCGTGATATCACGACATGTCATGTTGTCATGATCAAAAGAGAAGAGAAAAAGCAAGAGGGAAAAAGTGTCACGATATTGCGACATGATGAGCAAGAATGAAAGAGTGTCGCGATATCGCGACATGTTGAGCAAGAAGGAAAATGTGTCACTTTTTGGCGATATGTTGAGCATGAAGGAAGAAGTGTCGCGATATCGCGACATGTCACATTTTCACGACCAAAAAAGAAGAGAAAGAAGTTATTGAAACTTGAGAAGGCTAAAAATATCCTTATAGCTTCAATTCATGCAAATGGAGTAAATGTTTCATCAAATTCAATTCCTTCTACCTTTGCATAACCTTTGCATACTAACCTTGCTTTATTTTTGACCAATTTTTCATCTTCATTCAATTTGTTTCTGAATACCCATTTTGTGCCAATCACATTTTTCTCCTTTGGTCATGGAAAAAGTTCTTGTGTTTGGCTATTCTCTATCTGATCCAATTCCTCATTCATTTTTTTAACCCAAAATTCATATTCACTTGCCTGAGTGAAGTCTTTTGGCTCAATCTTAGATAGCAAAGAAAAATTTATTTGTTGAGAAGGTTTTATTATTCTTCTCCTTGTCTATCTTTCATCTGGATCCCCAATGATCTTTTATTTTGGATGATGTTTTTGTACATACCTAGAAGGATTTTTAGGAAGAATTCTTTGTGTTTCTTATTCATACTTATCTGATTCCTCATAAAATTCTTCTTAACAACATCCATCTTCTTAATACATAGTTTGCTAAACTAGTTATTTGGAATCTATCTTCTCATCAACTATTACATTTATACTTTCCACCATAGTGTGTGCTCTTTTGTTGAAGTATCTGTAGGATTTACTCTTTCTGTAATAACCAAGAAAAATTCCCTCATCACATCTTGGCTCAAACTTGCCTAGGTTTTGATCTTATCATCTTATGTAACATTTGCTTCCAAAAATTCTAAAGTGTTTTACAGTGGCAGGTCTTCCTTTCCAAAGCTCATATGGAGTCTTGTGATGATTTATCATCAATTTAGCCCTAGTGATTATGTATACATCTATGTTTATTGTTTCTTTATAAAAACCATATGATAACTTTTATTCATTTAACATAGCTCTAGCCATGTTTTCAATTGTCATGTTCTTTCTTTCAACTACCCCATTTTATTGAGAAGTTCTTGTTGTTGAGTACTCTCTCTTGATTCCATGTTGTTCACAAAATTCTACAAATTCATTTGAAGTAAATTATCCTCCTCTGTTGAATCATATACACTTAATCCTTTTGCCTTTTTCATTTTCAACCAATTCCTTGAATGCTTTGAATTTCTCAAAGGTCTCTGACTTATCTTTTAAGAAGGTTACCCAAACCATTATGGAATAATCATCTACAAACAACATAAAGTAACTCTCACCCTGAATACTTTGTGTTCTAGTAGGACCACACAAATCAGTATGTATTAGGCTCAATGGCTCAGATGAAATATAGCCTTTTGTATTAAATATTGTCCTAGTTTGCTTTCCATGTTGACAGGATGCACAAATTATGTTTTGAGGTCTTCTTATTTTTGGTAAATCTCTAACATCCTGTTTATTGCTTATGTTGACCATGTTGTCAAAATTCAAGTGACCCAATATTCTATGCCACAACAAACTCTCATCTTCTTGTGATAGAAAACAATTTTCCCCTTTGATATCATTGAGCATGTATAAGTTGTTTGGGTTCTTCTTGCATTTGCA
>JAQPPZ010001787.1:0-112164 GCA_028583015.1 Wollemia nobilis | reverse complement strand
ATGGAATATACTCGAAGTCATCCTAGTGTGTTACAATTATATGGTACTCTAGTAAAAACTATCATGGTGATCAAAGATATCCCTATTCAACTCCATAGAATGTCAGAAGCAGTCGTCATACAATAAGTAGTCGTTGTAGACTTAGAACCATATTTCGGTATGTGTTTATCCAGATAATTCATGGCCAAAATGGGCGGTTATCTATCTCTAGATTATTCTCATTTGGAGGTACCTTTCAAAGGTAAAATATTCAAGATCTACAATGAAAAACCATCTACTTTCCACGTAGAAATACTGGAGGAAACAACTACCATCAACATGATGTTTGAAGAATTAGAAAATATCGATTTAATGGAAGAAACCCTAGAGGAACTACAATCTGAGGATTAGTTTTCAATGAAATACTTCAATGCTATGATAGAGACAGAAATGGGAAGCTATTACATTGAGAAACCAAAAAATCTCCCTATTCCTGTCCCTAAAATAGATGATTCGGCCAACCAGTTATGGAAATTGTACTCTGATGGGTCAAGGTGCAAAAATGGAGCAGGAGATGGAATCATTCTGATTTCACCTATTGGAAAATAAAAAGTCTTTTCATATAGGTTGACATGGAGTTGCACCAATAACGCAGCTGAATATGAAGCCTTGTGTTTGGGACTCAGGAAAGCTAAAAAACTGGGTGCAAAATAGCTGCTAATCTATGGAGATTCAGAGCTGATTGTTAAATAGGTTACTGGCAAATGCATTTGTAAGCAACATTACCTAAGAGCTTACAAAAACAAAGTGTTAGATCTATTGGAAAATTTTGAAGCACTAAACATGAAATCCATTTCCAGAGAGAAAAACACACATGCAGACCTGTTAGCATCAGTAGGATCAAATTTTTGCCTAGTCAGCAATGTTATTTAGAAGTCTAAAATAGTTAGACTTATATACATGCCTTATGTGCCCAAAAAGGACATTTTTTGGTAGGTATTTGAAAATGACGAGCAAATCCTGGTTTTTCTGATTCATGAGATGAATTGCTCTATAGAAAGAGCATTACAAGAAGAGGACAAAGAGATCCTTATTCAACTGAGAAATAATCATATCCCTAGGGGATTGATCACCTTGGAGAGCCTTTTCAACAATAGCGACAGAGTTGTAGGTCGAAGGATCAAGGTAGATGAACATCGGTATAAGGAAATAGAACTAGAACCATGCAAAATGATCAAAGTGAAGACCGATTGTACAGTGGTAGAACTAGAACAAATAAAATAGTTATGTAGAGAATATCCAGATATCATAGCTTGGACTTATAGTGATCTGAAAGTGTATAGGAAAGATGTCATTCAGCATACCATCAAACTAGAGGAAGGAGCTAAACCTTTTAGGTAGAGGCAAAGGCTTGTGAATCCTAAAATTGAAGCCTTAATGAAACAGGAGTTGTTAAAACTCCTGCAGGCTAAGATAATATACCCAATCAAGCACTCACTCCTGAATCAAGCCCTATGGGCTGATAGAATCTCAATCAAAAAATCAATCAATACATCGCCATATGCTTTGGTTTATGGCAAAGAATTTGTTCTGCCAATTCATATGGAGATACCCGCGTTGAGGATGCTAAACCAAGTTAACAAAGATGAAGGTCATCCAATGGATGCTCGACTGATGCAACTTCTACAGCTTGAAGAATCTAGGGAATAGGCCTACGATCATCATCAAAAGCATATGGTAAAAATAGTCGGGTGGTTCGATAAGAAAACCACTTTCAAGAAATTTAAAATAGGTGACCTGGTATTAAAATGGAATGTCAAGAAAGCAAATCCAGGACACCATGACAAGTTTGATGCATTCTAGGAGGGGCCATTCGAAATTGTTTCAGAAAAGCAATTCAATGCCTTCTAGTTAAAATATCAAGATGGATGGGTTCTACCCATCACGGTGAATGCTTTTCACCTAAAATTGTATTTCCAGTAAAAGCTATAGATCACCATTATATGTACAGTATATTACAAGTTTGAAGTTTTGTAAATATTTCCCTTTTTACGGCCTAATAATTCCAGAGGAAAATAAGAACTAGCACTCACTCCTGGGGAGGAAGTTTCCCTGTTAGAATCCCTCCAAGCATAGGAAGTGGTCATTCTTCTGCTCCCGAAGTGTCCCAGCCACTTGAGAAATCCTAGCAGCTAGAGCTGGGACCAGCTCCCATAATTGAATTTTTGTGTTCTTCAAAAAAATGTTAAATACCTAAGTGGTAAAAGAAAGGTTCTGATAAGGTAAAGATCACTTATATTCCAAAGTGCATTCTTTTTCTTTTATCTTTGTTTTTCCACTTGAAAGTTTACTTTTTGCAACTATGCTGGTGACTTCATTTTCCAATGGATGAAGGTCTGGTCTCTATTTTTACGAGCAAAAATTTCCCCAGAAGGTACCAAGAATGTTAGTCAAAAAGTGACTAACTATAGAAAAAATAGTTGATGCACCTTTTTTGCATATTTTCCAAGAAGACCGAAGTGGCCCATATGCTAAAGATCAAAGAAAAAGCAAAATACCGCAAGGAGATAAAAGTGTCACGATATCACGACATGTTGCATTTTCACGGGAAAAAGCAAAGAGAAAGAGCAAGGAGGTAAAAGTGTCGTGATATCGTGACATGTTGTATTTTTGTGGCTAAGAGCAACAAAAGGGAGCAAGGAGGTAAAAGTGTCGCGATATCGCGACATGTATTTTTGTGGCTAAGAGCAACAAAAGGGAGCAAGGAGGTAAAAGTGTCACGATATCGTGACATGTATTTTCGTGGCTAAGAGCAACAAAAGGGAGCAAGGAGGTAAAAGTGTCACGATATCGCGACATGTTACATTTTCGTGGCTAAGAGCAAAAAAAGGGAGCAAGGAGGCAAAAGTGTCGTGATATTGCGACATGTTGTATTTTCGCGACTAAGAGCAACAAAAAGGAGCAAGGAGGCAAAAGTGTCATGATATCGTGACATGTTGTATTTTCATGGCTAAGAGCAATAAAAAGGAGCAAGGAGGTAAAAGTGTCGCGATATCGCAACATGTATTTTCGTGGCTAAGAGCAACAAAAGGGAGCAAGGGGGCAAAAGTGTCGCGATATCGTGACATGTTACATTTTTGCAGCTAAGAGCAACAAAAGGGAGCAAGGAGGCAAAAGTGTCACGATATCGTGACATGTTGCATTTTTGTGGCTAAGAGCAACAAAAAGGAGCAAGGAGGTAAAAGTGTCGCGATATCACGACATGTTGTATTTTCACGGCTAAAGAGAAGAGAAAGAGCAAGAAGGAAAAAGTGTCGTGATATCGCGACATGTTGCATTTTCATGGCCAAAAGTGACAAAAGAGAACAAAGAGGCAGAAGTGTCACGATTTCATGACATGTCGCATTTTCACGATGCAAGAAGAAGAATCAAGCTGAAGACATAGAAATGTCGCAATTTCGTGACATGTCTCATTTTTGCGACGGGAGGCAGCAAAAGAGCAAAGCAAGAGACGAATGTCATGATTTCGCAACATGTCTCATTTTCACGGCTGGAAGCGGTAGAAAAGCAAAGCAAGGAAAGAATGTCATGATTTTACAACATGTCTCATTTTCATGGTGGAAGCGGAAGAAGAGCAAAGCAAGAGACGAATGTCGCGATTTCACATCATGTCTCATTTTCGTGGCTGGAAGCGGCAGAAAAGCAAAGCAAGGAAAGAATGTCATGATTTCATGACATGTCTCATTTTCATGGCTGGAAGTGGCAGAAGAGCAAAGCAAGGAAAGAATGTCACGATTTCACGACATGTCTCATTTTCATGGTTGGAGATAGCAAAAGAGCAAAGCAAGGAAAGAATGTCGCAATTTCGTGACACGCCAGCTGTAAAGGAATAAAATGTATTTTTGGCAATCAAAGGCATGCACTGACACCAAGAAGTGATTTTTGACATGATTATCATAAATCTAGGATAGAGCAGGCTTACCAGATGATTGAAAATATGACAGGCTTGTTTAGAATCTAATCTACAGAGAAGATATCTAATTCATAGAAGACTTGTGTATTATTAGAAACTACAGATGATTGCTTGTAAAATAGTAAGATGTACTTAGAAAAAGATACTCTTTTAGGGTATATATAGGGGTGAGTGACTCCAAAAAAAGGGTCGGCTCTTGGACGTTTACAAGCTTGATGTACATGTATTGGATTACAAGCAATAAAAGATTTCTTCTTCTGGCTTCCAAAACTTTTGTGTGCAAGTGTATGTATCTGGTGTTTTAACTTTTATTCATTCTAAGTTTTATAATGTATCTGTTCTGAAATATGGACTGTGCATGTATAAATATTATTTCTAGAGTTGAACATTAAAAGATATTTACATGCTTTTAGACGAACATCTAAAAGTCATACTCAGGAATTCATGTTTTCTATAAAGAAGATATAAAAAAACTCTGAAAGTAGTAATCTGCATCATCAATGTTTGTTGTTGTCCAATCTATACCGTGAGAAAAGTTCTAGCTTAGGCTATATTTCCCTTATCTCTTGTTCCCATTTTCTCTAAAAAACTTAAAGGAACCAGCCTTCTCTGGAGACTAGACAGATGATCTCAAGCAAGATCTGTCTATTCAATGTTGGAAAAGTCTAAGGCGCAACACTATTAACCGAAGGCAGATTTTGTTCCAACATGCCTACCACTAGGGCGAGTCTCAAACTTTTCCCTTGGTGGTGGCCTAGGAGTAGGATGGTTTGAAAATCTAAGATGATATTTTAGTCCTACTCTAGGTGGTGGGAATTGCTCCATCACTATATACTGTGGAGTTGATCTCGTTGGCACGCAAATACGTGGGATCGATCTATCTGTGGGTGCATCATGGCATGCCCTCTCTCCAAAATAGGAGGCATGTATGTGATCTTTATTAGGGAGATAACTCCCTAACTCTGAGTCTTCACCAGTTGGGGTATCCCATATAGAGGTCCCTCATTGGTTCGGCCTATGTCTATGCCTAGTCTCACTAGGACTAACCATCCAGTCATCAACCAATTGATGATTGTGGATGGGATTCCCTATGTTGGGACTTTCACCTGTAGGGTTGCCCCTATGATGGGTCCATTATGGACTAGGTCCCAAAATACTCACTAGAGGATGACTAGGATGAGTAGATGGTCTCCGAGGAGGAATGAGCATCTCCTTAGGGCCATACCGAAGATGCTAAATGTCTTCCTGTCTACTCCCCATAACTTCCACCCATGAATGGGCTTGGCTACGGGTGATGACCATATCTAAAACTCTATCAACTATGTGATTATGTTCTTTTACAATTTTTATGAATTAGAAACAAATAAACAATAGGAACACACAACAAGAAGATGATTATTTGAATTACAAGTTTTATGTAATCCTAAACTATTTTGTGAGTTTCAAGATGTGTTGTATTTTTAAGAGAACTCTTATCATTTTTTTGATAGTTGATGTAATACTCAAATTTTAAGAGGCTTTCACCAGTATACCCGGAGCTCGACAACTAGTAGTGAAATTTCAGTCACGTAAATCCTCTGTATGTGGCAATGAAAGTCCACACACAGACAAGGGGCACTGGTCCTGCTAGTCCCTCACCCATTTTCCCCCAGTCAGCGTCATACCTCCCCGAAGGGAGAGTATATGCAAATTTTCTAGGGTATGAAAGGATCTCGGGCCCGACGGTCTATGTAACCAAGGTTCGAGGGGATTTGAGTCAATGGATGGAGATGAAACCCACTGTCATTGAACTCTATCAGTGGTTGGGGATGAATTCCAACTCACCAATGTTTCTTACACTAAGTGGTGTGTGTTGTTCTTTTTATAACTTTGAAATATAAGCAAAGAAGAAAGCACATGATATTTCACTAATGCATGTAAAAAAAATTATGTTCAGAAAGAGGTTAGTAGCATAAAATATAATCAAATTTATACTAGCCCTAAATGAATTCGACCTCTTGGAGGTGAATTATGCAATTTTTCTTCAATCAGCCATGAAAGAGCAAGAAAGGAAGGACTGCATTTGTTTTTCCAAATTTAGAAATTGTGATTTTAATTACATTTTGGAAAGCAACTAACATTTCTAGGCACTCAGGAAGATGAAAAAAAAAACTTTCAAACTTGTTGGAATTTGACAGAAAATTTGCAAAAATTGACAGAAAACAGAAAATTGAATAGACCTAGACCTGCTGGTTCTCTATTTTTTCTGCAGAACCTCCTGGTTTTGAGGTCATCCCAGGTAGGGATGGTCATAGACCAATCAATTTGGGGGTCGTCCCAGGCAGGTACGATCACAATCAGGGGTCATTTTCAGCAGGAACGACTCTAACCTGCAACACAAAAATGGCAAAAGTGAGTTAAACCTTTGTAAAAAGTGAAAACAACAAGGAATATAAGGTTCCTAACACCGTTATCACCATTGTAGAAGCAAAAAATCAATGGATACGCCTCTACTTATGTTTGTATGGCCTTCAAATAGACAAATTTAAGGTAAGGGTCTTATAAGCCAAAAAGAGTGCATATAATGAAACTAAGCTAGAAAGAAACAAAAGACAAATCTAATAACCAAATGAAATGCAATAAGATGCCTTTTATTAATTTTCTTTTTAGAACTTCGATTACAAGATGCACTCCATTAATGGAGGCTTAAAATTGGTGATACATCAACCATACAAACAATGAAAATGATGGTACTAAGGGATCCTATCCCTCGATGGTAAATTGATGTTGGTGCATCCAATGGTTGACTCCTCTTCCCACGAAGAAGCTATTTTGAGGTTGATTCCTATACCTATAGCTCCTGGTTTGTTCAATCCTACAATATACACACATGGGAGATTGAAAGGGGGTTAATAGCATATATATTATAATGGAAAACAACATACATCCATCGAAATCAAATAAAACAAAAGCAATCTACGCTATAAAAATATATAAAAATGCATACAATAGATATATCTATGTTCTAAAATTACTCTAGCAAAGTTTCAGATCATTTTGAGGTTGTTTTAGCACTAAACCAGGCAAAATATGGTGGAGGCCTTAATGTTGGTCCACCTCACCCTGCGACGTTCAAACGGTTGGTTACCCTACCAAATCAACTCCAAATCAGCTAAAATTTGGACAGGGGTTAGGGGAGGACCTATTGAAGACTCCTATGGTGGAATCTAGGGTAAAATACCTACATATTTTGTGGCCATCATAGTTAGGTACGGTCATGACTGTTGATCGCTCCTACCTAGGATGGTCAGTAGGTCCGCTTCAAAAATGGCCACCAATCCCTATTGGATCAGTTCTAGAGCTCACTAATTAGGTTTTTAGGCAAATGGGGTTTGTATCTATACCATAGCAGACTAGTTTTTTAATTATATTGGTAGGTTTTGTAATCCTTTAAATCACCTTCACGAGGGAAGAGGGATTCAAAGGCAAATGGGCACAAAGTTTGCAAAAATGGGTGAGGTAAGTAACACCGGTTCTCTCCCAATTCTAGCAACACTTCATTGATCCAAACCTACATTCCATTCTCCTCCTTTTTTTTTTGAGGGAAGGCTCTATTTTATAGGAAATTGGAGCTCTAATTCCCATAATGGCATGTTTCCCATCTAGGGCAACCCTTGCCACTTGTCCAAGGTTGCCTAGGATGTGTTTGGGAAGGTTTCCCCATTTGGACAACCCATTAGGCAGCCCAAATTGTGCCAGGCTACTCCCAATCAGCATGGGTGCTAATTTAGGTTGAGATTGGCAAGATTTGAATGCCAATATTGATCCCACCTACTTTTTGGTAGGTGGGTTTGGGGTCCATCCCTGCCTGGGACGATCATATGTGACCATCCCAGGTAGGAGCAGCCACAAATCCTAACCCTAATCATGACCATACCTAGTAGGTACGGTCACAAACCAGGGCCTCTAAGGCTCCCAAAACTGGTGGATACCTTCCCAAAATAGTCCTAGGATGCCTTCTGATCCTAGAAACTGCCCCTGGTGAGGTCATATGATGTCGATAGGATGATGCATTTGGTGCACTGGTAGTCCTATACAATTTACCTAATTTTGGTGTCTACACATAGAAGCAGTATCTTATCAGGATTGAATTTCCCAATTGCAGGATTTCTTAAAGCTTGGTACAGTACCTCAAGGCCTATCATAGGTTGAAAAATGAACATTTAAGCAAAAGGCAACTAGATACATTTTTCTAGGAGATATCCTTTATAAACGAGGTTATGATGGAATGCTCCTTCATTGTCTTGAGCCCAAAGAAGCATCTTGGGCAATTTTGCAAGCTCATGATGGTACGTGTGGTGATCACTTCAGTAGAATGGCCATCGTTAAGCATATTTTGAGAATGGATTACTATTGGCCCACTATGGAAAAATAATGTTGTGAGTATGTCAAGAAATGCATAAAGTTTCAACATCATGCAAACCTCACTCACTTGCCATCACAAGCCTTGCAACCCATCTAGGTAGCATGGCCCTTCTCGTAATGGGGATTAGACTTGATTGGGAAGATATCTCCCCCATCTTCAGGTCGACACATGTTCATCATAATGGCCATTGAGTATTTCACCAAATGGATCGAAGCAATCCCTTTAACATCGACAACTAGACCAAGGATTGCGGATTTTATACTCCACAATATCATAAGTCGATTTGGGGTCCCTTCAAATATTATATCGGATAATGGACCATATTTCAAGAAAAAAAATGTGCATGCTTTAATGAAAAAATACCATATTCAGCATAGTTTTTCAACGCCTTATTATCCGTAAGCAAATGGGCAAGCAGAAGCCTCAAACAAAACAATAGTCTCCATCTTGAGGAAAATAGTAGTAGATAATCATAGGGACTGGCATTTGTAGTTGCCTCTGGCACTATGGGCATATAGGACTAGTGTACGGATACCCACTAGGGCAACACTATTTTCACTTGTATATGGCATTGAGGCCATCATGCCCCTAGAACTAGAAATCCCAACCTTGCGCATATCATTAAAGGACTTCATAGATAATGACACAACATGGCAAGACCACCTGGATCAATTAATGCTTCTGGATGAATGATGGGTCAATGCCTTGGAGCATCTCCATGTTTATCAGAATCGCCTTGCATGAGCATATAATAGTAAATTCCATTTGAGAGAATTCAAATTTGGGGATCTAGTGCTCAAAGAAAATCAACAGAACTCAAACCTGCCACCGCATTTGTGAGACAAATTTATGGCAAATTGGATAGGCCCCTACATAATTTTAGAGAGAGTTGGACCTGGAGCATATCACCTTGCATCATTAGACAGTGTTGAAGAGCCTGAACCTCTCAATATCATTCATCTAAAGGCATTTCATACATAAAATAAAAAACATTCAAATATACATAAAATCAAAAACATTCAAATATGTCATAAAATCAATCAAAAAAATTCAAATATGTCATGAAATCAAACCAAAATCAAAATCAAAAATCTCCAAAGGCATCTTAAAGCCCTTTGGTCAAGTCAAATCAAATCACAAAAAGGCTCCAAGGGTACCCAATCCGCTTGGTCAAAATCATACAAAAAGCTCCAAAGGCATCTTAAAGCCCTTTGGTCAAGTCAAATCAAATCACAAAAAGGCTCCAAGGGTATCCAATCCGCTTGGTCAAAATCAAAATACAAAAAGCTCCAAAGGCATTTTAAAGCCCTTTGGTCGAATCAAAAGGACAAAAACAAAGCAAAAAGCAAAAATACAAAAAAACATTTGCATCTTACATCCGCATAATTGCATATCCATACATATCCATTGCATTCACTTATGTTATGATCACAATCTTACAAATGATGCCACAGTTTGTATTTCAATCACAATATACAAGTTATCCTCATCCATGCATCCATGTGTGTAATTGTGTTTCTCAACACAACCAAATAATGTTGCTATACGAAATATGCAAAGGTTTCCTATTATTTCAACCATGTCTAGTGGTCTTATCAACTTTTGTAGAAAGCCATTTTTATTAGTAGAAGAGCAAGGTCTAGTTGTAGTACCTTGGATATTCAGGATCCCATCACTAATTGAAACACTAAAATCCTAGTTGATACAAGGGAAATATGAAAACTACAAAGTGGTCTAGGTTACCAAAAGCAAAAAGGAACTTCCTTGCTTATCCCCCTATGCAACCGGTTTAAAGGTGCTGAGAATTGGCAAAAGGACAAGTTCTACCCTACCCAAAAATGAGTGATTATCATCACTGCATACATCCCTTGCTTTCATAAAAATAAGCAAAATCCCGAAACAAAGCCAAATTCAAATCTCAAAGTCAAAAGTTCAAATTCTTCAAAAGTCAAACATCAACGCCCAAAGTCATAGTTCAAAATATCAAAAAAAATAAAAAATAAATAAACAATGATTATCATCACTACAAGAATCCCTTGCTCAAGAGAAAACAAAAAAATCAGTCAAAATAAACAGTGATTTTCATCACTAAGTATGAGCAAGTATCCCAAATGAATGAAGAAAAAAAGGGAATAGAACTTGAATCCCTGGAATTCTCAGCATTGCACAAAACTGGAAGGAGAAATCCTTACGCATGATGATATGTCTATCACAAAATCTCCTGGCATTTGTATAGACCAATGTTTGAATGTGGATGAGCTAGCTTAGGTAACTCAAAACTGCCTAGTGGTATAGTCCAACTAAGTCCAACATAAGGATGAGATAAAACACTTGAGAATCCTTGATCTTAGAAATGGGCTGAAAGAATCCCGCCTGACATCGGAGGAAATGCTTGAGTTCTATCAAAAATATATTCATTTGCACACATAGAGAGAATGAATATCCGAGTACAGAGAGAAAGACTTGCTTTACAAAAATCTTGTATGACCAGTACATAATTGTTGATAGGGTAACTAGAGTGTTTGAAGTCTCAGGAAAAACCAACAAATACATTTCTATCATAGCAACAATTCATATCATCAATCACATCATCAAATTTCTGTATAAGCTTCTATAAATTAGGGGGTATTAATAAAATAATATCAATAGATACCGAATATATGTCAGAAATGACGTCTAAACGACCACTAACTATTTTACATCTCTTAAATTACAGAAGCTTATCCAGAAAATGCATACATTCCACACCATTACATTGCACATATGGAAGATTTAAATAATTAATTCTTATGAGTAGAATGATTATTAAATATTCATGGTTGTTATACTTTTTGTGGTATCACCCGTTAAATTGTCAAAATCATGGCATAGGCATCCATTATGTTTTAAGTAATTAAAACATACAAGTTCATTCACGTTAAAATACATACTGCATTCACCATATCATAGCATGAGTTAGATGTATAAATTAAAACAAAATTAAACATGCATTTAACAAAAACATTTCATCCATAAATACATAAGTCATAAATCATCCATTTACATCAAATATCAAATCATTACATTTCATCCATAAATACATAAGTCATAAATCATCCATTTACATCACCAAACATAAGTCATAAATCATCCATTTACATCAAATATCACATAGTTGCATTCATCCATACAAAGGATCACAAATCCATCATCAAATCAACTCGAAATACATCACGTAATGCCACAATGATTAAATCATAAAAGCATTTACATAAACACATACATAAGTATCCATATCAAATCCACGTCATCATAAATATCATCTATCATCTAACACATACATATATCAATTCATCATAATACCATCATCCATCGCATCATAAAACAAAATAAAACAAAAACATAAGCAATAAACGATACACATAGTGAGTCATAAAACAAAGATATCATATAAATGTGTGTATCAGGTCCATAAAAGGTACAAAAATACCCATAGGCTATAGTCAGGTAGGTCAAGACGACCTCAAAAATGAATCAACAGAGCTCCATCAATCAAATACAGGGGCTGAGCCCCCGGCATCACCTCCCCCAGTGCCACCTCCCCCTATGGCGGTGTCATGAGTCAAATGGTGTGAACCTACTGGCCTCTCTGTCCGAGTCTGGGTCCTCTGGCTAGGATGGGCAGAAGACTGCCCTGAGGTGGATCGCCCGTTGACCTGTGAACCACCTACGCCTGGTGCCTCCTTAGGGACAATCCCATACCTCTTGAGCTACATCTGGAGAATGGTAATGTGACCAACATGACCCTGAATCCACCCCTCATACTCATCCAATAGTGACTGCAGGTGTAGGACCTCTGCCCCTGGATCTATCTCTAGAGCCCCCTATGGTGTAGAAGGAGGAACAACAAACTACATCTTGGTAGTACCACCCCTGATAGTAGCCTACAAAGCCTATATCTACATTGTGAGCTGCTCTATGGTGGCATCCCACTGAGCAATAGTAGCATCTCACTATTGCACCTAGATCTGGGTCGACTGGAGCTCGGCCTCGACCTCGTGCAACTGTGCTCTCAAAGGAGAATCTCTCTCCTCGGGCTCCAACTCCTCCTCATCCTCCTCAGGAGCCTCCTGCTCCTCCACTACCACCTACTCTACTCGTTGGCCCCACACCTCGATCCTGGCTTGGACTCTACGCCCTGTCGGATCTGTATCATCATCCCCACCATCATCCTCATGACCCAAGTTGCCGATACCACGCCACATCAGATCTCCCCACCACTGAGTATATGCCTTTGTAACACCCCCAATGACTCCTAGATCAACTACTGGGGCATCCTCCTCATATGAGAGCTCTATAATATACCATGGGGGTAGGTCCTTCTCCACTACAAGGCGCTTGTACAAAAATGGAACAAGCGGCATGTCCTGCTGTAGCCCGTACTGATGGAGAACCCGAGAGTAGAAGAAATACTCCTGGATGACAACCTTACGACCAAGGAGCCACCGCTCATGCCATGTCCTAGCAGTAAAACTGGCTAGATCATCCCACGTCGAGCACTCATGATATGGGCACCACATAACATCCTCGGCCTGTAGCCTAGTGAAAGTGGTAGTGTAATGGGAAAGCTCCCCCGCATGATGACGGCTCTTGCACAGCTCGCGCTCTCGAGCCCATATAGAGAAATAGCACTATATCCACTCCTCCATAGCTATAATCTCAGTAGGAAGCCCTCTGGGATGGTCTACCTGGATGTGCTCCCATCCCCAAACCTATAGAAGCAAGTTGCAAGCAATGTCGATGCGACCTCGTCGGTGGATGTGGTACAACTCATCATAGCACTAAGCCAACAAAGACCTACCCCATGCATAGATGATAGGCTCCTCACTATCCAATAGGTCCTGAACCATCACCAAGAGGTTCCACGGGAACCTCAAACCTGAGCAATCTGGAATCAAGATATTGTTGATGACCATCAGCAACACCGCATGCCTCGTAGAGAAGACACCCTCATCATACCAATGTGAGATGGACACTCCCCCATATTTGGTGTCCTTGAGAGCCTCCATAGAGTGCCCTCTGAACACCCAAGAAAAAATAGCAACCTGATCATTAGTGGCCAAAGAAACGATGGCCACTCCATCAAAGGGGATCCGGAAGATCTTGTACACATCTTCCGACGTGATGGTCATCTCACCGGTAGGAAAGTGGAAGGTATTGGTCCGAGGGTCCCATCGATGGACCAAATTCATAAGGTAGGCATGATCTACCATAATGGTGGGCAGTCTGGTGACATACTATAGCCCGTGGGCTTTGAGCCAAGCCCAATCATCGTCATCCAAGAGGGGCAAAAGTGTATTCATGAGCTTCGGGTCCCGAGCCCGAGCAGTAAGAATCTAAGAAAAAGAAAATAAATCATAACTACAATGCATCTAAGGCATAACACACAAAAAACATGAAAATGGTGCAAATAATGATGGGCTATCCTAATTCTAGGCGAAGAACAGAGTTGCACCTACCCAAACAAGTCAAAACTTCAAAAAAATCAATAAATCAACCCAAAAATTTCAAAAAAAAATCAATAATTGCACTAAGGGTTCTTGGCCGCTGTCACCTACAATGGCCAGAAATCGACCACTGAAGCTGACAGTGGCCAAGCCCCAATGGTCAAATTTTTTGACCATTGGGATTCAAACCGACCACTGCCAATGACAATGGCCAAATTGTAGGCCTTCCTAGCCGCTCTGATCGAGAGCGACCGATGGGTAACGAGGCAGATGCATCAACCCTAGGCCAAAAAATACCAAAAAAATAAAACAAAAGCTAAAAAACAAAATGGGGACAAGCCCACCACATAAAAACCTAAACTAAGCCTAGCTACGGGTTTTGATTCGTTGCCAACAAGCTTAATGAGGTTCAATTACCGATTACTTAATGTGGTTCAGTTTTACCCAAAAAAAAAAATAAACAAGCAGGGTTAAAGGTTGAGGGAGTACTCGAGAAGCTCCAGCTCCTCCACCCAAAGATGCTTCACCCCATGTAGCCATGATCTTCCAAGTCGCAGAAATGCTCCAAACCACAAAAGTCACTTTCACCTCAGAGCCCAAGAAAGCAAACTGACAACTGGCAAAGTGAAAGGACAAAACCCTAGGATTTATTTTTATATTGTCTTGGCCACTACTGACGTCAGTGGCCCGCATCGCTTGGCCGCTCAAGATGAGAGCGGCTAGGGCTAGGCCTTTGGTGGCCATTGGACCTGACAATGGCTGAGATCCTAGACAAAAATAGCCTCAGCCCCTCCATGAGAAGCAACAAAAACATTCAGATAATCACATTTTGAAGACTTCTAGTCATCATAATGACCAAAATAACATAAAAATCACATAAAATAAATTCTCGAGTAAGCCTCGTATCCAGTCACTTACTCTATCGACTTAGCGATTGTAGCGACTTGCACTCCATGTAATTCGGTAAGACGAGTAAGTCACCATAAGGCTACTTGGGGCAAAAAAATTCATTTTGGAATCACGATGTATCACTTCTAACCCAAAAAATACCAAGATGGTCGGACTGCTCCATGGGTATGATAGGATCATCTTCATCCCCTTATGACATCAAAAACACTAAGCCAAAGTGATACAATATGAGCATAAACAGAATCACTCATCCTAACTCCCTAAGAAGGCTATTGATGGCTGGACCGCTCCTCGGGATAGGGATGGATGATTATCATAAACAATTGGAATCACACTTGGATGGGGGTTCACCCATTAAAGGAACAAATGCTAGAAAGGAACCAGATTAAGTCATATTGGTCAAGCGACTTGTCGCTTCATTCATTGTCATTTCTTCACCAATTCATTGAGTGAAGAGGTAGTTCAAATTTTCAAAATAATCATAATCAAAATCAACAAAATATCACTCGATCATAACAAAATCGTGTTCGTCCTATGAATCATTGCATACAACAATCACATAATTTCCCTTGTTTGATTGGGAACGTAAGCAGACATGACATCTTCAATAGTAGCTCTCCTACCGGTCGAAACTATTGTAGCATTTGAAGCTACCCGATTGAGTTTGAGGAATGAGTGCAATTTAACATGTCCAAGCCACTGAGCTAAGTCCTCCAAATATTGAGGCAATGATTCAAGGGGTGCACCATCTTGCATGATTGGGCCATCCGGCGTTGATCAAACCATTGATCACCATACACCCTACAAACAGATCAGTCTACATTTTTGCTCAACATTGTGTTTTCCACATAGTGCATCGCAAAAAGGGGCATCTGTAGACACCTAAAACGTGTCATGTTTAGGGGAGCTACTCACAGAGACACATTCATAAGATCACATGACATAGTCTTGGACTTTCCAAGCATCAAAAGTGGTTCTCACCACTCATCTGGGGCATTTTAAGCCCATCCAAGCCTAGCCGCTCAAGACTAGAGTGGCTAGACCTTAGCCGCTCAAGCTTAGAGTGACCAGATATTAGCCGCTGTAGACGATAGTGGCCAGATCTTAGCCACTGTAGATGATAGTGGCTAAGCCACAAAAAGCATTTTGCCGACAAATATGCTCAATCACGGGTGGAAGTGGTAGTCTACATGCAATAAAGGTGAGCGGGAGTAACTTTGCATTCCCTTTCATGGCTAGTTCACATAGGAGACTTGAGTTTGCATTTAGACTTTAGTTAACTGGCCTCCAAACATAGACAAAAACAAAGCTGCTCATGCTAAACGACCAGTTTGCATAGGAGACTCAAGTTTGCAGTTAGATTTTAGATAACTGGTCTTTAAACATAGAAAAGACAAAAATCTTCTCATGCTAACATTCACTACGCATGAGGGATTCAGTCCTAGGGCTTGGGCATAGACCTAGGGTTTCACACACTTTAAAAGGTGCAAGCCTAAGAGCACCAAGGATCCAGAATTTATCAGAATAGGTCATTGAGGAGAGCTTTCGAGACTTAGAGAGCTTCTCTTGGAGATCACATTTACGGTGAAGCCCTGACAAATTGGAGAGCAAAGCGACCACTATTTCAACATCTGATACAAGCTTTGATCCATAGCTTTGGGGCAAATAGAACAAAATTCACCTTAGCGATCGTTGTCTTGGATAGTGGCCCGTAGATCTAGCTTAGGGTTTTATACATTAGTTTCATTATTCTGTTTAGCATATCATTAGCCTAGCATCATTTCATTCATTTAACTTCATAGCATAGGTTTAATTTGCACTTGCTTTCATGTTGATATATTCATTACTAACAACCTCATCCGAGGAGGCATTCTTGGACATCTAAGCGTGTGTTGTTGTTTCATTGCTTACAGGGCCACAAGTTCATCGGATGGAATCTACAACATACGAGAGCAAAAGGGATCCCTCTAGGGAACAGACCTGGAGAAGGAGGCATCTATAAGCCCTCATACATTTTTGTGTGTGGAACCAGGGAGCTTGTGATAGTGCACCACCCCTTTGCGAGGGGACATCTTACCCACTTGTAACCTCATTGTATCAAAAATGGGTATCCCTAAGAGGGACCGACTTGTAACCGGGTTTCAATACAAATAAAGAGACATATCTTTGTTACTTCCATGTTATATGCTTTTTCTTGTTGAGTTTGTTATTGTTCCAGTATTTTTTTTTTTAGAGCTTAAGGTCTCCTTCGTTAACCTTGATGTCTTCTATTAGCTTGGCTTGAGATAAGGCTTCCTTGAATATTTCATACTATTGCAATTACAATAGAAATGAGATGCACTTTGTGCAACTCTTGGTAAAAATTTGGGTGAGCTCTACAGTGGGAACAGAGAAATGGTAATTTTACCATTATTTTCCTCCATCTATTCCCATAGTCCATAACTGGCTCATCATCGTATTGTTTCAAGTTTGCTATATTGTAAAATTTTACTTTCTTCTTGATGCCAAATGAAAAGTTTTCAAGAAATACATTCACCAGTTGCTCAAAGTTGATGATGTTGTGCTTAGGTAGTTGGTTGAACCATTCGGTTGTTGCACCTGATAACGTTATGATGAATATTCTTAGCATTAGGGTATCATTATGTTCAATTTGAAAGTACATGTTCATAAAATTTGTGACATGTTCTTGTGCATCTTCCTCTCCTTTGAATTTGTCTAACCTAGGCATCTCAAAGTTCCTAGGATACGTAGGACTCGGTACTAAAGGGCACAATGGTTGGTTGTGTATTTTACTTGGGGTTGGCTTCTACCCAACCACGTCCTATTTCTTGAGAGATTTGACTCTCCCAATGAGTATTTGGTATGACTTCAAATAAATGATCTCCTATTCTTGAAGGCTTAGTCATAGTGGTCAGGGAGGTAATCCTGTGTCTGCCCTATTAGGGCATATGTATTCATCCCCCATGACCATGAATGGAGGTTCAAGATATTTATGCTTTTGATCTTCCATTCTCGCTTGTTCTTCATTAAGTTGTGTCTATTCTAGATCCAAACATTTTTTATTTTGTGAGGTATGGTGAGCATGCTCATCTCCTTTTCTAGCACATCTCTCATGCTAATAATTGGCACATCTATCATGTTGGTATTGCTCACCTCCTATGTGTAATTCATCCCGAGCTAGCCTATTGGCTTTCTCTTCATGCTCTATCTGCTCCTCTCTCAAGTGCTATTCTTGAAGGTGTAAACACCATTTTTTAATGCTTCTTCTTGCTTGAGGGCTTCTAAATGCTTGTGCAATGCTTCCTCCTTGTCTTGGAGTAGCTTCTTCTAATACTGTGCATCCTCATATTACCTACGTATGTGGTCAGACTAATTTTCCATTGAAGGTATATGGATTTGTAACTTTGTGCAAGGAGTCTTAATGGATAGGCCTCTTGGAAAGTCTCCAGCTATGTTTTTACACCTATCTATTAGGTTCACTTGCTCTATGTAGAGTGACCTATGTTCTATACCCCCATGGTCAGAGGTAGTGCACATGTTGTGGAGATGATTTGAAGCTTCCCCCAGATCATTGGTGTACCTTGTAGTTATGCTATGTGAACTTCCTAAAATAAAATGTGTGGTAGTAATGCTTATTTAAGTTGGTCTCGAGAGAACTCAATCCAACTCATCAAGTTGTCTGGTCTTCCATGGCCAATCCCATGGAGTCCCCTTATCCCCAATGAGATCATGATCTAGGTGAAAGCTATTGGCAATTTTGGGTACATTGGGTACATTGCCTTTGCTCAAGTGTTGATGTTGTCATTGATGTCAAGAAGCGGAAAGGTTTTTTGTGAAAACCAAGGTAGACAAAATAAAAGGTTTTATTTAAAACCATGGACAACAGATTTGAAATGGGTTTTTCTTAAAACCCAAGTCGGCTCTTCGTTTCGTTGAAAAAGGTGCCCCGGTGATGAAGATATTTAATTTTAAATATCTAGTTTAAATTTTATTTATTTAAAATTTAAATTAATATTTTAAAATTAAATTAAAGTATTTTTCGACGTGTTTGGAAATGCCGACGTGTTTGGTAATGCATCGAAGTGCATATATAATGGGGCTAATAAATTCATTTCAGGGTGTGTGTGAATCGATATAAATCGGAGTGCATTTCATTTTCGTCTTTGTAGCGAAGGAAGATGTCAAGCATTGACGACGAAGGAGAAATCTCTACGAGAGTTAGTGTGGGATGGAGGCGACGTCGCGGAAGGGTGTAGTCATCAAAGTTGAAAAGGAATGTCCTACTGGAACTCTTCGATGAAGGTAGTGAGACGTCAAGCTAGAAGTCAAACAGAAGAAGAAGCACCGTCGCAAAGTTTTGATTGCAGATCATCGAAAGGAGGTAACGCCATGCAACAATCCATCAGCAAGACTGAAGGAGTGAACATTGAAAACTGTTAGTAGGTTCAACAAAACCTAGAAGTCATGGTTGCTGAAGTTGGAACAGTTTCACGCAGTGTGCTAGGGTTTCCACACGGATGGCATAGCTTCGTATGCTGGACTGATGCAGTTGTGCTGATCTAGATGACACAAGGCTTGCGGTGATTGCAGTTGGATACCATAGTTTGGACATACTAACTACAGGAGTGCAGGTAGACCTCTACGATTGCGCTACTCCAACAGATAGGTATACACGTGGCAACGGGATGCTATAGTCGTGATAGTGAAAAGGGTAGCAAGGCAATTGGTCAAAAACCGCGTGGAGGTGAATCATTGTAACTTGTTCAAGAAAGTTTTCAACGCTAAAGGAAAACATTCAAACAAAGAACAAAAGGACAAAAACGTAAGGAATTATTTTGCTTTCATAAGCTTTACTATGTATGTTTTAAAAGGAGTAATAAGGGAGTTATAAGGTTATGAAATGTTGTGATTTATTTTATTTTATGGTACAAGTGGTTTTAGGAGAGATAAGGAAGTTGTGCAATTAAGGGCTTTGGTGATGATTATTGAAAAGTGGAGTAATGTTGATTATTTTGTGATCTACTAACCCTTGTGAAGATTGGCAAAAGAATTTTGTGATGGTGGCAGATTTCCAAAGGGGTTCCTTCACTTCAATAAGGTATGGGCACATTCTTCTTATGAGTATGATTGGTGTATGTTTTCCTGAAATAAGATTGGAGTGAAAAGGTATTCAACAAGGTTTCCTTTGGTTGGGTATAAGTCCTAGTTTCTGGTTTGTTGAAGACTACTTATGCATTGTTATCATTGATGAGAGTTTTGGTGAATGCATATTTCTGGTTTGAGGTAGTGGAAGCATTGTGCACTAGGGTTTATGAATGTGAGTCTTGATACTTGCTTTGAGTAGGTGAAATCCTTGGATGGCTGTGTTGAGGTTGATGATTGAGTTGCTTCCATAGAGGTTGGTTGATCAAGTTATTGCTTTTACTTGATACATGATATTGGGCTTACTCCATTGAGTTGGTTTGAACAAGTTATTCTTTGCATTTGGTGATATTGTGTGGGTGGCTGTTTTGTTCAAATATCTTTGGAGGGAAAAGGATTTCTACTTGTTTCCTTTTCTTGTGATGATTGGTAGAATGCTTCAAGGTTAATGTTGAGTTGAATGATGTTGGTTAAACCTTGTCTATGAGCATTGTTGTTGAAGCCCAAATTGGTTGAGAAAAGATATTGGTTGTTGGAAAGAACATGAGTATCATTGTTATATGAGATATTGCATGGTTGGCAATTGTTGGGTTGTGTTTCATGTTCTTGAGAAAAGCATACTACATCTATCTTATTCTTTTGAGATTTGAGATTGAGTTGGGATTGAGATTGGGAGTTAAGTATAGAACATATTGAGTCTCTAACAATTCTCTTTATGCTTCTATGAGGTTGATGAATCACATTGGGTCTCTAACAATTCTCTTTGTGGGTTCATGCCAAGCAAGTTTTCTTGATGAACTTGTGAGCGAGGTTTTGGACAGGTTCCATTGGGGACTTGTGAGCAGGTTTTGGACAGGTTCCATTGGGGACTTGTGAGAGGTTTTGGACAGGTTCCATTGGGGACTTGTAAGAAGATTTGGACAGGTTTCGGTGAGGACTTGTGAAGCTGAGTTTGATAGTTCTATCAGAGAACTTGAGGACAGAGGTGCATTGGTTCTATGAGAAGAACCCGAGGACAGATTTGTACCGGATCGAAGGACTCGTGTTTGGTACCGATCAAAGACAGAGGACGAGGACATTTGTGCTAGACCAAGGGACTGTGTTTAGTGCAAATTCGAGGACCAGCTTTGAGGTGATAGAGTTGAGGACAGAGGTCTCCAGCCGGAGCAGGGAAGACAGGTGTCTTCCGTGGATAGAGTTCCATTTGCTAAGGGCAACGGAGGCAGAGGTCTTCTAGAGGATCACCACCAGAGCGAGAGGTAGGGGAAGGTATCTCCTTTGAGCAGAGGCTCATGAATTCAGATTGGGGGAAGGTTTCTCCTTTGAGCCGAGGCTCATAAACATTGTAATTGGGAAGGTTTCCCAAAGAACTTTGAGATAACTTTTAGAGAAAAGTTTTAAGGATGAACCATGTAAATTGTTGTGTCACTTTGTGGATGGTTTTGTGCATTGCTTTGATATTGCTTTGGATATGTTGCTTTACTGTATTGAAGTATAAAGGAAAAGTAAAAAGAGGTCTTATACTGTTCACCCCCCCTCTCAGTATAAGCTTGTGTTCTTCAATTGGTATCAGAGCCGGTTCCTTCGAAAAGTTTGACAGCTTGAAGGAAAAGCTAGTAAAGAACACAATGGATTATTCCAAAGGTAATCAACTTCAAGATAGTGATGAGTCTTCTAGTGATGAAGAGGTATATTACAGACAAGAAAGGCAAGTTCTCTAGAAAGCACAAAAGTATGAAAAATGTAAGATATTTCAATTGTGGAAAGATTGGTCATTATGCTACTAAGCATGCACTGTTGCCAAGGATGAAAGTGATGAAGATAAACAGGATTGTAAGAGCAAGGATTCTGAAAGGCATAGGCATCAAAGGAAGAACAAAGATGAGCACAACAATAAAGGAAAGAGGTATTCTCACAAACACAAGAAGAGCTTCTACCTAGACAAAGCAAGTAAGTGTTCTAGTAGTGATAATGAAAGTTCTTCAAGTGATAATGAAAATGAGATGTTGTTCATATCATAAAAAGAGGAAGAACCAAAACATAGATTCATTATCATGAAATGTCTTAGATGTGGAAATTTTGGTCACCTTGAGGATGATTGCACAAATAATGATTTGGTTGCTAGTATGTATGAGGATGCTTCAGAAAATGATAAGGAAGATGCATGTATGGTTTTTGAAAAGGGTAGCACCTCTAGTGATAAGAAATCTGAAAAAGGCTTTGATGATTCTAAAAGCAAACATATAGAGGAAAGTGAAGTAGATCTTAAAGGTGAACTTATTAGTGCTCTTAGTGCTTTGAAAAAGGAAAGAAAGAAGAATGCTAGACTCAAGGATAAGTTAGATGAATGTTGTATGGAGAGAGATGAACTTATAGAAAGTCTTGATATCTCTATGGCTAATGCACAAGAACTCAAGAATGAGTTAGAATCTAAGGTGCTTGAGTATAGTGAATTAGAACAGAAAATGGCTTCGTTGAAAGAGGAAAATAAAGAGTACAAGGATAAGTTGTACAAGTTTCAAGAAAGCTCCAAAAAGGTTAAGTCTCTCATCCAAAGTCAAAGAAATCCAACAGATAAAACAGGTCTTGGTTTTGTTAAGCCTCACAAGAAACAAGTTGGAGAGTCTAGTAAGAGATTCCAAAAGGAAGAGAGTTCTAATGAGGAAAGTATTTCAGATCATGAGTCCTTGAATGATAGATGCATAGAAACAGAAAATAGATTTCGGAATGAGAAGAAGGAGAAGTTTTCAAGACCTAAGAAGTCAAATAAAGGAAAGTTTCAAGGCAGATGTTTTGCTTGTCACAAGTTTGGTCACATGGTTGTACATTGCATGGCTCAAGTGAAGAAGGTAAATAACAGTTTTAGAAGTGGTAATTTCTTTCATGGGTATTGCTACTCTTGCAATCAGTTTGGGCATAAAGCAATTTTTTGCAAGGCAAATATCAAGAACAGGTTTAGTCAGAATAGGTGGATTCAAAGAACAGGTATGCCTCAAAGAAATAACATTGTTACTTGTTATAAGTGCAACAATGAAGGTCACATAGCTAGACAGTGTAGAGCTGAAATTCTAGAATACAGGAACAGGAACAGTGGCATGATCAGGTCCAAGGATCAGAAAAATGACAGAAATAGGAATATGGAAAAAGAGTTCAAGAGAAGGCCCGGCAAGGAAGTTATAGACGCTGATGATGATCAGTGCCTAATGGGAGTTTTACTCCCACCCCAGAATTAATCACCTCATCAGGAGGTGGGGGAGGGACTAAGCTAAGAGGCTCATTCTTAGTCTCGAGCCCCAAAGGTGGCCCTTTGCCATTGATGACAAAGGGGGAGAGATATGAGAAAGGGGGAGAGCTTCAAGTGAAGAGGAAAGCTTCAAGTCAGGGGGAGCAAAACTTCAAAGAGAGTGATTTCAGTTTTGGCTCTTGAAGATGTGTTTTTAGTAAAGTTTTGCCATCAATGACAAAGGGGGAGATTGTTGGCAATTTTGGGTACATTGGGTACATTGCCTTTGCTCAAGTGTTGATGTTGTCATTGATGTCAAGAAGCGAAAAGGTTTTTTGTGAAAACCAAGGCAGACAAAATAAAAGGTTTTATTTAAAACCATGGACAACAGATTTGAAATGGGTTTTTCTTAAAACCCAAGTTGGCTCTTCGTTTCATTGAAAAAGGTGCCCCGGTGATGAAGATATTTAATTTTAAATATCTAGTTTAAATTTTATTTATTTAAAATTTAAATTAATATTTTAAAATTAAATTAAAGTATTTTTCGACGTGTTTGGAAATGCCGACGTGTTTGGTAATGCATCGAAGTGCATATATAATGGGGCTAATAAATTCATTTCAGTGTGTGTGTGAATCGATATAAATCGGAGTGCATTTCGTTTTCGTCTTTGTAGCGAAGGAAGATGTCAAGCATTGACGACGAAGGAGAAATCTCTGCGAGAGTTAGTGTGGGATGGAGGCGACGTCGCGGAAGGGTGTAGTCATCAAAGTTGAAAAGGAATGTCCTACTGGAACTCTTCGACGAAGGCAGTGAGACGTCAAGCTAGAAGTCAAACGAAGAAGAAGCACCGTCGCAAAGTTTTGATTGCAGATCATCGAAAGGAGGTAACGCCATGCAACAATCCATCAGCAAGACTGAAGGAGTGAATGTTGAAAACTATTAGCAGGTTCAACAAAACCTAGAAGTCATGGTTGCTGAAGTTGGAACAGTTTCACGCAGTGTGCTAGGGTTTCCACACGGACGACATAGCTTCGTATGCTGGACTGATGCAGTTGTGCTGATCTAGATGACACAAGGCTTGCGGTGATTGCAGTTGGATACCATAGTTTGGACATACTAACTACAGGAGTGCAGGTAGACCTCTACGATTGCGCTACTCCAGCAGATAGGTATACACGTGGCAGCGGGATGCTATAGTCGTGATAGTGAAAAGGGCAGCAAGGCAATTGGTCAAAAACCGCGTGGAGGTGAATCATTGTAACTTGTTCAAGAAAGTTTTCAACGCTAAAGGAAAACATTCAAACAAAGAACAAAAGGACAAAAACGTAAGGAATTATTTTGCTTTCATAAGCTTTACTATGTATATTTTAAAAGGAGTAATAAGGGAGTTATAAGGTTATGAAATGTTGTGATTTATTTTATTTTATGGTACAAGTGGTTTTAGGAGAGATAAGGAAGTTGTGCAATTAAAGGCTTTGGTGATGATTATTGAAAAGTGGAGTAATGTTGATTATTTTGTGATCTACTAACCCTTGTGAAGATTGGCAAAAGAATTTTGTGATGGTGGCAGATTTCCAAAGGGGTTCCTTCACTTCAATAAGGTATGGGCACATTCTTCTTATGAGTATGATTGGTGTATGTTATTCCTGAAATAAGATTGGAGTGAAAAGGTATTCAACAAGGTTTCCTTTGGTTGGGTGTAAGTCCTAGTTTCTGGTTTGTTGAAGACTACTTATGCATTGTTATCATTGATGAGAGTTTTGGTGAATGCATATTTCTGGTTTGAGGTAGTGGAAGCATTGTGCACTAGGGTTTATGATTGTGAGTCTTGATACTTGCTTTGAGTTGGTGAAACCCTTGGATGGCTGTGTTGAGGTTGATGGTTGAGTTGCTTCCATAGAGGTTGGTTGATCAAGTTATTGCTTTTACTTGATACATGATATTGGGCTTACTCCATTGAGTTGATTTGAACAAGTTATTCTTTGCATTTGGTGATATTGTGTGGGTGGCTGTTTTGTTCAAATATCTTTGGAGGGAAAAGGATTTCTACTTGTTTCCTTTTCTTGTGATGATTGGTAGAATGCTTCAAGGTTAATGTTGAGTTGAATGATGTTGGTTAAACCTTGTCTATGAGCATTGTTGTTGAAGCCCAAATTGGTTGAGAAAAGATATTGGTTGTTGGAAAGAACATGAGTATCATTGTTATATGAGATATTGCATGGTTGGCAATTGTTGGGTTGTGTTTCATGTTCTTGAGAAAAGCATACTACATCTATCTTATTCTTTTGAGATTTGAGATTGAGTTGAGATTGAGATTGGGAGTTAAGTATAGAACATATTGAGTCTCTAACAATTCTCTTTATGCTTCTATGAGGTTGATGAATCACATTGGGTCTCTAACAATTCTCTTTGTGGGTTCATGCCAAGCAAGTGTTCTTGATGAACTTGTGAGCAGGTTTTGGACAGGTTCCATTGGGGACTTGTGAGCAGGTTTTGGACAGGTTCCTATGGGGACTTGTGAGCAGGTTTTGGAAGGTTCCATTGGGGACTTGTGAGCAGGTTTTGGACAGGTTCCTGTGAGGACTTGTGAAGCTGAGGTTGATAGTTCTATCAGAGAACTTGAGGACAGAGGTGCATTGGTTCTATGAGAAGAACCTGAGGATAGATTTGTGTCATACCGAAGGACTGTGTTTGGTGCTGATCAAAGATAGAGGACGAGGACATTTGTGCTAGACCGAGGGACTGTGTTTAGTGCAAATTCGAGGACCAGCTTTGAGGTGATAGAGTTGAGGACAGAGGTCTCCAGCCAGAGCAGGGAAGACAGGTGTCTTCTGTGGATAGAGTTCCATTTGCTAAGGGCAACGGAGGCAGAGGTCTTCTAGAGGATCACCACCAGAGCAGAGGTAGGGGAAGGTATCTCCTTTGAGCAGAGGCTCATAAATTCAGATTGGGGGAAGGTTTCTCCTTTGAGCCGAGGCTCATAAACATTGTAATTGGGAAGGTTTCCCAAAGAACTTTGAGATAACTTTTAGAGAAAAGTTTTGAGGATGAACCATGTAAATTGTTGTGTCACTTTGTGGATGGTTTTGTGCATTGCTTTGATATTGCTTTGGATATGTTGCTTTACTGTTTTGAAGTATAAAGGAAAAGTAAAAAGAGGTCTTATACTGTTCACCCCCCCTCTCAGTATAAGCTTGTGTTCTTCAATTGGTATCAGAGCCGGTTCCTTCGAAAAGTTTGACAGCTTGAAGGAAAAGCTAGTAAAGAACACAATGGATTATTCCAAAGGTAATCAACTTCAAGATAGTGATGAGTCTTCTAGTGATGAAGAGGTATATTACAGCAAGAAAGGCAAGTTCTCTAGAAAGCACAAAAGTATGAAAAATGTAAGATATTTCAATTGTGGAAAGATTGGTCATTATGCTACTAACTGTACTGTTGCCAAGGATGAAAGTGATGAAGATAAACAGGATTGTAAGAGCAAGGATTCTGAAAGGCATAGGCATCAAAGGAAGAACAAAGATGAGCACAACAATAAAGGAAAGAGGTATTCTCACAAGCACAAGAAGAGCTTCTACCTAGACAAAGCAAGTAAGTGTTCTAGTAGTGATAATGAAAGTTCTTCAAGTGATAATGAAAATGAGATGTTGTTCATATCAGAAAAAGAGGAAGAACCAAAACATAGATTCATTATCATGAAATGTCTTAGATGTGGAAATTTTGGTCACCTTGAGGATGATTGCACAAATAATGATCTGGCTGCTAGTATGTATGAGGATGCTTCAGAAAATGATAAGGAAGATGCATGTATGGTTTTTGAAAAGGGTAGCACCTCTAGTGATAAGAAATCTGAAAAAGGCTTTGATGATTCTAAAAGCAAACATATAGAGGAAAGTGAAGTAGATCTTAAAGGTGAACTTATTAGTGCTCTTAGTGCTTTGAAAAAGGAAAGAAAGAAGAATGCTAGACTCAAGGATAAGTTAGATGAATGTTGTATGGAGAGAGATGAACTTATAGAAAGTCTTGATGTCTCTATGGCTAATGCACAAGAACTCAAGAATGAGTTAGAATCTAAGGTGCTTGAGTATAGTGAATTAGAACAGAAAATGGCTTCGTTGAAAGAGGAAAATAAAGAGTACAAGGATAAGCTATACAAGTTTCAAGAAAGCTCCAAAAAGGTTAAGTCTCTCATCCAAAGTCAAAGAAATCCAACAGATAAAACAGGTCTTGGTTTTGTTAAGCCTCACAAGAAACAAGTTGGAGAGTCTAGTAAGAGATTCCAAAAGGAAGAGAGTTCTAATGAGGAAAGTATTTCAGATCATGAGTCCTTGAATGATAGATGCATAGAAACAGAAAACAGATTTTGGAATGAGAAGAAGGAGAAGTTTTCAGGACCTAAGAAGTCAAATAAAGGAAAGTTTCAAGGCAGATGTTTTGCTTGTCACAGGTTTGGTCACATGGTTGTACATTGCATGGCTCAAGTGAAGAAGGTAAATAACAGTTTCAGAAGTGGTGATTTCTTTTATGGGTATTGCTACTCTTGCAATCAGTTTGGGCATAAGGCAATTCATTGCAAGGCAAACAACAAGAACAGGTTTAGTCAAAATAGGTGGATTCAAAGAACAGGTATGCCTCAAAGAAATAACATTGTTACTTGTTATAAGTGCAACAATGAAGGTCACATAGCTAGACAGTGTAGAGCTGAAATTCCAGAATACAGGAACAGGAACAGTGGCATGATCAGGTCCAAGGATCAGAAAAATGACAGAAATAGGAATATGGACAAAGAGTTCAAGAGAAGGCCCGGCAAGGAAGTTATAGACGCTAATGATGATCAGTGCCTAATGGGAGTTTTACTCCCACCCCAGAATTAATCACCTCAACGGAGGTGGGGGAGGGACTAAGCTAAGAGGCTCATTCTTAGTCCCGAGCCCCAAAGGTGGCCCTTTGCCATTGATGACAAAGGGGGAGAGATATGAGTAAGGGGGAGAGCTTCAAGTGAAGAGGAAAGCTTCAAGTCAGGGGGAGCAAAACTTCAAAGAGAGTGATTTCAGTTTTGGCTCTTGAAGATGTGTTTTTAGTAAAGTTTTGCCATCAATGACAAAGGGGGAGATTGTTGGCAATTTTGGGTACATTGGGTACATTGCCTTTGCTCAAGTGTTGATGTTGTCATTGATGTCAAGAAGCGGAAAGGTTTTTTGTGAAAACCAAGGCAGACAAAATAAAAGGTTTTATTTAAAACCATGGACAATAGATTTGAAATGGGTTTTTCTTAAAACCCAAGTTGGCTCTTCGTTTCGTTGAAAAAGGTGCCCCGATGATGAAGATATTTAATTTTAAATATTTAGTTTAAATTTTATTTATTTAAAATTTAAATTAATATTTTAAAATTAAATTAAAGTATTTTTCGACGTGTTTGGAAATGCCGACGTGTTTGGTAATGCATCGAAGTGCATATATAATGAGGCTAATAAATTCATTTCAGTGTGTGTGTGAATCGATATAAATCGGAGTGCATTTCGTTTTCGTCTTTGTAGCGAAGGAAGATGTCAAGCATTGACGACGAAGGAGAAATCTCTGCGAGAGTTAGTGTGGGATGGAGGCGACGTCGCGGAAGGGTGTAGTCATCAAAGTTGAAAAGGAATGTCCTACTGGAACTCTTCGACGAAGGCAGTGAGACGTCAAGCTAGAAGTCAAACAGAAGAAGAAGCACCGTCGCAAAGTTTTGATTGCAGATCATCGAAAGGAGGTAATGCCATGCAACAATCCATCAGCAAGACTGAAGGAGTGAACGTTGAAAACTGTTAGCAGGTTCAACAAAACCTAGAAGTCACGGTTGCTGAAGTTGGAACAGTTTCACGTAGTGTGCTAGGGTTTCCACATGGACGGCATAGCTTCGTATGCTGGACTGATGCAGTTGTGCTGATCTAGATGACACAAGGCTTGCGGTGATTGCAGTTGGATACCATAGTTTGGACATACTAACTACAGGAGTGCAGGTAGACCTCTACGATTGCGCTACTCCAGCAGATAGGTATACACGTGGCAGCGGGATGCTATAGTCGTGATAGTGAAAAGGGCAGCAAGGCAATTGGTCAAAAACCGCGTGGAGGTGAATCATTGTAACTTGTTCAAGAAAGCTTTCAACGCTAAAGGAAAACATTCAAACAAAGAACAAAAGGAAAAAAATGTAAGGAATTATTTTGCTTTCATAAGCTTTACTATGTATATTTTAAAAGGAGTAATAAGGGAGTTATAAGGTTATGAAATGTTGTGATTTATTTTATTTTATGGTACAAGTGGTTTTAGGAGAGATAAGGAAGTTGTGCAATTAAAGGCTTTGGTGATGATTATTGAAAAGTGGAGTAATGTTGATTATTTTGTGATCTACTAACCCTTGTGAAGATTGGCAAAAGAATTTTGTGATGGTGGCAGATTTCCAAAGGGGTTCCTTCACTTCAATAAGGTATGGGCACATTCTTCTTATGAGTATGATTGGTGTATGTTATTCCTGAAATAAGATTGGAGTGAAAAGGTATTCAACAAGGTTTCCTTTGGTTGGGTGTAAGTCCTAGTTTCTGGTTTGTTGAAGACTACTTATGCATTGTTATCATTGATGAGAGTTTTGGTGAATGCATAATTCTGGTTTGAGGTAGTGGAAGCATTGTGCACTAGGGTTTATGGTTGTGAGTCTTGATACTTGCTTTGAGTTGGTGAAACCCTTGGATGGCTGTGTTGAGGTTGATGATTGAGTTGCTTCCATAGAGGTTGGTTGATCAAGTTATTGCTTTTACTTGATACATGATATTGGGCTTACTCCATTGAGTTGATTTGAACAAGTTATTCTTTGCATTTGGTGATATTGTGTGGGTGGCTATTTTGTTCAAATATCTTTGGAGGGAAAAGGATTTCTACTTGTTTCCTTTTCTTGTGATGATTGGTAGAATGCTTCAAGGTTAATGTTGAGTTGAATGATGTTGGTTAAACCTTGTCTTTGAGCATTGTTGTTGAAGCCCAAATTGGTTGAGAAAAGATATTGGTTGTTGGAAAGAACATGAGTATCATTGTTATATGAGATATTGCATGGTTGGCAATTGTTGGGTTGTGTTTCATGTTCTTGAGAAAAGCATACTACATCTATCTTATTCTTTTGAGATTTGAGATTGAGTTGAGATTGAGATTGGGAGTTAAGTATAGAACATATTGAGTCTCTAACAATTCTCTTTATGCTTCTATGAGGTTGATGAATCACATTGGGTCTCTAACAATTCTCTTTGTGGGTTCATGCCAAGCAAGTGTTCTTGATGAACTTGTGAGCAGGTTTTGGACAGTTCCATTGTGCTTTGTGGGTTCATGCCAAGCAAGTGTTCTTGGGGACTTGTGAGCAGGTTTTGGACAAGTTCCATTGGGGACTTGTGAGAAGATTTGGACAGGTCCTAGTAGAGGACTTGTGAAGCTGAGGTTGATAGTTCTATCAGAGAACTTGAGGACAGAGGTGCATTGGTTCTATGAGAAGAACCTGAGGATAGATTTGTGCCAGATCGAAGGACTATGTTTGGTGCTGATCAAAGACAGAGGACGAGGACATTTGTGCTAGACCAAGGGACTGTGTTTAGTGCAAATTCGAGGACCAGACTTTGAGGTGATAGAGTTGAGGACAGAGGTCTCCAGCCGGAGCAGGGAAGACAGGTGTCTTCTATGGATAGAGTTCCATTTGCTAAGGGCAGCGGAGGCAGAGGTCTTCTAGAGGATCACCAGCCAGAGCAGAGGTAGGGGAAGGTATCTCCTTTGAGCAGAGGCTCATAAATTCAGATTGGGGGAAGGTTTCTCCTTTGAGCCGAGGCTCATAAACATTGTAATTGGGAAGGTTTCCCAAAGAACTTTGAGATAACTTTTAGAGAAAAGTTTTGAGGATGAACCATGTAAATTGTTGTGTCACTTTGTGGATGGTTTTGTGCATTGCTTTGATATTGCTTTGGATATGTTGCTTTACTGTATTGAAGTATAAAGGAAAAGTAAAAAGAGGTCTTATACTGTTCACCCCCCCTCTCAGTATAAGCTTGTGTTCTTAAAAAGTAGTAGGAAAATGGCATACATATATGATGCAAACAAAAATATATATAGATGCTAAGTCCTACGAATGCGATGAGCAATGCATGAAGGAAATGACATAGAAACGAGATGTGAGCAAACAAATTGGGGCCTCCTTTATTGATATTGATTTTAATCTGATTATAATACATCCTCCCTCTAGGGCTTAGAATATTTGATACAATTTATTATATTAATGGATGCCCGAAAGAAGCCGCGCTTCTAAGATCGGACGGTACGCTTCCAGCGTCTTTCGCGTGCCCACACTCAAAGTGGGCAGGCTAAAAGTTGTCATCGCTTGTGTCCATGTGTTCGTCATTCCTTGCTGTGCCTCTACTATTCCTAGTGTCAATATCCTACAAATAGAAAGACAAAAAATCGTTAATAGCATATGTGTATCTAGAAAAACATGCAATCCCCAAGGCCTCTAGTGGGCGCTTAGAAGATATCAGTGATAATATTGATAAGTAGATTACAAAATGATATGGAAATGTAAAGGACAACTTCTAGAATTGGTATCACCTAATTTTGCGTCGAAGCGGCGTCGTACGGCCCCGTTATGCTCGTTTGCCCGTCGAGGGCCTCTCCAAAGTGAGCGCTCCAATGTCCCATCTATGCTTATCCAAATCACATGAAACTCATGTATTAGGCATTATATGTAATTCTAAGACTACCCAGATGCTCGGAATTTGCATATCCTACCCATATTCTCTTGTATGTGACAGGGGCACCCTGCGAGCTAGTTAATACATAAAATAATAAAATGATTGTCAAATCATGTCAGAATGAGTTCAAACTTTAATAGAGGTATTAGGATATCATCTGGGACATATTTCAAAAGGAACAATAAGGAAATCATGCACATATGTCTAATCACTCTGGGGTGGTACGCTGGGGATTGTCGCAAAACCTGCAAAAAGTGACCTTGCAAATGTCCTGCCTAGAGGTCTCCAAAACTCATGCAAACTTGTGGTTAGATTAAAAACAGTATTTTGATATGACCCAAAAGGTCAGATTTGGAAGATTCTGCCTAGGTTATCTTGTATCCGAAGGCACTCCCTATAGGTTAGTAGACACATAAAATGACAAAAACCAGGTCAAATCATGTCAGAAAGCAATGAAATTTGGACAACAGCATAAGTACATTAGATATAAAAGAATGCAAAAATAATAGTAAGGAAACCATGCACAGATTTCTAATCACTCTGGGGTGGGGCGATTAGGACTGTAGCAGTTTGGGTGGGCACCCAGGGGTGGGACGCCCACCGTTTAGGGCCTAGTTTTGACACCAATCCAAGTGGGATGGGTCCAAAACTTCCTAGGGGGTTGTGTAAACGAGTTTGGGGTGGTATTGTGGCTGATTGCTTGGGTCTTTGGATTTGGATTGCGTTCCTAGTATTCACCCAATAACCTCTCTTCCAGAAGAGAGAGATTAGGGATGTAGGAATCACAAAGAGAAATGGGGGTATAGTTTGGCAGCACTTTGTTGCTCCAAAATGCTCTAGCTCTCTTCTTTTTTGGGGTGAGGAGGCTCACCTTTTTATATACCTAAGGGTCTCCTTTGAATGCACATGTGAGGGTGCCACTTGGCTCATTATGCATTTTTGGGGGAGAGAAGATTCCTCCCTGATTAGGGCCTCCTTGATTGAGGCCTCCATGATCGAGGCGGGGCTTGATTGAAGCCTCTCTGATTTGAAACCTTCCCTCGCAATCCCATACCTTGAAGGTGGAGTTAGGTGGTAGATTTGGGCTGCCATTTGTCAAGGTTTAACTTTTTTCCAATCAAACCTGCTAATCATCCCACCCTAGAGAGATTACTGCTAATCGTCCCAGGGTGGGACAAATAGGATTCTAATCGTCCCAGGGTGGGATGAATAGGGAGCAAAGTGCTTAAAAGGTGCAAAACTGACCTCTGACCTTCCAAAACTGATTTGGGAGTGGTTAGGACCACTTTTTAACCTCTGGAGGCTGCCCTAGGGGGTATGTATGCCAATTTAGTCAGTGCTTATAGTCACATAATAGGATTGGTGCTATTTTGGTGTCTATAGATGCCCCTTTTTGGGATGCACTGTGTGTGGCGTAGTGCTGAGAAAAAATAGATGACAAAAGTACTTAATAATTAGGGTTTCTCAATAACCTAACCAAATTTTGATGCCCCAAGTATGGAAAGGGCACGCATTCTTGAATCCTTGCTTCTGATGAGCTAAGGAGCTTAACTCAGTGTAACCCTTTTCAGTGAGGTGTACTTGATCTTGGACATTATTTAGTCATGAATAGGCAAAGGGCACAATATTTTGTTAAAGGAACCTTTTATTCATGCTTCCAGAATACCAAGTGTTTGTTTAGCTTGTGATTATTGCTTGTTTTCTGCCCCAATCAGGAGCGTTATTATCCTTGTCAATGATTCTTTGAATGCATGCCATTTTCTTGATTGGGTGTGTATTTGTTGATTGGTGACTAAGTGTGAATACCCCCTCAAGTGACGAATCGATGAGGGAATTACCAAAAATGAGAAAATATATGAGTCACTTGACCCAAGATGATGTTTGTAAGGGTGCCTTCAGTTGTTTTTGTTGAACGCTTATTGCAGTTTTCCAACCATCAGACCTCTTTTTGGTGGGTTTTGACCCTTTTTTTGACACCTATTGGGGTAGAAATTATCAAAAATCCTCCTTCCTGTGGAGCGGTATAGTGATTATTTGTGACCCTGATGGTGGTTTTTCATGCCATGAATGTCAGGTGCAAAGGCACCTTTGTTCGACAGATTTATTGCTATTTTTGGTGCATTTTTTGGATGCAGTTTTTGTTGCTTTATTTCTTACTCTGTAATCATCCTAGGGTGGGACGAATACCAATTTTGTAATCATACCAAGGTGGGGTGAGTGCTAACTAGAGAATTCATCTTAGGGTGGAATTATTACAGGCCTAACAGCCTATATAAGGACCAAAACTAGGTTTTGGTCTCATTTGCAATATTTTTTTTCTTGGCAATTTTGAGCAGTGAGGAGGAGAAGTGCGAGGCACCGGTGGAGGGTTGGGGGGTGTTAGATTCAACGAACATTAAATTGTATATTGCTGCAAAGTTTAAATACATGTGACAAGGCTGCCGTGAATAGCACACGAGCAATCGCACTCGCTACGTAGTTGTAACAAAGACAATAGATAGCTATACTAATAGCTAACTAATAGCTAAATAGCGTAATACAGATAAAAGGAGTTAAGTACGCTAACATCCCCCTTTATTACATTATTTGGGTAATGTAATAATTAATAGCTATACTAACATCCCCTTACATTATTTTGCAATACAAAGTGAGTCGCGAAACAATTCAAATTTGACACGTCCAAGTGCCTTAGTGAAAATGTCTCGCAACTTGAGCATCGGTGGGAATGTGTCGAAGCCGAATTCGGTGCTTTGGAACTTCCTCTCGAATGAAATGACATTGTGTGTCAATGTGCTTTGTTTTTTCATGATGGACTGGATTCTTGACGAGGTTCATAACACCCTGATTGTCGCAAAACAAGTGTATTGGAGATTTTGATGGATGGCCCATACTTGTCAGAATGCGACGTAACCATATCACTTCGCACACACCTTCACGTGCGGCGCGATATTCTCGCCTCTCGTTGAAGAAATAGCAACCACCGTTGCTTCTTGTCGTGCCAAGAGACAGGACCGGATCCCGTATGAAAAATGTATCCGTAAGTTGACTTGCGATCATCAAATGATCCGGCATAGTCGGAGTCCGTGTATCCTTGCAAGAAGAATTTGTTGTTCCTCTTGTATTCTAGGCCATATTCTATAGTACCACTGGACATAGTGAAGAACACGTTTTGTCGCTTTCCAATGAGTAATCTTAGGCTCCCGCATGAACCTCGAAAGATAGTTTACAAAGAAATACGAGATCCGGCCTAGTATTGGTCGGATATATGAGACTCCCAATCAACCGTCGATAGAGAGTGCCATCTACCTCGGGTGAGTCATCATGTCGCGATAACCGAAGTCCATTCTCCATAGGAGTTGCCATTGGCTTGCAGATCACCATGCGATATTTATCGAGCAATGTCTTGGCATACTTTTTCTCGAGACACTTTGATGGTGTGCTCCTTCCGGCTGAATTCCGCATCAAGACAAGAATGGAGAAGTCCAAGATCCGTCATCTCAAAAGATTTGCACAAGTTTCTTTTGACAAGAGAGATCAAATCTTCCGAACTCCCCGTAATGAGCAGATCATCCACATAGAGTACAAGCAACACTATCTCGTAACCCTCGTTTCTTGAAATAGAGGTTTGCATCCGACTGGACATCTCTTAAATCCATGCCGCATTAGGTGATTGTCCATTTTTATATACCAAGCTCGAGGAGCTTGTTTCGCACCATACAAGGATTTAACCAATTTGCAAACTTTCTCGTCGTTGGCCTTCCACTTCAAATCCTTCAGCCGAGTCATATAGACTTCTTCTTGGAGATCACCATTAAGAAAGGCACTTTTGACATCCATTTGGTGAACTTTCCACCCATATTGTGCTGCCATAGCACACATAACCCGAATTGTGGTCATCCGAGAAGTAGGTGCAAAAGTTTCTTCATAGTCGATGCCTTCCTTTTGAGCATAGCCCTTTGCAACAAGACGGGCTTTATGCTTATCAATTGTTCCATCCGCCTTGTACTTGACTTTGTATACCCATTTGCAACCAATAGGTTTCTTTCCATGAGGAAGATCAACAAGCTTCCAAGTTTTATTCTTCATCGTAGACTCATACTCGTATCCATAGCGGCCTTCCACCGAGGCTCACTAAGAGCATCTTGCACCGATGCAGGTCCAAGACTATCTATGGTAGACATGAATGCCCCGTCATCATCAATATCCATATCCTCAACTTCTCTACTTGGAGTCACAGTAAAGTTCCTCAAAAGATTGACAAAGATCATCAACCTCACCCGCTCTCCGGCTTCTCTTTCCTTTTGAGCCATACCGCGTGTACGAGGTCTATCCAAATTCAAATTGGGAGGAGTGGATAAATTTGCATCTCTCGATTGTATTTGTACACCATTTAGGATTCTCGCTTCGTGGTGGTGAAGAAGATGTAGAAGGACCTCCCGTCTGTGTTGACGAAGGAATCTCCTCTTCCTTTGGTTCCACAATATCCCGGTGTACTCGTAGATGTGCTCTGTGATGTGAAAGCTTCATCAAAGACAACATCTCTGCCGATATGAATTTTCTTGGTCAAAGGATCTATCAACCGATATCCTTTAGAGTGCTCGTAATATCCAAGAAAAATACATCTCGGTGTTTTCTCATCTAGCTTCTTCCTTTTTTCTTTCGGTATGTGCATGAAAGCTTGACACCCGAAAATACGTAGATGAGATATGGAGGGTTTTCGACCACTCCATGCTTCCCGTGGAGTCATTCCTTTTAGGGCCTTTGTGGGTGCCCTATTCAAAAGATACACCGCAGCAGGTGACAGCTTTCCGCCCAATATTGTTGCCCAAGAGTTGCACCCGTGAGCATACAACGAACCATTTCCATGATAGAACGGTTCCTTCTCTCAAGGAACTCCATTCTCGCTGAGGAGTATAGGCAGTTGTTAACTGTCTCTTGATCCCATGTTTATCTAGGAATGCAGAAAATTCATTAGAGGTAAACTCTCCCCTCGATCTGAGCGAAGGGTTTTAATAGAAGCCCCCGACTCCTTCTCAACGGATTTCTTGAACTGTTGGAAGAATGCGAAAGCTTCAGATTTCAGCTTGAGAAAGAAAACCCACATCTTTCGTGAGTAGTCATCTACGAATAACGAAAGTACCTCTTCCCTCCAACACTCGTTGGTGTGAAAGGACCGCATAGATCGGTGTGAATTAGCTCCGGAGGTTTTCGTGCTCTTGTAGAGCTCTTCTCAAATGGTACTCTATGCCGCTTTCCCGCCAAGCATCCGAGCACACCGGCAATGTGGCGTAAAGGGAAGGAAGACCCTTTACCATCTCATACTTGCCGAGCTCAAGTAAGTAGCCGTAACTAAGATGCCCATATCTCTTGTGCCATAGGGAAGTTGCCTCCTTGGTAGAGACAGACATGGCAACATGTGGAATAGAGATAGCATCTAGTGCAAATAAGCCATGCTTATATGAAGTCGTTGTAACCGCTTACCCTTCCCGGTAATTGTACAACACTTCTTTCCATTCTCAACACGAAAGTTGACAACCATATTTCTGTCCAGGATTTGTGTCACCGACAACAAATTGTTGGCCAATCCCGAACATAGAGGACCTTGTCAATCCGACACTTGCCATCGTGAAGAGTGACCGAAACCGTACCTCTCCCCGAACCCCGTAGGTTTTATCATCAGCAATGGTGACAGGTTTGCCCTCCTTGGCCACAAATGATTCAAACCACGATCCGTCGCCGCCATATGTTTACTAGCTCCGTAATCGACATACCAAATAGGATCCCTCCGAGTGGAATCTGTGGTAGTCATGAGCACCTTGTGTGCCCATTCGTAATCCGAGTCGATTCTTCAACAAGGAACATTCGCCTCGGGGTTGCTTGTTTTTATTTTGTGGTTTGTTTTGGCCTTTTTGCTTGTTCTTATGCCAACACCCGTTGGTGTCATGGTTGTCTTTCTCACACATCTTGCACCACCTCTTCTTCTCGTTGAGGTTGCTTGCCTTTTCCTTTCGTATCCCGTTGAGAATTTCCTCCTTTCCGAAAGTTGCCTCCTTTTTGCCCATTACCTTTCTTCCTAGAACCCCGCCTCGTTGGTGTATAGGGCCGTATTGGAAGAATCATCCTTGTGAAGTTGGCGTGCCTCCCGTTGTTGAAGCAGATTGACCAACTCGATGTAGGTAATTTGTCGTTGGGACACCCGGATGGAGGTTATCAACATGTCAAATGAAGAAGGTAAAGCTCTCATCACAAGTGAAATGAGAAGCTTTTCATCCACAAGATCTCCTAGAGAACTCAATTTCTCTTTCAACTCGTACACTCGCACGTAAAGAGTTCAACTGTTTCACCCCGTCTCAAACTCAGTGTTATGAAGTTGTTGTTGAAGATGAAGAATGGTGGATTCATTCTTCCCCTCATAGATGGTTCTAAGGGCATCCCATGCCTCTTTACCACTTGCTTTGTCACCTATATGAGGTTGCACTTCATCTGAAACAAGAAACAAAATGAGCACCTTTGCTCTCCTGTCTTTCTTGTCAAAAGCAATCTGATCTCGTCGAAGGACCTCGTGGATCTCGCCGCTGGTGAAGGCCTTGTTGCTACTCCAAGAATAATATCCCACAAATCTTCCATTTGGAGAATAGCCTTCATCTTATGTTTCCATGGTGTATAATTTGGACCTTTCAATAATCGATGCGGATCGACCATCAATTTTGCAACAACTGCCATAGTGAAGGTTCCTTATATCACCAAATTGGTCCCCCTTTCGATATACCTTTTGCTAGGCCAATATACCGTACAAAATACCCGCCCTTACGTGAGGGAAACTATAGGTATTTAGAAAGATCAACAAAAATCACCCGCCCTTACGTGAGGGAGACTATAGGTGAATTTTAGAGATCATACGATACGTGGAACATAAGCGGTACCGAAAGGGAATCGCCTTGTTGATGGCACCTACCATAGAAGATTCTTCTCATGCGTGGGGCGTAACTTCCCCTAAACACTATGAAGAATACTTCGTCAGGATTTACGCCTAAACACAAGTGCGATAAAGGGTAGTGGATGGAGTAAAAAATGCAAAAAATGGCGTACTTATTCCTCCCCGACGATTTATAGAGAACAAGCTCATACGTCGTTATAGCAGCTATATTAGGCGGCGGATACAAGAGGCCAAATCACGACAGCTTTACTCGTAAGTGTCGCCGTAGGTATCGCAAATACCGAACGCCGCAAAGGCAAATAAATTGCACAGATGGGTTTTATATTCCGGGACTTTAAGGAGTGTTTGATTTTAATTTTTAATGTTATAGTGCAAAAATGAAATATGCAACATACAACAAAAAAAAATGCCCACTAGAATAACCCACTAGGTGTCGGTCACAGCCGAAAATGCACCTTTTACAATGCCAAATTGCTATTTTTCATAAAAAATTACTCTCAATCCCCCTTTGATTTTTTTTGAAAAAAATCCCCCCTTAAAAGGCTTTCTTTAACAAAGCATTTTGATAATTATTATCAATTTTAAAATTAAAATAAATAATTTTAATTTCTATAGTTTTAAACTTTAGAAAAAATAAATTAAAATTAAATTTAATTTATTAAAGTTTAAAAACTATATTAAAAAAAAATTAAAATTAAAAATTTTAATTAAAAATGATAATAATAAAAAAATGACTTTGACAAAAAAAAATTATACCTTGGGGGAGCTCAGCGGGATTCGAACCCCCGACCCGTAGGCTCCTCGAGCCTTACCGCACGGCTCACGACCACGTGAGCCGCCGGGCCGATCCGAAAAGATCGGAGACCTCCTCCCTTATCAACCCGAATCCTCCTCCTCCTCGGCCTCGGCAGCCGCCGGCGCTCCTCTCTCGCCGAGGCAGAAACACATAAACACCGCTCCTCTCTACGGCTGCAAAAAAAAATCTTCCACGTACCAATTTTTTTTTTTTTTTTAACGGGAAGGGGGGGTGGCTCTGTGTTTTTTTTTTTTTTCTTTCCCGGCCGCGCGCGATTCGCGCTGTGCGCCCTGGGGGGCCGTTTTTTTTTTTTTTCTGGGAGGGTTTGGGGGGGTGCCGCGCCTTACGCGCAAATGGCGCCTGGGGGGTTTATACCCCCTCCAATTCCCGCGCGGGGGGATCCAAACTCCTCGCCGCGCGCGACCGCGCCCGCCGCGGGATTTAAAAAATCCCGCGCGCGGGAGGGGGTTCTCCCCTCCCGTCGCCGCCGCAAGCCGCGGGGGGGGTTTATACCCTCGGGGAGCGGGAGCGGAAATTTAAATTTCCGCTTCCCGCATTTTTTTTTTTTTTTTTTGGGGGGGCTCGAGGAGCGCGCGCGCAATGTGCGCGTCGCGCGGGGGTGGGGAGGGGAGGGGAGGTCAGGCCAGGGGTGGGCTGTGCGTCCCACACAGTCACTGGACGTCTAACGGCCGGGGGGGGCGGGACAACTGTCCCTCCTCGCAGGACGTGACGTGACAGCGCTCGGCGCGCTGCGTCCTGCGGCTGGCGCTTCGGACGTGGCCGTCGCGTGCTGTCCGTGACGCGCGCAGGTCTGTGTGCGCGGGGCTCCCTTGCAGCGACAATTTTTTTTTTTTTTTTTTTTTAAATTCTTCTCCGGCTGATATCGCGCGACAGACAAATCACGTCGCCGAGAGAGATAAAAAAAAATTAAAAAACCACACTCTTCTCTGCCTCTCGTTGCTCCCTGCTCGTCGCTGGCTCTGATGCCATGTTAGATTCAACGAACATTAAATTGTATATTGCTGCAGAGTTTAAATACATGTGACAGTGCCGTGAATAGCACACAGTGAATCGCACTCGTTACGTAGTTGTAACAAAGACAATGTATAGCTATACTAATAGCTAACTAATAGCTAAATAGCGTAATACAGATAAAAGGAGTTAAGTACGCTAACAGGGGGGCTCCGCTTGATGATGTTGACATGGTGGAGGTCAATGACTTCACATATGATGGAGACAATTTGGGGGTTCTAGAGCAGTCGAATGTACAGGATGTCCTGGAGCAGTGAGTGCCCGAGCAGCAGGTCGTCCCGGAGGTGCCCATGCCTTAGGTTGTCTCAGGGGATGTGGAGGCTGGGCTTCGTGCTGAGATAGCATGATTGGAGGGTATCCTACAGAGACAGAAGGAGGATCATAGAGATTCTTTAGTGGAGGTAACATAGGAGAGGGATCTCCTGTGGACTCAGTTGTCACAAGTGCATTGGTTGTGTATCGCCAACAAGATATGGAGTGGGATCGGTACCCGATAGAGTTAGAGACAGATGTTATCCACCTCGATGGATAGTTTCCTGTGCTTGATGGAGGTGGTTCATCATGTTGTACGAGATGTAGTGAGACTGAGCATTCTAAATCATCTCATCATAATCAACTAGGTGAGGGTAGTGTTGGTGGGTAGGGTACAAGGGCTGGCAGCAGCCGCCCTGAGAGGTCCCATAGGACCCATACTACTGGGGGTAGTTCCAGTCACACCGATCCTACGTGATCATGGTGGCTGACTCCCTAGGATTTGAGGATTTTGAGTTTTTGGTTTTTGGGAGGTTAGAGGACCTTCTTATTTTAGCCTGAGGGCATTTTGACTTGATATATATATGACTTTTTTGGTTTGATTATATACTTGTCATGGTTTATTGTTCTTTATGCACATTTATTTATGTTGATGTATGCATATGCTATTATGACTATGGATGATTTTAACTATATGATATATATGTATGCATATGGAATGGATGGAATGTTTTATTGGTATACAGGCGATGGCACCATAGAATGTACAGGATTTACTGGCATTCTGTACTATGTGATGGCTTTATGTAATTTTTGTTTTGTATTTTCTGATGGTGATGTAAGTAATGAAATGTACAACAATTGTTTTAGAATGTAGTTAAGGTTTTTTTGAGACTCAGATGCTTTAACTAACTAGTCAAGACTATACATTATCTTACAAGACTTTTGAATAAGGTACGAATCAGACTTGAGTTTGACCAAGTTATTTCACATCCTTGTGTGTGAGATTGAGTTTGTTTATGTGGTATTCGTAAGGATACCGTCAGTGCCAGGTAGGTTGTCCACCAAACCTGTACTGAGGATCACCTAATTAGCTCCACTAACTCCTTTTATTGCATTTAGTAGGATTAATCTATGGCACAATCTAGGGTACCATAAGCTAGCTCATCCACATGCAAACATTGATCTGTACATATGCCCAACAACTAATGCGATAGATATATCGTCATGCAGGAGGTTTGCCACCAGTGACCAATAGGCTATCCACCAAACCAGGACTAAGGATCACCTCATGACCTTTTGAATGCTGAGAATTCTAGGGATTCAATAGTTACTCCCTCTATTTTAATGGGATATTTGCTCAGTAGTGATGATAATCACTGTTTATTTTGTTTGAGCTTGGGATTTTGAGCAGTGATTAGAATCACTATTTCTTGTGCTTTTTGATTTGTGCACTTTTGATATTCATGTTTAGAGTTGGAATTCTTTGTAGTGGTTAAAACCACTGTTTATTTTGGGGAATTGAAGGAATTTTTCTTGTCCTTTTGCCAATTCTCATTATTCTTGGGGTCATTCGCACAGGGGGATGAGCGAGATAATGTTTTCACTGTATGGTATCCTGGACCACTTTGCAGGTTTTGTCTTTCGTTCACACAACTTGGGAATTTTTATGTGTTTTAAGATTGTGTTGGGATGGTATGTAACAATGCATGATCCAAGTAAACTCTACCTTGTAAATATCGGTCTGAATTTGTACAACATTTGGCTAGAAATCTAAAAACAGCTAAATGACAAAAACCCTAAAGACATTAGAAGACAACTGACTATGATATGGCGAAAATGTGAATGACATTATTCTTGTTGGATCATTTACAAAATGGAATGAATGTGTAAAATGATGGAATTGCCGAGTAATTACAGTCTATGGTGCGTTTGACATGTATGACCAGCAAATATGCAATGTATGTATGCGATGCCTAATGCAATTTTTTTTTTTTTTGTGTTTTTGATTTTTAAGATTATGCATGAAAGTGAGATGCAATTTTTTTTGTTATTTTTGATTATCTGTTGTTTTTGGATATTTTTTATGGATGGTTTAACCCGAATGGGTGTGGACCAAGTGATTCTTATGGATCCTTGGAGGTTTTTACCAAAGGGATTATAGATACCTTTGGGGAGTTTTGGGTGACCAAGCGGTGGCGAGAATCCTTGGAGCTTTTGGTTTGACCAAAGGGATTATAGATAAATTTGGGGCATTTTTGGTTGACTAAGCGATTGTGGGAACCCTTGGAGATTTTGTTTTGACCAAAGGGATTAAGGATACCTTTGGGGAATTTTGGGTGACCAAGCGGTGGCAAGAATCCTTGGAGCTTTTGGTTTAACCAAAGAGATTATAGATGGATTTGGGGCATTTTTGGTTGACCAAGCGATTGTGGAAACCCTTGGAGCTTTTGGTTTGACCAAATGGATTATGGATACCTTTGGGGCGTTTTAGGTGACCAAGCGGTGGCGAGAACCCTTGGGGCTTTTGGTTTGACCAAAGGAATTATAGATACCTTTGGGGAATTTTGGGTGACCAAGTGGTGGCGAGAACCCTTGGAGCTTTTGGTTTGACCAAAGGGATTATGGATACCTTTGGGGCATTTTGGGTGACCAAGCAATGGCGAGAACCCTTGGGGCTTTTGGAGTGGGCCATGGATCTCTAAATATTGAATGGCCTCAAATGACTGATGTTCAAGGGTTCTAGTTTCTTGATTCCTTCAAGAGAGGCAAGCCGATATGTTCCAAGTCTTATTTTACTATCGATTACATTGTTGGCAATTTTGGGTACTTTGGGTACATTGCCTTTGCTCAAGTGTATAAGTTGTCATTGATGTCAAGAAGCTTTTGAAGGAATTTGATTTGATGTAAAATAATTTGTTTTGATGAAGGTTACGGCATGACAAGTTCGAAAGAAAGTAAGTTGGAAAAGTGTCGCGATATCGCGACATGTCGCATTTTCGCGACTTAAGCAGGAGAGAGAAAGCAAGTTAGAAAAGTGTCACGATATCGCGACATGTCGCATTTTCGCGACTCAAAGGAGAGAGAGGCAAAGAAGGAAAAGTGTCACGATTTCGTGACATATTGCAAGGAAGGTTGAACGGACGAAAAAGTGTCACGATTTCGTGACATGTTGCAGGAGAGAGAGTCCGAAAGAAAAAGTGTCACGATTTCGCGACATAATGCAGAAGAGAGAGTCCGTAGTGTGAATTGTCATGATTTCATGACAAGTTCGAAGAGAGAGAAAGTAACACGAAAAGTGTCACGATTTCGTGACATGCTACAGATGAAAATGTTCCAAGTAAGAACTATCACGATTTCGTGACATGCAGCAAAGGAAAGAGTCTGAAATGAGAAGTGTCACGATTTCATGACAGTGAAAGAAGAAGTGAAGTCAGATTTTGTGACAGTTCAAAGAAAGCGTATGAAAGTTGATAGCGTCACGATTTCATGATAGGTTGAAGAGAAAGCAAATAGATGCAGAAAGTGTCATGATTTCATGATAGATCGAGTTGGCAGTGTTCGGTTGGAGAAAGTGTCACGATTTCATGACAAAAGCAAAAAGGAAGTCTATGAAGAAGAAGTGTCATGATTTCATGACAAAAGTAGAGAGGAAGGCTATGAAGAAGAAGTGTCATGATTTCGTGACAAAAGTGAAGGAAGTGAAAGGGAGAAGTGTCACGATATCATGACAAAAGCAAAGTTGATGCTGACAAAGACAAAAGTGTCATGATATCGTGACAAGAGCTTAGTTGAAGTCGTCAAAGGCTAAAGTGTCACGATATCATGACAAAAGCCAAAAGAAAGTGTACGGTTGCAAAGGTGTCACGATATCACGACATGTTGTAGTTTCATGGCAAAAGCTACAGAAGAGTTACAGAGGCAGTGAAGCCGACAAAGTTAAATTTGAGCCGACGAAGATTAGGGTTTGTAGCCGACGAAGTTTAGGGTTTGTTGTTTTTAAACGACTAAGATCAAGGTTTTGATCTTGAAAATGTTATTATAAAAGGTAGGTTATTTTGAAGAGTTGGAGTGTGTGAGTTGCGACGTTCGCTGATAGAGCAGAGTGAGAAGTTCGATCATCGAGAGCAGAGTGCAAAATTTGATCGAAGTGTGCAGAGTGAGCGAAGAGTCATGGTGAATTTTTCTAAGTACCGTGTTTGTGCAGATAGTGCAAAGGTTGAAGTTCGACCAAAATGCGGCTGTGATTGCGCAGAGAGAGCAGAGGACTTGTGAGCTGAGTTTGATAGTTCTATCAGAGAACTTGAGGATAGAGATGTATTGGTTCTATGAGAAGAACCTGAGGACAGATTTGGTTGTTGAGCTATTGTGGACATGATCATAGAAGGCAGAGGTCTCTTAGGCTAAGCATTGAGGATAGGAGGTCTTCGGTGGAAAGGAGTTCCACGTGCTGGCAAGAGGTAGAGGCAGTTGATCTTCTGAGGGATCATTTCCAGAGTAGAGGGGAAGGTATCTCCTTTGAGCAGAGGCTCATAAATTCTGATTGGGAGAAGGTATCTCCTTTGAGCCGAGGCTCATAAACATTGTAATTGGGAAGGATTCCCAAAGAACCTTGAGATAACTTTTAGAGAAAAGTTTTTGTGGATGTAGCCCAACCATTTTGGGTGAACCACGTTAAAAATGGGTCTTCAATGTGTGATGCTTTCTGTCTTGATTAATGTTGTGTTGATGCCACTGCTATCTAAAGTTAAAATTATTAATTGGTTAAGTCTTATACTGTTCACCCCCCCTCTCAGTATAAGCTTGTGTTCTTCAATTGGTATCAGAGCCGGTCTCTCCAGAAAGAGCCTAACAGCTTGGAGAAGGATCTATCAGAGGAACATACAGATTCAGAAAGAGATGAAGAGGTTGAGTTCGATCTCAAAGGTGAATTCTTCTTGGCTCTAAGAAAGCTTGAGAAATTCAGGGAAGAGAATTTTGTTCTCAAGTATCAATGTCAGGAAGAAGAGATAGCAAGATCAGAATTGTCTCAAAGTGTTATAGACTTCAAAATTCTAGCTGAAGAAGGGAAGAAGATTGAACAGGTTCTGACAGAGGCTCTAAAAGGAAAGGAAGTTGATTGCGAGAAACTAGAAGAAGAGGTTATGTCTCTTAGAGTGAAGTTGGAACAGTTGACTCTCAGACAGAATACTCCGTGTGAAAAGCAAAAGAAGGATGGTATCACCATTTATGAAATAGGGTCTTCAAGCAAGATCAATCTTCATCCTGAAGAGCGGTGGATTCCAGTTGGTCACAAGAAGAACAACCATCCAAGGCATCAAAATAGGTTACATAATACTTTCCATGGCTATTGTTTTTCCTGCAAGAAATTTGGTCACGAAGCTATGCATTGCAATAAGTCTTTGAATAGCCATAGTAAGGAAAATGTTAACTCTTTTGCACCTCTTATGAATAAAAATGTCATGTGTTACAAGTGCAAGAATTTTGGGCATATAGCAAGGATGTGCAGTTTGGATAGATCTAGCCTTGAGTTCACTAAAAAGAGAAATGAGATCAAATCTAAGTCAATGATAGTTCAAACTGCTTTTCATGCTCAAGACAAAGTAGAAAAATGGTATCTTGATAGTGGTTGTTCAAAACATATGACTGGTGAAAAGGAAAAGTTTTTGGTCTTAAAAAAAACAAACAGAGGAACAGATCGCTTTGGAGATAACAGTGTCAGCTAAAATCTATGGTAAAGGGACTCTTAGTTTGGATGGGAAATCCAAAACAGAAAATGTGCTTTATGTAGAAGGCCTAAGACATAATCTTCTAAGTGTGAGTCAACTTTGTGATCAAGGGCACATAGTATCTTTCTTTTCAGATAGATGTGAGATAAGTAAAGAAAAAAATGGAAAACTCATTGCGAGTGCTACAAGGACTCCAAACAATCTTTACATGCTAAGTGAGATAAAAAAGGAAAAGTGTTTTCTAACTCAAGAAGATGAGAGTTGGTTATGGCATAAAATATTGGGGCATTTGAGCTTTGATAATCTTGTCAATATTAGTAACAAGGAAGCAGTTAGAGACTTGCCCAAAATAAAAAGGCCCCATAACATCATTTGCGGTCCTTGTCAACATGGAAAACAGACTAGAACCAGTTTCAAATCAAAAGGGTATACTTCTTCAAAACCATTGGATCTTATTCATACTGATTTATGTGGCCCTACCAGAACTCAGAGCATTCAGGGAGAAAGCTACTTCATGTTGTTTATAGATGATTATTCTAGAATGACTTGGGTTACTTTTCTCAAAGAAAAATCTGAAGCTTTTGAAAAATTTAAAGCTTTCAAAGAAATGATTGAAAATGAGACTGAAAAGAGAATCAAATGCTTAAGATCGGATAGAGGAGGAGAGTTCACTTCAAATGAATTTGTGGAATACTGTGAGCAACAAGGAATCAAAAGAGAATATTCAAGCAGCAAGAACTCCTCAACAAAATGGAGTAGTTGAAAGGAAAAATAGAACTATTGAAAATATGGCTAGAGCTATGTTAAATGAGTCAAAACTTTTAGATGGCTTTTGGAAAGAGGCAGTCAGTACATCAGTCTACATTATCACCAGGGCCCAACTTAGAGTCAATCATCATAAAACTCCTTATGAGTTGTGGAAAGGAAGACCAACTACAGTAAAATACTTCAAAGTGTTTGGGAGTAAGTGCTTCATCAAAGGGAAGATCAGAATTTGGGTAAGTTTGATCCTAGGTGTGATGAGGGAATCTTTCTTGGATATTCCAATAGAAGCAAGGCCTACAGATGCTTCAACAAAAGAACTCATACAGTTGTAGAGAGCATAAATGTAACAGTTGATGAAAAGACAGGGATAAGAGAACCAGTCAAGGAACTCAGTGATGAAATTTGTCAAGAAGAATTCAGAGAGGTTTCAGATGAAGAAGAGGAAAGACAACAACCGCTTCCCAAAACTCCTTCACGATATGTTCAGAAACATCATCCCAAAGATTTGATCATTGGTGATCCAAATAGCAGGCAAACAAGAAGAAGAGTCATTCCTTCACATGATTCTACAAATGTTTCATTATTATCTCAGATTGAGCCAAAAGATTTCAGGGAAGCATGTGCAGATAAGTTTTGGGTAAAAGCAATGGATGAAGAGCTAAATCAAATAGAGAAAAGTGAAACTTGGGATTTGGTTCCAAGACCTAAGGACAAGAATGTCATTGGCACAAAATGGATATTCAGAAATAAACTCAATGAGGATGGAAAAATTGTCGAAAACAAAGCTAGGTTAGTCTCGCAAAGGTTATGCTCAAGTAGAAGGTGTTGATTTCGAAGAGACGTTTGCTCCTGTTGCTCGTCTTGAAGCTATCAGAATGTTTTTGGCACTTTCAAGCTTCAAATCATTCAAGGTATATCAAATGGATGTAAAGTCAGCTTTTCTAAATGGCGTGTTGGTAGAAGAAGTCTACATAGAACAGCCAGAAGGAGTGTCTCTCTCAGAACAGTCAGACTATGTGTGTAAACTAAAAAAGGCCTTGTATGGGTTAAAGCAAGCACCGAGGGCTTGGTACTCAAGACTTGACAGTTATCTTCATGAGCAAGGCTTCAGGAAAGGCGTGGCAGATAGCAATTTGTATATTAAGAATGAAGATGATGATATGTTGATTATGGTTGTCTATGTTGATGATATTATTTTTGGGGGAAATAAGACTCAGATGTGCAAAGATTTTGCTAACACCATGCAAAAGGAATTTGAGATGTCTATGATTGGAGAGTTGTCATTCTTTTTAGGTCTTCAGATTGCTCAATCAAAAGATGGTGTATTTCTCTCTCAAGGGAAGTATATCAAAGAAATGTTGAAGAAATTTGGGATGATGGACAGCAAACCAGTATGTACTCCAATGATTACAGGGTGCAAGATGAGTAAGGATGATGAATCTCCAACGGCAGATCAAAAGTTGTACAGATCAATGATTGGCAGTTTATTATATGTTACAGCTACCATACTAGATATCATGCAGCAGTTGGGTTAGTAGCAAGATTTCAGGCAGCTCCAAAATATTCTCATGTTATAGCAATTAAAAGGATATTCAGATATCTGAAGGGCACTATGGACCTTGGGCTTTGGTATCCCAAAGGTGATGATTTCACCCTCACGGCCTATACAGATGCAGATTGGGCAGGCAATACTGATGACAGGAAAAGCACTAGTGGTGGAGCATTCTTTCTGGGAAAGAGTTTGGTTTCTTGGCTAAGTAAGAAACAACCTTCAGTTTCCTTATCTACAACAGAGGCTGAATACATAGCAACAGTGGTTGGGTGTACACAGGTTTTATGGATGAAAACCACCTTGGAGGATTTCAAAGTCAAGCATGAACAACCCATCTCCATACTTTGTGATAATACAAGTGCCATAAGTATTTCCAAAAATCCAGTAATGCACTCAAGGACAAAGCATATTTCCATCAAGTATCACTTTCTAAGGGAGAAAGTGCAAGACAAGCAGGTCAAGCTAGAGTATGTGTCTACTAAAGAGCAGATTGCAGATATCTTCACCAAACCTCTTCCAAGAGATACGTTTGAGTATCTAAGGGAGAAATTGGGAGTTGTACTCCCACCCCAGAATTAATCACCTCATCAGGAGGTGGGGGAGGGACCAAGCTAAGAGGCTCATTCTTAGTCCCGAGCCCCAAAGGTGACCCTTTGCCATTGATGACAAAGGGGGAGAGATATGAGTAAGGGGGAGAGCTTCAAGTGAAGAGGAAAGCTTCAAGTCAGGGGGAGCAAAACTTCAAAGGAAGATTCTCAGTTGTGGGCACAGTTTCTCAGTTGTTAGCACAGTTGGTTTCAGTTTTGGCTCTTGAGACGTGTTTTCAGTAAAGGTTTGCCATCAATGACAAAGGGGGAGATTGTTGGCAATTTTGGGTACTTTGGGTACATTGCCTTTGCTCAAGTGTATAAGTTGTCATTGATGTCAAGAAGCTTTTGAAGGAATTTGATTTGATGTAAAATAATTTGTTTTGATGAAGGTTACGACATGACAGGTTCGAAAGAAAGTAAGTTAGAAAAGTGTCGCGATATCGCGACATGTCACATTTTTGTGACTTAAGTAGGAGAGAGAAAGCAAGTTAGAAAAGTGTCACGATATCGCGACATGTCGATTTCGACTCGAAAGAGGAGAGGAGAGAAGGAAAGTGTCACGATTTCGTGACATATTGCAAGGAAGGTTGTACGGACGAAAAAGTGTCACGATTTCGTGACATGTTGCAGGAGAGAGAGTCCGAAAGAAAAAGTGTCACGATTTCATGACATAATGCAGAAGAGAGAGTCCGTAGTGTGAATTGTCATGATTTCGTGACAAGTTCGAAGAGAGAGAAAGTAACATGAAAAGTGTCATGATTTCGTGACATGCTAGATGAAAATGTTCCAAGTAAGAACTGTCACGATTTCGTGACATGCAACAAAGGAAAGAGTCTGAAAGTGAGAAGTGTCACGATTTCGTGACAGGTTGCAAAGAAAGTATTTGAGGAAAATGTGAGCGTCATGATTTATGACAGGTTGAAGAGAAAGCATAAGATGCGAAAGTGTCACGATTTGTGACAGATGAGATGGAGGTTGGTGGAGAAAGTGTCACGATTTATGACAAAAAAAAGGAAGTCTAAGGAAGCAAAAGTGTCACGATTTCATGACAAAGGAGAGGAAGTAGAAGAAGTGTCAGATTGGGAGTGATTTATGAAAAGAAAGGAGGTCGATTAAGGGAGAAGTGTCACGATATCGTGACAAAAGCAAAGTTGATCGACAAAGACAAAAGTGTCACGATATCGTGACAAGAGCTTAGTTGAAGTCATCAAAGGCTAAAGTGTCACGATATCATGACAAAAGCCAAAAGAAAGTGTACGGTTGCAAAGGTGTCATGATATCGCGACATGTTGTAGTTTCACGACAAAAGCTTCAGAAGAGTTATAGAGGCAGTGAAGCCGACAAAGTTAAATTTGAGCCGACAAAGATTAGGGTTTGTAGTCGATGAAGTTTAGGGTTTGTTTGAGACTAAGATTAAGGTTTTGATCTTAAAAGTGTTATTATAAAAGGTAGGTTATTTTGAAGAGTTGAAGTGTTGTGAGTTGCGACGTTCGCTGATAGAGCGTAGAGTGAGAAGTTCGATCGTCGAGAGCAGAGTGCAAAATTCGATCGAAGTGTGCAGAGTGAGCGAAGAGTCATGGTGAATTTTTCTAAGTACCGTTGTGTTTGCATAGATAGTGCAAAGGTTGAAGTTCGACCAAAATGCGGCTGTGATTGCGCAGAGAGAGCAGAGGACTTGTGAGCTGAGTTTGATAGTTCTATCAGAGAACTTGAGGACAGAGATGTATTGGTTCTATGAGAAGAACCTGAGGATAGATTTGGTTGCTGAGCTACTGTGGACATGATCATAGAAGGCAGAGGTCTCTTAGGCTAAGCATTGAGGATAGGAGGTCTTCGGTGGAAAGGAGTTCCACGTGCTGGCAAGAGGTAGAGGCAGTTGATCTTCTGAGGGATCATTTCCAGAGCAGAGGGGAAGGTATCTCCTTTGAGCAGAGGCTCATAAATTCTGATTGGGAGAAGGTATCTCCTTTGAGCCGAGGCTCATAAACATTGTAATTGGGAAGGATTCCCAAAGAACCTTGAGATAACTTTTAGAGAAAAGTTTTTGTGGATGTAGCCCAACCATTTTGGGTGAACCACGTTAAAAATGGGTCTTCAATGTGTGATGCTTTCTGTCTTGATTAATGTTGTGTTGATGCCACTGCTATCTAAAGTTAAAATTATTAATTGGTTAAGTCTTATACTGTTCACCCCCCTCTCAGTATAAGCTTGTGTTCTTCATACATAAGGACCTAACCAATTTGTCGTGAACTTGTCCCTTAAATGGGGTGGCAAGTTAGAATTTTGTTGGTTCTATTTTAAGACCAGGTTACCGACCTGAAAGCCCCTTAGGTGAACTTTCATGTTGTATGCTTTCTTAAGTCGCTCTTGATAGATACATAAATGCTCAAGAGCATTGACGCATCATTCGTTGAGTAACATAAGCTGGTCTAACTGGGCCTACTGTGTAGTGTCATCATCGATGAACTCTTGCATTGATATGCATAGGGAGGGTATTTCCAACTCAAGAGGCATGACTACCTCGGAGCCATACACTAGCAAAAATGGAGTTGCCCCAGTGGGTGTTCTAATGCTAGTGCGATAAGCCCATAGGGCAAGTGGTATTTGGATGTGCCAATCCTTATGACTATCTATGACCATATTTTTAAGGATGGCAACTAGCATTTTGTTTGACGTCACTGCTTTCCCATTTGCCTACGGATAATAAGATGTCGAAAAACTGTGCTGAATTTTGTACTTTGTTGTCAAAGCATGCACATCTTTGTTCTTAAATGACGTCCCATTATCCGAGATGATCTTGGATGGAATACCAAAATGACATATGATTTTATGTAAAATGAATTCCATAATGCGGGACCCAGTCGTAGAGGTAAGCGAAATTGCTTCCACCCACTTAGTGAAGTACTCTGTGGTCGTTATGATAAATATGTGATGACCTAACGACATAGGGGAGATATTTTCGATGAGATCTAATCCCCACTATGAAAATGGCCAAGCCAATTGGATCATATGCAAGGCCTAAGAAGGTACGTGTGTCAAGTTAGCATGGTGTTGACACTTCATGCACTTCCGCACATATGCGCAACAATCTCGCTCTAAATATGGCCAATAATAGCCCATGCGAAGAATGCGCTTTGCGATGGCCATACCACTGAAGTGGCCACCACATGTACCATCATGCACTTGGGTGATCACCCAAGTGGACTCCTGTTGGTCCAAGCAACAAAGGAGGATTCCTTCGTAGCTTCGATAATATAAAATATCTCCTAGCAAGACATGTTTTGCCACTTTCTATTTGAATGATCTTTTCGTAGCATGCGACAATCCAAGTGGGAGGCTACCTAACTTGAGATAGTCTCTTATGGGTGTGTACCAATTCTGCTAATCAGAAACCTTGATGGTATGAACAACCGATCCCTCTTGAAGTTCATCCCTAGCAAAATCTGAGCAGGAAAGAACTTGTAAAAATAATGTTGTGTTGCTATTAAGAGGGGTTGGAGAGAACAAAGACCCCCAGTTGGCATGATTCATACTATCATGGATTCAAGAGAACCTATCTTGAGATGGTTCAATCTGGATTAGGTGGATTCTTGGTGTTATGTCAGAGCTTGCACACTCCATCGTGGATTGTGATAACATTTTGACTTGAATGGTTGTCATCTCACTAGAAATGTCTTATGGGATTAGTGATCCCAAAGATGCCATAGTGTCCGCAAAATGATTCGATGATCGAGGGAGTGCCTTGATGTTGTACCATTCAAGATTTTCCAAGAATTTATCCACAAGGGCTTTGTAGGCCTATAGAACTAGGCATTTGCATTGGAATACCCCTTTCACTTGGTTGACAATTAATAGTGAATCACCAAAGATATTCAAGCATTTGATGTTCATGGTGATGGTTGTCTGAATACCTATGAGCAAGACTTCATATTCAGCATTGTTATTGGTGCATAGGAAATTAAGTTTAAATGATAAAGTCATTGGATCCCCTTGTGGTGTGAAAAACACAATTCCCGTGCCACCCCCTTGCTCACATTTAGAACCATAAAAAAATAATATTATGTCAGCCTGTGACTCGGGCTCATCAGAATCTGGTGATTCTGAGACATGGAAGACCCCATCATCGACTAGCTCTACGATCAGAGTCTGATAATTTTTGAGAGGAGCCTCTACTAGTTGATCAGCGATGACTTGACCTTTTATGGACTTTTGTCCAATGAATTCGATGTCAAACTCCGTCAACAACATGATCCATTTCATCGTGCAACTACTGTGATAAGTATGACTCATCATGTACCGCAATGGATTCTCCTTAGATACAACATACGTCATATTGCTCAGCATGTAATGGCATAGATTTTTGGTGGCAAATACCATCGCCAAGCATAGCTTCTCAACGTATGCATAGTTAAGTTCATAACTGACCAGGGTGCATCTAAGATAATAATTAGCTTGTTCCTTATGTAATTCATTTTTATGGGCTAGCATGGCACCCAGTTCCACCTCAGTAGCTGAGATGTATAAATAGAATGACACTCCTAGTCTAGGTGGTGCCAATACTGGCGATGAAGCCAAAGTATTGTTTGATGTCGTCGAAGGCTGACTGGCACTCGTCATCCCAATGAAATGCTACCCCCTTGTGTAATAATTTATTCATGGGTCGACACTTGTCAGATAACTACGTTATGAAGTGCTTGATCGATGCGACCTTACCCTGCAAGCTTCTAAGCTGCTTGATGGTGGTTGGGGGAAGTATTTCAAGGATTACCTTGACTTTATTTAGATCTACCTCGATGCCTCATTTTGAGACTATGAAACCCAAGAGTTTTCCAGATGTGATGCCAAATACACACTTCTTGGGGTTTAGCCTAACCTTGTGTTCGATGAGGCAATCAAGGATCTTGCGTAAGTCATCAAGATGATTTTGGCACAAAAGATATTTGGCCAACAAATCATCCATATAATCTTCCAAATTTTTATGCATGTGATCATGGAATATGTATGTCATAGCGCGTTGATAGGTGGCGCCAACATTTTTAAGGCCAAAGGGCATGACCTTATAACAAAATGTCCCCTAAGGCATCATGAACACCATTTTTAGTTGATCATCGGGATTGATACGAATTTGGTTGTATCTCGAGAAACCATCCATGAGGGAAATCATTTCATGGCCTACTGTAGTGTCTACCAATGCGTCAATTCTAGGCAAGGGGAAATCATCCTTAGGACTAACTTTGTTTAAATCTTGAAAATCTATGCATATGTGAATCCTCCCGTCAGGATTTTTGACGGGTACCATGTTGGACAGCCATGGTGGGTAATCTATGCAGATGACAAACTATGCATCCAATAGCTTTTGTAGCTCATCTTTGACCATTAAGGCCACTATTGGGTGCATCTTACATAGCTTTTGCTTAATTGGCTTGACTATCGGATCAAGTGTTAGATTATGCATGACTAGTTGCGGGTCTAGCCTCGACATGTCTTTGTAGGACCATGCAAAAACCTCCTTATTCTCTTTGAGAAGGGAAATTTAATTGGCTTGCTCTTCGAGGGATAGACTTACCTCCAGATTGATGATTTGTGAATTCATTGGATAAGAACCGATGTCTACGTCAATCGTTTCTTCGATTGACATGTGGGATCCGTCCTCCAACTGGTGTGGAGTTGGGATCAGGTGGATATCATTTGCTAAATTTAGATCTGCATTGGGAATGTCGGGTTCCTCTTCAGCATGGAAGATATCCTGAGTCTGTCCTGGGGTGAAATGAAACATCTCATCGTAAGGCCAGTACTCTAATGGGGATGGTTGTGAGTTAGCGTGATCCCATTCTATGGCATCTAGGTCTAGATACAATGGTTATGTTGGATCGGTTGTATTGTGAATGGGGGTGGTTAAATCAATGGAGATCATGTTGATGGAATGAATTTGGTCTCCATTATCATGTGGGTGTTGATTCAGACATCCTTGGTGATCCTTGTACCCCGGATCTGGCTCTATGGGTACTGGCACAAAAGGATCGGCCCTATGTGCGGATAGAAGGATAGGGTTTGCCCTTGGCAATGATGGCCCTATAGGGTCTCTAGGTGGGAGGTTCTCCCTATATGCCCAAAGTGGTGGATGAAGCACTTGGTTTAACTGTACTTGGTTTAAATGCCACCTATTCCTTGGTCCCATATTTAGATGTTCAAACATATCATCAATGTCTATGGGGTATTCCTGTTGCCCCATATGGTTGAGATATGCCATCTCAGTCTCATACTTATAGTCGCCATCAAATATCCATAGGCCTTCATTGGATCTAAAAACTATGTACCCCTCTAGCTGGTATAGCCTCCCACTAGGCATTTCTTGATCACTATCCTCACTCTCTATGAAAACCAGAAATCTTGCATGCAGGTAGTCGATGTTGAAGAAGATATTTGGATCTTCTTCCTCTGATGGATCACTTGGCCTTATGGCTGACATGGGAGGCTCATTACAATCCATATCCCAATCCATATCCATGCCAATTACATTGGTCTAGGTATTTCAAGGTGAAGTTCGAGTTGGATAGATAGTCAACATTCTCAGCAAATGGCTCTTTGTCCTCTTCCTCTTGTAGGTAGGGTTCAATGCCATTCTTGAGGCCCCCATATACAAAATTGGTCTGATTTGGCGGATAGCCTAAAGGGACGATAGTGTCGATGGGGAGGCGATGTCTCCCCATGTCTTGCATGGATTTGAGCATCGTTGTTGCCACAACATTCCACACTAGGTACTCCCCCAGGCCCGTATTGGCCATCTCAATGGTAATCATCGACGGTTGATGGGGAGGGAATGGGAGTTCTCCCTAAGTCCACTCCATGTTGGGTGAACCAAGTGTCTCGACTTCCATTCGGTTGGGCACCTCTTCGATAGAGATGGTTTAGACTAATGGTGGTACCTCCTCTAGGGGCTTCTTCCCATTGTCCTTCGGTGTGGCCACCATAGGTGGCATCATTGGTGAAGGAACATATGACGAAGATGGGCCAGGTTGGTAAGTTGAGGGACTCAACAGCGAGGATGTAGGCAAAATTGAACCCTGTGTGGACGAATTCAATTGAAAGTCCAAATGTGTCGATGGGAGGGTTGATTGTGGCATCAGCTACACCGCATTGCAAAAATTAAAGGGCTCTAAGTTTGCTAGGACTACATGTACTTGCCCTTCGTATGTGTATTTGAGGCATTTATGGGCTATCGAAGGGACACACTTCATGTCCCTGATCCAAGGCCAGCCTAGCAAGATATTGTAGGCCATTTCACCCTCAAGGATGTGACACAACGTAGGAATGGTCTTTTGTCCTACTTGGATGGGCAGGACAATTGTGCCAACCATCAAGCATAATGCGTCGTTGAATGCTCAAAGAGTATAAGTGGATGCAATAATGTGGGATACTGGCAGCTTAAGGTGTTTTAATGCCATTGTCATGATTATGTTGTTGGACGAGCCAGTGTCCAACAACACCCTCTTGAATGGAATCCCGTTGACCCATGCAATGACATGTAGGGGTGGATCCACCATATCACCAGTCACCAATTTTAGTTTGTCTTCCCTGAAGGTTATGACTGGTTCTGTGCATTGTCTCACATGTCCCATGAAATTGTTGAAATAATTGGCTTTGTGGGGTTGTAGCTCAATTGCTTTGAGTATCTCCATCAGAGACTCCCGATGGGGTGACGATTATTGGATAAGCTCATAAATGGAGAGCCTAGCCGATGTGGTCCTTAAACTTTGAGTAAGTTTAGTCTAAATCATGGCCACTGGTCTAGGTGGGGGAGGTTGCGTAGGGTGTTGTGGAGGTTGTGACGTTGACGAAACATCTCCTGTAGCTGCAATGGGTGCAACCGTGTTTGGGTATCTTTTTTTTTGTGTTACGATGCTTATCATCCCTACGTATCCTTGCATGGGGTAGTTTTGTGTTACATCGTTCACTTGTAAAGTCTTTACCTGTGCATCATAGAGGGGTAGCCGGATAGCGCCCCCTGCCTTGGTAGGGCGTTTCAGCCTGCTCTTCTTCTCACTCAAATTCCTCATAGGCCTCTTGAGGAGTTTCTAGGCATGAACTATAAACATGGACAAGAGCCCAAGGAAGGTGCCCATCATTGGTTCTAGGAGTGGCCTCCCGCCTCGGGTCTAGGAGGTATTGGAGGCAACGCTTGATAAGGTCATGGAGACCTGTCTCATACTAAGGGGTTGTGCCACTCATAAATTTCTATCTTATGCATATGAGGGGTTGGAATCCTCTCATGCAAAGTATTCTAGAACAACTCATCTATCTAGCACTAAATACACTCTTTTTTAATATGATACAGTTGTTCTAACTGTTGTTGATCTTGCCTAAGCTGCATGATTTGTGCTTGGCAGGTGGCATGTTTGGCAAATGCCAAGTCAATTTTTTCTGTCGTCCTAGGTCTACTCCCCTACATATCTATCTCGATCATGGTGATTCGATATCTCTATGGGTCACTTTCCTCTGTCGAGGTTAGCAGAATTCACCTGAGGCTCTGGCCTCAATAGGTGATCTTGATAATCAGCAGGTGCGGAGGCGTATTGCCCCCACATGGTGTATTTCTCTTGAGGAATATACTATTTTTCCTTGTGCTCCCTTTTGTACATGTGAAAGGGATGGGCAGAGTTGGCTCGCCCTATCTGAAGAGCCTTGCACTCTAGATTTGGCCTATTAGTTCTAACAATAATGAGGGGTGGAGGGGGAATGATATAATCATGTGGGACCTCCTTATGAACCTTATGTTGCTCTAGCGCTTCATCGTGCAGTGGCCACTCATAATGAGTTTCTAAGGTATTTCAAGGTGAAGTTCGAGTTGGATAGATAGTCAACAAAGAATATGCATTCCTTGTTCGTTTTTTCCCAATCCATATCCATGCCAATTACATTGGTCTAGGTATTTCAAGGTCAAGTTCGAGTTGGATAGATAGTCAACATTCTCGCAAATGGCTCTTTGTCCTCTTCCTCTTGTAGGTAGGGTTCAATGCCATTCTTGAGGCCCCCATATACAAAATTGGTCTGATTTGGCGGATAGCCTAAAGGGACGATAGTGTCGATGGGGAGGCGATGTCTCCCCATGTCTTGCATGGATTTGAGCATCGTTGTTGCCACAAAATTCTGCACTAGGTACTTCCCCAAGCCCGTATTGGCCATCTCAATGGTAATCATCGACAGTTGAGGGGGAGGGAATGGGAGTTCTCCCTAAGTCCACCCCATGTTGGGTGAACCAAGTATCTCGACTTCCATTTGGCTGGGCACCTCTTCGATAGAGATGGTTTAGACTAATGGTGGTACCTCCTCTAGGGGCTTCTTCCCATTGTCCTTCGGTGTGGCCACCATAGGTGGCATCATTGGTGAAGGAACATATGACGAAGATGGGCCAGGTTGGTAAGTTGAGGGACTCAACAGCGAGGATGTAGGCAAAATTGAACCCTGTGTGGACGAATTTAATTTAAATTCCAAATGTGTCGATGGGAGGGTTGATTGTGGCATCAGCTGCACCGCATTGCAAAAATTAAAGGGCTCTAAGTTTGCTAGGACTACATGTATTTGCCCTTCGTATGTGTATTTGAGGCATTTATGGGCTATCGAAGGGACACACTTCATGTCCCTGATCCAAGGCCGGCCTAGAAAGATATTGTAGGCCATTTCACCCTCAAGGATGTGACACAATGTAGGAATGGTCTTTTGTCCTACTTGGATGGGCAGGACAATTGTGCCAACCATTGAGCATAATGCATCGTTGAATGCTCAAAGAGTATAAGTGGATGCAATAATGTGGGATACTGGCATCTTAAGGTGTTTTAATGCCGTTGTCATGATTATGTTGTTGGACAAGCCAGTTTCCAACAACACCCTCTTGAATGGAATCTCGTTGACCCATGCAATGACGTGTAGGGGTGGATCCACCATATCACCAGTCACCAGTTTTAGTTTGTCTTCCCTGAAGGTTATGACTGGTCTTCTGCATTGTCTCACATGTCCCATGAAATTGTTGAAATAATTGGCTTCGTGGGGTTGTAGCTCAATGGCTTTGAGTATCTCCATCAGAGACTCCCGATGGGGCGGCGATTATTGGATAAGCTCATAAATGGAGAGCCTAGTCGATGTGGTCCTTAAACTTTGAGTAAGTTTAGTCTAAATCATGGCCACTGGTCTAGGTGAGGGAGGTTGCGTAGGGTGTTGTGGAGGTTGTGACGTTGACGAAACATCTCCTGTAGCTGCAATGGGTGCAACCGTGTTTGGGTATCTTTTTTTTTGTGTTACGATGCTTATCATCCCTACGTATCCTTGCATGGGGTAGTTTTGTGTTACATCGTTCACTTGTAAAGTATTTACCTGTGCATCATAGAGGGGTAGCCGGATAGCGCCCCTTGCCTTGGTAGGGTGTTTCAGCCTGTTCTTCCTCTCACTCAAATTCCTCATAGGCCTCTTGAGGAGTTTCTAGGCATGAACTATAAACATGGACGGGAGCCCAAGGAAGGTGCCCATCATTGGTTCTAGGAGTGGCCTCCCGCTCAGGTCTAGGAGGTATTGGAGGCAACGCTTGATAAGGTCATGGAGACCTGTCTCATACTAAGGGGTTGTGCCTCTCATAAATTTCTATCTTATGCATATGAGGGGTTGGAATCCTCTCATGCATAGTATTCTAGAACAACTCATCTATCTAGGACTAAATACACTCTTTTTTAAGATGATACAGTTTTTCTAACTGTTGTTGATCTTGCCTAAGCCGCATGATTTGTGCTTGGCAGGTGGCATGTTTGGCAAATGCCAAGTCAATTTTTTCTGTCGTCCTAGGTCTACTCCCCTACATATCTATCTCGATCATGGTGATTCAATATCTCTATGGGTCACTTTCCTCTGTCAAGGTTAGCAGCATTCACCTGAGGCTCTGGCCTCAATAGGTGATCTTGATAATCAGCAGGTGCGGAGGCGTATTGCCCCCACATGGTGTATTTCTCTTGAGGAATATACTAGTTTTCCTTGTGCTCCCTTTTGTACATGTGAAAGGGATGGGCAAAGTTGGCTCACCCTATCTGAAGAGCCTTGCACTCTAGATTTGGCCTATTAGTTCTAACAATAATGAGGGGTGGAGGGGGAATGATATAATCATGTGGGCCCTCCTTATGAACCTTATGTTGCTCTAGTGCTTCATCATGCAGTGGCCACTCATAATGAGTTTCTAAGGTATTTCAAGGTGAAGTTCGAGTTGGATAGATAGTTAACAAAGAATATGCATTCCTTGTTCGTATTTTCCCAATCCATATCCATGCCAATTACATTGGTCTAGGTATTTCAAGGTGAAGTTCGAGTTGGATAGATAGTCAACATTCTCAGCAAATGGCTCTTTGTCCTCTTCCTCTTGTAGGTAGAGTTCAATGCCATTCTTGAGGCCCCCATATACAAAATTGGTCTGATTTGGCGGATAGCCTAAAGGGACGATAGTGTCGATGGGGAGGCGATGTCTCCCCATGTCTTGCATGGATTTGAGCATCGTTGTTGCCACAACATTCCACACTAGGTACTTCCCCAGGCCCGTATTGGCCATCTCAATGGTAATCATCGACAGTTGAGGGGGAGGGAATGGGAGTTCTCCCTAAGTCCACCCCATGTTGGGTGAACCAAGTGTCTCGAATTCCATTCGGCTGGGCACCTCTTCGATAGAGATGGTTTAGACTAATGGTGGTACCTCCTCTAGGGGCTTCTTCCCATTGTCCTTCGGTGTGGCCACCATAGGTGGCATCATTGGTGAAGGAACATATTACGAAGATGGGCCAGGTTGGTAAGTTGAGGGACTCAACAGCGAGGATGTAGGCAAAATTGAACCCTGTGTGGACGAATTTAATTGAAAGTCCAAATGTGTCGATGGGAGGGTTGATTGTGGCATCAGCTGCACCGCATTGCAAAAATTAAAGGGCTCTAAGTTTGCTAGGACTACATGTACTTGCCCTTCATATGTGTATTTGAGGCATTTATGGGCTATCAAAGGGACACACTTCATGTCCCTGATCCAAGGCCGGCCTAGCAAGATATTGTAGGCCATTTCACCCTCAAGGATGTGACACAACGTAGGAATGGTCTTTTGTCCTACTTGGATGGGAAGGACAATTGTGCCAACCATCGAGCATAATGCGTCGTTGAATGCTCAAAGAGTATAAGTGGATGCAATAATGTGGGATACTGGTAGCTTAAGGTGTTTTAATGTCGTTGTCATGATTATGTTGTTGGACGAGCCAGTGTCCAACAACACCCTCTTGAATGGAATCCCGTTGACCCATGCAATGACGTGTAGGGGTGGATCCACCATATCACCAATCACCGGTTTTAGTTTGTCTTCCCTAAAGGTTATGACTGGTTATGTGCATTGTCTCACATGTCCCATGAAATTGTTGAAATAATTGGCTTCGTGGGGTTGTAGCTCAATGGCTTTGAGTATCTCCATCACAGACTCTGATGGGCGGCGATTATTGGATAAGCTCATAAATGGAGAGCCTAGCCGATGTGGTCCTTAAACTTTGAGTAAGTTTAGTCTAAATCATGGCCACTGGTCTAGGTGGGGGAGGTTGCGTAGGGTGTTGTGGAGGTTGTGACGTTGACGAAACATCTCATGTAGCTGCAATGGGTGCAACCGTGTTTGGGTATCTTTTTTTTTGTGTTACAATGCTTATCATCCCTACGTATCCTTGCATGGGGTAGTTTTGTGTTACATCGTTCACTTGTAAAGTCTTTACCTGTGCATCATAGAGGGGTAGCCGGATAGCGCCCCCTGCCTTGGTAGGGCGTTTCAGCCTGCTCTTCTTCTCACTCAAATTCCTCATAGGCCTCTTGAGAAGTTTCTAGGCATGAACTATAAACATGGACGGGAGCCCAAGGAAGGTTCCCATCATTGGTTCTAGGAGTGGCCTCCCGCTCAGGTCTAGGAGTTATTGGAGGCAACGCTTGATAAGGTCATGGAGACCTGTCTCATACTAAGGGGTTGTGCCGCTCATAAATTTCTATCTTATGCATATGAGGGGTTGGAATCCTCGCATGCATAGTATTCTAGAACAACTCATCTATCTAGCACTGAATAAACTCTTTTTTAAGATGATACAGTTGTTCTAACTATTTTTGATCTTGCCTAAGCTGCATGATTTGTGCTTGGCAGGTGGCATGTTTGGCAAATGCCAAGTCAATTTTTTCTATCGTCCTAGGTCTACTCCCCTACATATCTATATCGATCATGGTGATTCGATATCTCTATGGGTCACTTTCCTCTGTCGAGGTTAGCAACATTCACCCGAGGCTCTGGCCTCAATAGGTGATCTTGATAATCAGCAGGTGCGGAGGTGTATTGCCCCCACATGGTGTATTTCTCTTGAGGAATATACTAGTTTTCCTTGTGCTCCCTTTTGTACATGTGAAAGGGATGGGCAGAGTTGGCTCGCCCTATCTGAAGAGCCTTGCACTCTAGATTTGGCCTATTAGTTCTAACAATAATGAGGGGTGGAGGGGGAATGATATAATCATGTGGGCCCTCCTTATGAACCTTATGTTGCTCTAGCGCTTCATCGTGCAGTGGCCACTCATAATGAGTTTCTAAGGTATTTCAAGGTGAAGTTCGAGTTGGATAGATAGTTAACAAAGAATATGCATTCCTTGTTCGTATTTTCCCAATCCATATCCATGCCAATTACATTGGTCTAGGTATTTCAAGGTCAAGTTCGAGTTGGATAGATAGTCAACATTCTCAGCAAATGGCTCTTTGTCCTCTTCCTCTTGTAGGTAGAGTTCAATGCCATTCTTGAGGCCCCCATATACAAAATTGGTCTGATTTGGCGGGTAGCCTAAAGGGACGATAGTGTCGATGGGGAGGCGATGTCTCCCCATGTCTTGCATGGATTTGAGCATCGTTGTTGCCACAACATTCCACACTAGGTACTTCCCCAGGCCCGTATTGGCCATCTCAATGGTAATCATCGATAGTTGAGGAGGAGGGAATGGGAGTTCTCCCTAAGTCCACCCCATGTTGGATGAACCAAGTGTCTCGACTTCCATTCGGTTGGGCACCTCTTCGATAGAGATGGTTTAGACTAATGGTGGTACCTCCTCTAGGGGCTTCTTCCCATTGTCCTTCGGTGTGGCCACCATAGGTGGCATCATTGGTGAAGGAACATATGACGAAGATGGGCCAGGTTGGTAAGTTGAGGGACTCAACAGCGAGGATGTAGGCAAAATTGAACCCTGTGTGGACGAATTTAATTGAAAGTCCAAATGTGTTGATGGGAGGGTTGATTGTGGCATCAGCTGCACCGCATTGCAAAAATTAAAGGGCTCTAATTTTGCTAGGACTACATGTACTTGCCCTTCGTATGTGTATTTGAGGCATTTATGGGCTATCAAAGGGACGCAATTCATGTCCCTGATCCAAGGCCGGCCTAGAAAGATATTGTAGGCCATTTCACCCTCAAGGATGTGACACAACGTAGGAATGGTCTTTTCTCCTACTTGGATGGGCAGGACAATTGTGCCAACCATCGAGCATAATGCGTCGTTGAATGCTCAAAGAGTATAAGTGGATGCAATAATGTGGGATACTGGCAGCTTAAGGTGTTTTAATGCCGTTGTCATGATTATGTTTTTGGACGAGCTAGTGTCCAACAACACTCTCTTGAATGGAATCTAGTTGACCCATGCAATGACGTGTAGGGGTGGATCCACCATATCACCAGTCACCAATTTTAGTTTGTCTTCCCTGAAGGTTATGACTGGTTCTGTGCATTGTCTCACATGTCCCATGAAATTGTTGAAATAATTGGCTTCATGGGGTTGTAGCTCAATGGCTTTTAGTATCTCCATCAGAGACTCCCGATGGGGTGGATATTATTGGATAAGCTCATAAATGGAGAGCCTAGCCGATGTGGTCCTTAAACTTTGAGTAAGTTTAGTCTAAATCATGGCCATTGGTCTAGGTGGGGGAGGTTGCGTAGGGTGTTGTGGAGGTTGTGATGTTGACAAAACATCTCCTGTAGCTGCAATGGGTGCAGCCGTGTTTGGGTATCTTTTTTTTTTTGTTACGATGCTTATCATCCCTACGTATCCTTGCATGGGGTAGTTTTGTGTTACATCGTTCACTTGTAAAGTCTTTACCTGTGCATCATAGAGGGGTAGCCGGATAGCGCCCCCTGCCTTGGTAGGGCGTTTCAGCCTGCTCTTCTTCTCACTCAAATTCCTCATAGGCCTCTTGAGGAGTTTCTAGGCATGAACTATAAACATGGATGGGTGCCCAAGGAAGGTGCCCATCATTGGTTCTAGGAGTGGCCTCCCGCTCAGGTCTAGGAGGTATTGGAGGCAACGCTTGATAAGGTCATGGAGACCTGTCTCATACTAAGGGGTTGTGCCTCTCATAAATTTCTATCTTATGCATATGAGGGGTTGGAATCCTCTCATGCAAAGTATTCTAGAACAACTCATCTATCTAGCACTGAATACACTCTTTTTTAAGATGATACAGTTGTTCTAACTGTTGTTGATCTTGCCTAAGCTGCATGATTTGTGCTTGGCAGGTGGCATGTTTGGCAAATGCCAAGTCAATTTTTTCTGTCATCCTAGGTCTACTCCCCTACATATCTATCTCGATCATGGTGATTCGATATCTCTATGGGTCACTTTCCTCTGTCAAGGTTAGCAGCATTCACCTAAGGCTCTGGCCTCAATAGGTGATCTTGATAATCAGCAGGTGCGGAGGCGTATTGCCCCCACATGGTGTATTTCTCTTGAGGAATATACTAGTTTTCCTTGTGCTCCCTTTCGTACATGTGAAAGGGATGGGCAGATTTGGGTCGCCCTATCTAAAGAGCCTTGCACTCTAGATTTGGCCTATTAGTTCTAACAATAATGAGGGGTGGAGGGGGAATGATATAATCATGTGGGCCCTCCTTATGAACCTTATGTTGCTCTAGCGCTTCATCGTGCAGTGGCCACTCATAATGAGTTTCTAAGGGGGCCTTCCCATCTGTGTACTCCTCCTAAGAGGGTCTTTATTGAATGGGAGTGCCCCTCAAAGGGGTGCCTCTATAGTCCTGTTCTGTAGTGGTATAGTGTGGACTATGTTGTGGGTCAAGCTACCAAGGTGGTATAACCAAGTCCTTGGGGCTATAACGGAGGTGACTTGTGCCTCCTTGCGTACTTTCTACAACTTCTTCCTGTGATTGGGCTTGGCTATAGGTATACACCATGGTGGTGGTTTTTCTAAAAATATATGTATTTTTTATCTCCTTTACAATTTTTATGCTATACCAAACAAAATGGGACCACACAAACAAAGAAATGATTATCTTGTTAGATTAAATGTGTGTCCTAGATCTGATTCAGTGTGTTTGATTTTTGTTATGTAAATCTTATAAAGAAAACTTTGTTATACATGCATAATGAGGGCTCTTGTATCTCCAAAATGGTCACCCCTTCAATATACCATTGCTAGACCATTATACCGAACCTCTCAATATACCCGCCATTACATGAGGGAAACTATTGGTACGTGAGATCAGAACAATAAGTGGAACATAGGTGGTATAGAAGGGGGATCGCTCTATTTTTGACACCTACCTTAGAAGACTTATCCTCATGCATGGGGAATCACCCCCGCTACACTTGGTCAGCTTTCATCAAGATTTACATCTAGCAATAGTCGCGATCAGGGTATATGTATGCAAAATCCAAGCCAAGGTGGTGATGAAACCCACCGTTGGTCTTGATCAAGTTTTGGGGTATTAAGACCAACTCCTTGATGTTAATTTTATTAGGTGGTGTGTGTGGTTCCTTTTAATTGTGTAAAGAAAGAAAACATACAGCAAAAAATTATTTTCACTAATGCAATGCTTTAAAGTACGTTTTATCTTTCGAGAGACAATTAGTAGCAAAAAGGAAATCACAAAACCTAACTAGAACTGAAACCTATAATGAGGACTTGCCATTTGTGCAAGTATCAGGCAAGCAAACCAGAGAAACATGCATTACTAATCAAGTTCCTTCCATTTAATTTACTCTATGTTTTTATTTTTATTTTATTTATTGCAATAAAGGAAAACAAACTACTTAACCTTTCTATGCAAGTGTCTAAAAATAAAGCAAAGAAAACAAAAAATTGCATAAACAAAAAGTAGAAAAACATAGAGGATGTTCAAAAGGCCTACCTCTTCTCTGTCTAAACCATATGCCTCTGAGTTTCTACTCAGAAAATGCATAGAGCTCTAATCATCCTAAGGTGGTATGAATATCATGTCTACACTCGTCACAGGGTGGGACGAAAACGTATTCATCTCGGGGTGGCACGAGTAGCAGTCCAGTGCCTGAATGAGTAACACCTGCAAAGAAAAACCATAAAATTTGGATCAAAAACTTGATCCTAACAGTAGGGGACAGTGTCCCATCGTGATCGCCACTGAAAGCAGCATAAAAATGGCATACCGATATGATGCAAACAAAAATAGATATAGATGCTAAGTCCTATGAATGTGATGACCAATGCATGAAGGAAATGACGCAGAAATGAGATATGAGCAAACAAAGTGGGGCCTCCTTTATTGATATTGCATTTAATATGATTACAATACATCCCCCCTCTAGGGCTCAGAACATTTGATACAATTCGTTACATTAATGGATGCCCGAAAGAAGCCGCGCTTCCAAGATCGGATGGTACGCTTCCAGTGTCTTCCACGTGCCCACACTCAAAGTGGGTGGGCTAAAAGTTTCTGCCACTTGTTTATGTGTGTTCATCATTCCTTGCTGCCCCTCTACTATTCTTGGTAGTGATATCCTATGCATAGAAAGATAAAAAATCATTAATAGCATATGTGTATCTAGAAAAACATGCAATCCCCAAGGCCTCCAGCGGGCGCTTAGAATATATCAGTGATAATATTGATAAGTAGATTATAGAATGATATGTAAATGTAAAGGAAAACATCTAGAATTGGTATCACCTAATTTTGCATCGAAGCGACGTCGAACGGCCCCGTTATGCTTGTTTGCCCGTTGGGGGCCTCTCCAAAGCGAGCGCTCCAATGTCCCACCTATGCTTATAAAAATCACCTAAAACTCATGGGTTAGGCATTATATGTAATTCTAATACTACCCAGATGCTCGAAATTTTCATATCCTACCTATATTCTCTGGTATGTGACAAGGGTGCCCTACAAGCTAGTTAATACATAAAATAATAAAATGATCGTCAAATCATGTTAGAATGAGTTCAAACTTTAACAAAGGCATTAGGATATCATCTGGGACATATTTCAAAAGGAATAGTAAGGAAATCATGCACATATTTCTAATCACTCTGGGGTGGGACGCTGGGGACTATCGCAAAACCTACAAAAAGTGACCTTGCAAATGTCCTGCCCAGAGGCCTCCAAAACTCTTGCAAACTTGTGGTTAGACTAAAAAAACATTTTGAGATGACCCAGAAGGTCATATTTGGCATATTCTACCCATGTTATCTTGTATTCGAAGGCGCTCCCTGTAGGTTAGTAGACGTATAAAATGACAGAAACCAGGTCAAATCATGTCAAAAATCAATGAAATTTGGACAATAGCATAAGTACATTAGATATAAAATAATGCAAAAAGAATAGTAAGGAAACCATGCACAGATTTCTAATCACTTTGGGGTGGGGTGAATAGGAATAGAGTAGTTTGGGGGGGTGCCCGAGGGTGGGACACCCACCATTTAGGGCCTAGTTTTGACACCAATCCAAGTGGGATGGGTCCAAAACTTCCTATGGAGTAGTGTCAACGAGTTTGGGGTGGTATTGTGGCTTATTGCTTGGGTCTTTGGATCTGGATTGTGTTCCTAGTGTTCACCCGATAACCTCTCTTCTAGAAGAGAGAGATTAGGGATGTAGGAAGCACAAAGAGGAATGGGGGTATAGTTTGGCAGCACTTCGTTGCTCCAAATGCTCCAGCTCTCTTCTTTTTTGGGGTGAGGAGGCTCACCTTTTTATATACCTAAGGTTCTCCTTTGAATGCACATGCGAGGGCACCACTTGGCTCATTATGCCTTTTTTTGGGGAGAGAAGATTCCTCCCTGATTAGGGCCTCCTTGATTGAGGCCTCCATGATCATGGCAGGCTTGATTGAAGCCTCTCTGATTTGAAACCTTCCCTCACAATACCATTCCTTGAATGCGAAGTTAGGTGGCAGATTTGGGCTGCCATTTGTCAAGGTTTGACTTTTTTCCAGTCAAACCTGCTAATCATCCCACCCTCGAGCGATTGTTGCTAATCGTCCTGGGGTGGGACGAATAGGATTCTAATCATCCCAATGTGGGATGAATAGGGAGCAAAGTGCTTAAAAGATGCAAAACTGACCTCTAACCTTCCAAAACTGATTTGGGAGTGGTTAGGACCATTGTTTAACCTCTAGAGGCTGCCCTAGGGGGTATGTATTCCAATTCAGTCAGTTCTTGTAGTCACATAATCGGATTGGTATTGTTTTGGTGTCTACACTAGGGGTATCCTCCCATTCTCCAGGAGGCTAGGAGGTGCTCTAGGTATATGACTGAGCTTAGCCCTTGTTTTCTACCCCTCAGTGGGTTGATCTGACCTAAGTGTATCCTATGAATATTGGGGCCTTGCAACCCCTTCATGTCTATGTGAGGACTAGGGCCTTGAAGCCTCCTCACGTCTATGTGAATATTGGGGCCTAGATGCCCCCTCATACCTATGATATGATTGAGGCCTTGAGGCCTCCTCATGTTTATGTGAATATTGGGGTCTTGAAGCCTATGTGAAGATTGGGGTCTTGAAGCCCCCTCATGTCTATGTGATGATGGATATCTTGAGGCCTCCGCATGTCTATGTGATTAGGAAGGCCTTGAGGCCTTTGCATGTTTATGTGATGAGGGAGGCCTTGAGGCCTCCTCATGTCTATGTGATGAGGGAGGCCTTGATGCCCTCTCATGCCTACCATAAGAGGAACTAGGATATGGCTCTCTAGCTAGGGTTTCTTGAGGAGTCCCCCCATTGGTGGAGGTATCACCCCTAAGACTCACTGAACTTTGTTCAGTGATATGGTGGGTGGGTGGCTCAATGTCATTGTTATTGTGATTGTGTGGAGCATCATTTTCTACCTCGATGCTAGACCGAGGGTGGTTTCTCCATGTGTAGACCATGATAATTGTGAATTATATTTTTATGTAGATTTCATAACACACAAACAAAGTAAACAAGTATTTATCTATTTTAATTTTTCTTGGTGTTCCTAGACTGGTTTGGTGTGTTTTCAATTTTTTGATAGCTACAATCTAACTCTCATTGTGTTTTACATTTTGTTTATGATATACTCAAATTTTTCAAGTGGATTTCACCTATATACTCACAATTCGACAACTAGTAGATAATTTTTGATCCCATTATCCAACCTATAATGTGTGGTGATGAAGTCCACACATGGTCAGGGAGCATAGGTCCTCCCAGTCCTCACTCAGTTCACCCACAGTTAGTGATATACCTCTCCAAAGAGAAATACGTGCTATATCCCATGGGTTATTATGGATTTTAGAAACTAGTATTGGCCAATATAAATGGGTACATAGGATTTGAGACAATGGGTGGAGATGAAAGCCACCTTGTTGAACTCTACTAGTGGATGGTAATGAAGTCCACCTCACTAGAATTTAAGTGAATCATGGTGTGTGGATGTTCTTTTTATATTTTTGCATAAAGGAAAACAATGCATCAATGAGCACTCATGCTTTTTCTCCTACATGCCTAAGAAAAGAACATTTTTATTTAAAAAAATGCATGTCTAAATATTTCAATGACCTTCAGAGAATGCATTTTACTACTTCATGACATAATGGCCACTAACTAGGCCCCCATGCAAGTAAGCTTAAAAAAAAAAACCTAGACCACTGGATATTAGGGAAGACCTTGAAACAAAGGTCCACTATTCCTAGTAGTGATTGGAAGAAAACTAAAAAAACTAAAAAGCTTCAATGCATTTTTCTTTTAGTATTTTCCTATGTTTTGTTAATTAAATGAAAATTTCCCTATTTTATTCTGACATAAAACACATATAAAGACAATAAAAACAATAGAGAGTTACTCCAACCTGAAATCCACATATGGTGAAGCATAGGCTGACCTCTTTTGCTGATTTTTTATTGGTCATTATCGACCAGAGAGATTTCTGCTAGTCGTTGACTTCAAAAGTGGTTTCTTTTTGTTAGTTACTATTGACTAGAGTGGCTAGACCTGCACATAGAAAAGGTATAAAAACATCATCAAAATATCTAAAAATAGAAAACCAGGTGGGAGTCCCATTGTGATCACCATCTGTATGACCCCGAGAAGTAGCACACCTAGTCTACTTGCATCATAACATCAAAATAAAATACCATGAATGCGTAAATGACATGAAAGTAACAAAATAGAAATATCTCTTTTATTAAATTATTTTGAAACTCTGGTTACATATCGGTCCCTCTTAGGGATACCCTTATTTGATAAAATTATTACAAGCAAAGGTAAAGACTCCCCCGGAATGGGATGGTGCACTTCTTAGGCCTCCTGGTCTCGCACATGAAATTTTATAAGGTCTTATATATGCCTTCTTCTCCTTCTTGTATAGAGGGGTCTATCATTTTAAACACTTAGGTTTGGTCCTAAAACCCGTATCCTACGTACAATAAACAATAGTAGAAGATCAGTAGCATGGAAAACCTCTCGTGACGAGGCTTTATTAGTAAATTTTTGAAGCATGATATGTAAACATAATAAGATCAAAATGCAACAAAATTGAATGATAAATGCATGAAAGACTCAGGAATAACAGTGCAAATGCATTAAAGAAAATAGATCTATGCTAAAACTATGTAACAAAGCAAAATGTAATAATAGAACTAAGCTAAAACATATAAAATTGTGCCTCAGACCCTAGTCACTACTTCTCAAAGTAGTCATGATTGTAGGTCGCTATCAAAGATAGAATCCATAGACCTATAAGTTTTACCTCAAGAATCAGGGGCGATGGCACTTGATCCCTCATTTGAATTGATGTCCAAGGGTCATCTTTTGTGTTCATACACTAGTTGGTGGTGAAGAACATTCAATATGAATGGTTGTATGGCTAGAAAACATTGCTAAATCAGGTAGATTTTTGCTACTCCTCAATGGGGTATGGAATCTCTCTCCAATTTTCTAGATCTTCATTGCACAAAATTCTGATATTTGTGAATCCTTTGGTTTGCTTGGGAGGGTCCATATGTAGACCTCCCAGATTCAAATCTAGATCTAAATCTTGGCTTCCTATAGAAGCTAAGATCTATATTTGCATGCAAATAACCATCCCAATGGGAAGGATCAGTCACAAATTTGCATTGAAGGGGTAGTCAAGAGGATCTCTAGGAGATCCATATCAAAAATCATTCTCAAGCAATGCAAGTGTAGTCATACTGAGGGAACATGCAATAATTCCAAAACCATCTAGAGGTCCTCAACCTACTATTGGGATGCCTAAACTTCAATGGGTACCAAGTGCTACTCAGAGGGTCCATTCTATCAAATAATTTAGTGTAGTAGACTATCTAAATAAGTCTACTATGGCCATGCCTCTCTATGATGTCCTATTTATGCCTGAGTAGATGAGATACTTGGAGGAAGCTTTAGAGAGACAAAATACATTGGTTAAGTATAATTCACTTATTTTCCTACAAATATTTGACTTTGAGGTAAACTAGACCAAACCTATGTCATTTTATCTAACTCTAATCTATGATGATAAATTAATTCATAATTACATGGTAGATTTTGGGTCAAGTACTTTGATCATGCCCAAAAAAGTAGTAGATGCATTAGGTTTGGCATATGAATCTATAAATAAAGGGGTAGTTTATCTAGAAGGAACCCCTATTCAAATCCTTGGACTGCTAAGAAATATTCCCCTCATACTACACGCTTTCCCAAAACTCATAGTCCATCAGGATATAGTAGTGATTAACTCACAACTAGTTTTTGGTATATGTTTATCAAGAGACTTCACTACTAAAATATGAGGCTATCTATCTGTATATTAGATCCATATGTTACTCAAAACTAGATATGAGACTAAGCCAAATATTCCATAAAATCCTCTCTATATCCATCACATGGAGGATGTGCCTTTGATCAAGCTAGAAATTAAGTAGACCTATGTTGTAGAAGAAGGATACTTTGGATTAGAATTATATATCAATGAGGTCCATCCTTCCAAACCTGATGATTAAATGGATTGGTGGGAAGCTAAAATTTAGGATTTAGATCCCTATGAGGTCTTCAATAAAATAGTCATACATACCTATCTAATTTAAGAATAGAACACCTTTATCCCCGAGGTCATGAAGGGTAGAGAATACCTTATTAGTGTTTGGATATTATTCTTTGATGGCACCAAAAGCAAAAGGGATATAGTTCTAGTTTCTATTTTATTTTACCTAGCAGAGAAAAGATATTGTAATCCTATAATTTATATTTTAATTTCTCAAATAATGTATTAAAGTATGAAGCCTTGGTGCATGGGCTCCAACTTGTAGAGAAAAATAATATCAAGCTATTACAAGTTTTTAGAGACATCGAGCTAGTCATCAAGTAGGTAAGATCCCACTTCTTAGAAAAAAAATAGACTAATAAAATCTTGTAAGCACAAGGTCTAGAACCTGATAAAATATTTTGATGCCATAAACTTCAAAGTCCTCCCAAGGACCCAAAACATGGATGCTAAATAAATATTAGTTATTGGATCACAGTTCAATCCTATGGTGCATGGCCTCCAACTTGTAGAGAAAATGAACATCAAACTAATACATGTTTTTAGAGACATCGAGCTAGTGATCAAGTAGGTAAGATCCCACTTCTTAGCAAAAACTAGACTAATAAGATCTTGTAAGCATAAGGTCTAGTACCTGATCAAATATTTTGATGTCATAAACTTCAAAGTCCTCCTAAGGACCATAAACATGGATGCTAAATTATAGTTATCAAATCATATTTCAATCCTATGAGTGACCTTATATAAAATTAGTAGCACATGAATTTAGTATTGAGGCCAACTATTTTTGACAAGGAAGTACATTGATAGATGTTTTATAGTGATTAACTTATTATTCATTTAATTTATCATGTAATTTAATTCATAGAGGAACTAAGCCCTAAGATCAAGGAGGCATATGAAGACTAGATCATACAACTAAAATCCAACAAGCTTCTCAAGGGGCTAGTTATGTTGGAGTCCTTATTTAGTTTGCATGATCAGTTCAAAGGTAAGAAAGGAATGAATGCTATAAAGAGGACTATCAAGAGATAGAAGTTGCCTTAGATCAAATTTTGAATATAGGAAAAGTATCTACCCAAGAAAAAAATAATATCTCATCTGCATATACCAAAATTAGGATGGATTGATAGCATGGAATAATGAAGATCTAAAATGGTACAAAAATATATCATCTAGCATACAATAGAGTTAACTCCTAAGGCCAAACCTATGAGGTAAAAATAATGGCCTATTAACTAGAAGATTGAGACTCTTATGAAAAGGAAATTATCTATATTGATTGCATCAAGAATTATATATCCCCTAAAGCATACCATATGGGTCTCCAATTTGGTTCCTATGAGGAAAAAATGATGATATTAGGTTGTGTGTTGATTTTAGGGACCTGAACAAGGCTTTACTAAAATATCACTACCCATTACCCTCAATGGACTAGATCCTCCATACTAGTGCTAGTTCTTAAATATTCTCTCTAGTGGATAGATTCTTTAGCTACAATCTAGTATGGGTAAAGCATGATAATTACCATAACCTTCACCACCAAATATAAAGCCTTTTTATATCAACAAAGTGCCCGTCAAGTTGTCAAATGTTGGTGCAGTATTTTAGAGGACCATGGATATCACCTTCAAGGACCTAATAAATGAAATAATCCTAGTCTATTTACATGACTTGAATATATTCTCTAAGTGAAAGGAAGATATTCTTGTACACATAGAGAAGGTTTTCAAATGTTGCCAAGAATTTTATCATGACCCACCTTCTCAAGACCTTTTATAAGATGGACTATGTATTGAAAAATGATGTTTAATGCTTAGCTTTGATGCTTTTGGATGGATATATGCATTTACTATTTATTTTATTTTATTCTAGGATATGGTACTACTAATTTTGTACGTGGTTGCAGGATTAGATACTCTCGTAGGTGGACAAGGAAGTTGACCATAAGGAACAAGAGACCATATTAAATGGAAATTATGATGATGACTTGTTCATCAACAACTCAAGGTAACATGGATAAATACCCTTCATGTAGGTGCATTGCATTTTTCTTGTGCTCATGTTCACACCATTGGACCAGGAAGTTGCTTGCAATGAGTCTCCTTAAAGTAGGTTGGTGATAGCTTAGTCTATCTTAAAAGAGGCCACCCACTTAAGGATAAAATAATGGTGTGAAACATTGAGGGAATGTTTTTTGTAATTGCTTATGGTATATTAGATATTGATTGACTTATATCTCTATTTTTATGAAAATATTAATTATCTTATGATATTAATATTCCAATAAATTTAAGGTTGGCTTGAGTAATCCTTAAATCATAGAATGTGGTTCTAATGTTTGGATTAATTTTTAATTTAAAGCAACTAGCTAATGGCATGGCTATCTTTAGCTTTAAATAAATTTTATTGCTAAGATGAGTGACTATCGAATAAGGATTGGGTGGCCCTCATAATTTTTATTACCACCTTGCTATGTTGAGTGGAAAAAAAAATATTATAATGGGTGCATGGATGATGGAGTAAATTTTCTCTTGAATGTTTCATTTGAACACTCCATGCACAAGGATGTATGGGCTTTCCATTGCTAAAAGAGGATTATGGTTGAAGGATAGGGGATTTTTGGAAGAGAGATAGAGAGTGGAAGTGGTAGATGACTTGGACAAAGAGGAGTCCATATCAAGCTCTTACAAGACCAGGGAGTACATAAGAGAAGATAAATCCAAATGGCTCTTTGATTATTGCTTTCTTAAGTAGGATTACTTTAACATGGTTGTTGTTTGGTTTGATTAAATTATGTGTTCCTTGCTTCTCTTTCTTCACTTCTTGCGAGGTGTTTGTTACTTGTCATCCATTCTCTTGCATGATGTTCTTTTCCCTTAGTGTGCTCTTGGAAATATTCCTCCCTACGTAGTGTATTCTTCATAGCTCACTATTTGGATGTTTTTTTGGGTCAACCTTACCTGTAGCATGATCCTTACCTTGTTGTGTGTAGTCATCTATTCGATGCTTGAATTCTCGACTATAGTGTTGGTTATGCTTGTTGATGTTGTGTTGGTTTTTTTAAGCACTAGATTTCCTTTAATGCTCATGTGCATAGAATATTGTGTACTCGGCCTCTACATCTTGGTTAATTTCTTAATCTTTAGGTTAAAGCTTATTTTTGTTGAGTACCTTGGGTTTTCTCCTTTACCTGCACTGCCTTCTTGAGTTGTGTGTCTAGGTGTTTGTTCCTTTTTTGCTTAATGTTATTAATTCTAGATTGCTTTATAATCTAAAGTTTCTTTTTAATTGAAAATGATACTTGAAATTATTTATAACCTAATATTATTTGGAAAAAATCCTTTAAATTATCTTTAATCTAGTGTTATATTAAATGTAGCATTGATTCTTTAGATTGCTTATAATCTAATATTTTATTAATTAAATATTTTTTTAGAATGTGCTTTTAGCTAATGGAAGGAATTATAGGGTTCCTTTATGTTATTATTATGGAAGGAATTATGGGGTTCCTTTGTGTTTTTATTTGGAATATAAATTTATGGGAATTCCTATGTAAAGCTAGATTGCTAAGCTTTGGAAAAAAGTTAGGAAATGGTTTCAAAAATTTTATAGAAAGTGGAAAATGTTTTGGAAAATAAGTATGGGCTTCTTTATGCTTTTTTTAAGAATATGCATCATTGAAATAATCATATAGAAATGCATACATATTCTTGGATGGAGTTGTCTTGATCCCTTATACCTACTTTTCTGCCATGAAGAGTAAGGGAGTTGTCAGTAGAAGTGGAGGACTAATTATTCCTTATTTAAATTAGTGTAATAGATTCTTCTTTGTTTTCATGAGATCCTATGGAAGGACTAAGATGGAAAACACTCTTGGTGAAAGAGTATTTATTCTAATATGTTGAATTTATATCTTGCAAATAATTATTATGTTTTTGGAAATATTTAATGCTATCAAGGAATGAGTACTTTGCTTCCATGCTTATGATGGTTGTGCATTATTATCATCTTATTGTAATTATCATGGCATTAATAATTCATGTAGTTTAGCTTATAAGTATTTTATCATATCTTTTATTTAAAGGAATATCTCTAGATATATTTCTTGCTTTGGCTTGACTTGGATAAGATTTATTTAATTCCAAGGTAATAATGTTAATATAAGCATGCTCTATATTTGAAGAGAGAAAGAGAGAGAGAGAGAGAGTTAGATCTAAGGGTTTAGGGGTAACCTTGTTTAAAACTCTCCTTTTTAATCCAAACTTGAGGTAGTTACAGGGAGGCAACACCTAGGTTTCTAGAGACCATGAGAAGACTATCACGTAGAGTGATAGATGATTTACTACCCATTATGGAGATTATGTAAATAAGCAATAAATTTTAGTGGTTTGCCATGGAGGTGAAATTAACTCAAATTAAAGGTATTATACCAAAAATGACCCAACATAAACTAACTTATATCTGGTAAAGGGAATGGGCATCCCCCTTTCATAAATATTGAGAAAGGATAATCTCAATATTATGGTCAAGATGTCTTACATTCATGGAGAATGCAAGAAATATGGGGTGGCCATTTGAAGTGTCTTTTATACCATGGAGGTATACAAGGTAAACCTCAATACATATGAGATATTGGCCTCTCCTATCCACTTGAGAGACATCTACATTGTTATGAACTTAAATATTGGTTATACCTAGTCTTCATATTCCATGGATGCTCTTTCTGAACCTTGTCTTAGTTCCTTAAAATAATAAAATCTCTTTTCTAGGTTGGTTAGTTTCAAGTTGTTATAGTTGGTATCAGATCTCTAGGTCATAGGACTACAAGCTTCCATTGATACAACTTAGAATTGATCAAAATTTATGAGTTAATTTATGACAACAAGATCTTCCTTTGGTGATGGCACATTACATGGAGTAAGAGTGGCCATTAATGTTATCAGTGGATGATAATACTCTATCGTTAGTTCAAATGGATGATGTAACTAACTAGAAATTTATACTTATATTTGGGAAGAGAAAATGTAATTTGAATTAGGTATTTTGTGTGGCCAAGTAATATGGCACAAAAATTAAGAATAATAGGAATAGGATATTCCCAACCACCAAGGTAGGATAGATATGATAGTTCCAAGGTTAGACCCTTATAGGAAATTTTAGGAAATTAAAACAAAGAGGTGGAGAACCTCACTATTGTTGTCTCTCTATTATAGGAGCAAATAGAGTAGTAGAGGGAACAAATGAATCAATATAGAAAAGAAATGAACCAATAGAGGAAAAAAATAAACCAAAAAAAATACCTATTGGAAACTATAGTGAGTCAGAGTTCATAGAATATAAATCCTAAGGTTAGACAGGAATAATATTCTACTATAGGAGATCATGAAGTAAGGGAACTTATAAAGGTAGAACTATCTAAGAATTTGAATAATGTAAAGACCTCTAAATTCATTGGAAAATATGAGGGTGATTCAAATGAGGCTTGGCTGAATAAGTTGGAGACCTAATTCTCCATGAAAAATTACTCATTAGTGACCCAAATAGTTTGAGCCACTCTCTATTTATAGGATATAGGGTTGGAATGGTGGAACACTTTTAAATTTAGATAGAATATTCAAGCAATAAATCTAATGTGGGAAGGTTTTTTAAAGCCTTTAAGAAGAGGTTCCTCATAAAACAACACTATGTGGAGAAATTCAAGGAATTCTCCACACTCCTCCAAGGAACAAATATGGTGGATATTTATTACCAAAAGTTTGTAAAGTTTCTTAAGTATGTACCATTATATGATAAGGATGAGAATATGAAGGTACATAAATTTATCTTAGGAGTGGATCCTAAGATAAGATCAATAATAAACATGCATAAGCTTGAGAATCTACAAAAGGCTTATGGCCTGGCTCGACAAGCTAAGTCTAACCTGCAATTAAATAGGACTTACTTTAATTACGTAAAATTATCATAAGAGGATTGATAGTCCCTAAGAAAAAGGAAAAGTGTTGGTTTTATGAAATTGGAACAAGAGTAGAGCAAGAAAAGCAAAGGTAATCCAAAGTTTGAAATAATTATGATGGAAAACAAGGGAATTTCAAGAATAAATTCCAAAAGGAGAAAAATAATAGTACTTCTCAACCACAGAGGTATCTAGAACTATCATAAGTAGAGCAGATAGGGAGAAAAAATAGAAAATATACCAAGTCCCAAGGGTGGTTGTTATAAATATGAGGATCCACACTATGCAAACTGATGTACAAATTGGCCAAGACCAAGCAAAAGGATAGAGTAACCCAACCACATGATCTACGTAGAAAATGAAAACTAAAATCTAGATGGGCAACCATACCTATGCTCTTGAATGATAAATTATTTGATAAAAAAGTTAAAATTTTGATAGATAGTGGAGCTACTGATAGTTTCATTTCTTCTAGTATAGTCAGGGATATGTCAAAAAGACCAATATTTTTGGCACAAGGGTGGAAATTCGAGTATGGGTCTAGATAGACCTACTCAATGGATCAATGTTTTCCCACAACTAAGATCACCCTACCCAACAACTCTACCTTTTGAAACCTATATATGGAACTACTACATGCCTTTCATATCATTTTGGGAATGGATTCGTTAAAGGCTCATAAAGTCCTAATTAACTTCCAAGATAGATGGATAGACTATATGGATAAAGATAAGAAAATATTTAGAATCTATAGTGAACAAGAGTCATTTTGACCTTATATGATCTCTGCAATGCAGCTAAATAAAGCTATTGAAAAATATGGAATGGTCTATATTATTAAGTTGAACCATAATACTGAGGATGATAGAAAGGAGGAAGGTTTTAAGGATCACCCAATTTTTGCATGAGTTTAGGGATGTATTTTTGGAAGACCTCCTTAGGCTACCACCTAAGTATGAATTTTATTTCACTATTAAATTGATTTCGAGTGTGGAACCCATTCATAGAACTCCTTAAATATGAATTATATTAAGATGCAAGAGTTAAAAGTGCAACTTCAAGGGTTGCTAGAAAAAGGGTTGATTAAACCTAGTGTGTCACCATGGGGTGCACCTATTTTATTTGTCAAAAATAAATATGGTTCACTAAGGTTGTGCATAGACTAAAAAATGTTGAAAAAAGCAACTGTCAAGAATAGGTACCCTTTACCTAGGATTGAAGATCTATTTGATCAACTTAAGGGTGCCACCATATTTTCAAAAATTTATTTGAAATTAGGATACCATCAGCTAAGGATCCAAGAGGAGGATACTCACAATATTGCTTTTAAGACTAGGTATGGACATTATGAGTTCACAGTAACCCTTTGGGTTTACCAATGCATCGAAAACATTCACGAATTTGAAGAACAATGTGTTCAGGGAGCATCTGGATTAGTTTGTCTTAATATTTTTTGATGATATCCTAATATATTCCTAAAATAAGGAAGAGCACGATAGACATTTGATAATTATTCTTGAGTTCTTGAGAACAAACCAACTCTATGGGAATTTGTCAAAATGTGACTATACCCACATGATATACCAATGCAAAAATTGTAGGTCATATCTATGGATTTTACTATGGGTTTACCTAATACTAAGTACCAGCATTATTCAATTCTTGTGGTTGTTGATAAGTTGACCAAGGTTGCACACTTAATACTAGGGAACACCAACGATTATACTTTGGTAGTGGTAAATAGGTTTTCTAAATATATATTTAGGTTACATGGGTTTCCTAAGGTTATAATCTTAGATAGGGACTCCATATTTACATCTAATTTTTAAAAGGATCTTCATCATGTAGTTGGCATAAAGTTGAACATAATTTTTGCATACCATCCAAAAATAGATGTTCAAATAGAGAGGGTAAACCAAGTCTTGGAAGACATGCTTCACATGTACTACATAGACTAGAAGTCTCAGTGGGAAGACTATTTGCATCTTGTAGAGTTTGCTTATTACAATGGTTATCATTCTTCCTTGAAAATGGCCTTGTTTGAAGCCCTATATGGCCAAATATGCAAAACACCTCTATATTGGGATAATCCAGAGATCGGATTATCATGGAATTGAAAGTAATTAGGGTTATGGAAGAATGAATTTGGATGATCAAGCAAATGCTTTAGGAAACCACTAATCATTAGAATAATTATGTTGATCTAAAATATTTTCAAGAGAATTCTTTGTGGGAGACAAAGTATTCTTAAGAGTAAAACCCATGAAGTGCACCATCAAGTCTACTAAGTTGGATCCTCATTATGTTGGACCTTTTGAAATCCATGAGAGGATAAGTCTAGTAGCCTATAGGCTCAACTTACTGCACAACCTATCTAAGATCCATGATTCTTTCCAAGTATCTCTACTTAGAAAGTATGTTGTTGATCCTAATCATGTGTGGAATGTTTCAAAATTGCATGTGGTAAATCCATCAGTCATTAAGGTGAGACAAATAAATATTCTAGAGTAAAGAACACAAGCTTATACTGAGAGGGGGGTGAACAGTATAAGACCACTTTTTACTTTTCTTTCCAATCAATATTATGCAATGTATAGATAGCAATATCAATAACAGTAATCAAAGCAATGCACAAATCACCACACACAATAGAGACACCAATTTAACGTGGTTCACCCAATGTGGGCTACTCCACGGAGAAAATATTTCACTAAAATTTTCTCAATCAATCTCTTGGGAATCCTTTCCCTATTACAATGTTTATGGACCTCTGTCCAAAGGAGACACCAATCCCCTAATCAAGTTCATGGATCTCTATCCATAGGAGACACCAATCTCCTTTGCTCTGGCTGGTGATCTTCTAGAAGAACTATTGCCTCCACTACACTGGCTAATGGATCTCTATCCACTGAAGACTCCTGTCCTCACTCAGAAGACCTATCCTCACTACCCTAGGCTAATGGATCTCTATCCACTAGAGACTATCATCCTCTATACTCTATCACCTCCAAAGCTTACTCTCAGCTCTATCTCAAATCTGCACTAAACATAGTCCTTCGGTCTAGCACAAATCTTGCTCAATCTCTATTCTCGCCACCAAATCTATCCCTCCAATTCTAAAATTTATCCTCAATATTTATCCTCAAGCCTTAACACAAAGCTTGACTTAATCTCAAATCAACTCTCTTAGATCTGCCCCAAACCTTAACTCAAGGTTTGAACAAATCAATCAATCAACTCTGCTCACAAGTCTTCTCAAAGACTTATCTCAAATCTGCCTTGTAAGCTTCCACAAAATCTCACACTAATCTATCCACAAGTCCTCTCTAGAACTTGTCCAATCTGCTCAACAAGTCCTCACTAGAACTTGTCCAATCTACTCAATAATATCTGTCCTCAATTCTGTATTGTAAGCTTCCATAAAATCTCACACTAATCTATCCACAAGTCTTCTCTAAGACTTACCTCAAATCTGCTCAACAAGTCCTCACTAGAACTTGTTCAATCTCATAGAAACATATAGAGAATTGTTAGAGACTCAATATGCTTCACATTCACTACAATGCTCAATCACTTTCAATCTCTCTTTTTATCATAAAAACATATAGAGAATTGTTAGAGACTCAATATGTTTCACACTTACAAACACTCAATCTCTTTCTCAAATCAATTTAGAATATGGAACAATTTGTTTCATAGAACTTGAACTATCACTTCAACACATCCACTCAACTAAGCTCAATCACTTCCACTCAACCAATACTTCAACAACAATGCTTATCAAGTAATCCTCACATAACAATGATACTCATGATCTTTGCAAACCCTAGTTCAAGTTCTTCACTCAACCAATCACTTCAACAACAATGCTTATCAAACAATCCTTACATAACAATGATACTCATGATCTTGCAAACCCTAGTTCAAGATAGTTCACCACTTCACATAACAATGATACTCATGTTCTTTCAAACCCTAATCCAATATTCAAACTCAACAACAAGGGATCTCAATCACACAACAATGAAGTATGCATTCACTCACTCAAAATCTCCAACAATGCTTATCAAACAAGGTTTATAGCATTTACTTCCATTTCAAAAAACTCATCAACTCAACAAACTCACAAAGGAAAACTTAACCAAGTCCTTTTCACTCCAATATTGTTTTCAGAAAATCTCAACCAATCAATTATTTCAACCAAAGAAGAATATGCCCATACCTTTTACTTGATGAAGAATAGACTTCAAAACCTGTCTCAATTATAACCACTTTCCTTGCTAAGCACAAAGGTTAGATGACAAGAATTATCACTCTAACACTTCTTCAAAATATTTCTTCAATACAAAAATAATACTCAAATACACCTTATAATCTCCAACTTTAAAATAATATTCAACAACCTTCAATCTCAAAAATAAACTTCCTTACTACCTTATAACTCCTTAATCACTTAAAAATTCAATTCAGAAATCAAAGTTTTGCATTCCCATTTTAACTCCCCTAAACAACTTATAATCCAAATTAATTATGCAAAAACTTTAATTAACATAAACCTTTGGAAACAAAAAATATTTTTCCCTTTTTATTTTTTGCAAGCCAAGTCAACCCAAACAATGCGCATACCTCTATTATGCTGCCCAAAAGGCCTTGGTGGGATTCGAACCATCGTTGGTTCTCCCCAAGCGCTTTCGTAGTGCTCACGCCCACCAACTAGGCTGCATGGCTCCACAAGAGCCAAAAGGCATGAACGTGCCTTTGACTTCCTTCTCCCTCGAATGATGCAAACTCAAACATGAACCTCCCTTCAACAAAATGGTGTGCATGAGATTTGAACCTGCACCAGGCATCTCGAATGTGTCTTACGTAGCCCTTGGCTGCCAACTCAGCTATGAGGGGCTTCGAGTAGTTTTTGGAGGCTACTACACTTTGTCCTTTCCTCTGCTCAAATACACATGCAAAAATACACATTTTTCTTTTGCACGAGCCAAAATACAATCGCATGGATAATCTTCCAAATGCCAAACTTTGGAATTATTTATATGCAAACCATAGCTTGTTCCAACGTCGATGATTATTCGAATTTTATTTGAATTTGAATATTAAAGTTAATTTTAAATATTAAATAAATATTTTAAATTAACCTTAGCACCCATCATTATTTAAATTAAAATTTTAATCAAAGATTAAAATATTTTAATTTAAATTAAATCTTCTTGTGGGTCTTTTCCAACTTGATCCTTGATCTTCTTAAACTCGATTTTTGATCCAAAATAATAATAATAAAATATTATTATTTAATTTAAACTTTGCTTCTCCTTCCTTGGATCTTTATTCTTTGAGCCCTCCTAGGTATATAATATTTAAAAATAAATATTATAACCTATTGCTTTTCAAGACCTTCTTGCTTTTGGAAGAAACACTTAATGTCCTCAAATATGACGAACATAGCACAAGAATGCTTTTGACATCAATGACAACAAACACTCCTCAAAATGTCCAACAATCTCCCCCTTTGTCATTGATGGCAACCCAATTACTTTTTACCATTTCCTTGACCTTTTTCTTCTCCCCAGGGAAACTGCTCCCCTAATTGAATGCTTTCCTTCTAACTTAAATCTCTCCCCTTACTCAAATCTCTCCCCCTTTGACATCAATGGCAAAGGGTCACCTTTGGGGCTCGGGGCTAAGAATGAAACTCTTAGCTTAGCCCCTCCCCCACCTCCTCTTGAGGTGGTTAATTCTGGGGTGGGAGTATTTCTACTCCCATCATGCACTGATCTTTATCTTTGTCTATTATCTTCTTCTCTTGATTCCTTATTCTATCTGCTTGTCTTGGAATATCTGCTCTACACCACTTTGTTGTATGTCCATCATTATTGCACTTATAACACTTAATATTATTATTCCTTGAAGGTGCAAATATCTTGGGATTTCTCCTGGTGAAGCCATATCTATTCCTATCATGAACCCTACAATTCATTGCCTTGTGACCAAACTGATTACATGAGTAGCAATACCCTTGAAATAACTGCCTGTTCTTGAAGTTCCCATATTCTTGTCTTTCATGTGTCCTGCACTGTGAAGCTTTGTGCCCAAATCTGTGACATGAGAAACATCATCCATTGAAATTTCCTTGCCTTGACCTCATTGGTCTCTTAGTCTCTCTTACCCTGTGTTGGTTCTTGTTCCATCTGTTTCTCCTTTGTGCATTGTTTCTTTCCTTGTTGAACTTTCTGTTGTCCAACTCATCCTCAGAAGTCTCACTTTCTCTTACACTATCTTCTTCTAAAGTTTCTTCTTCTTCAGAACTTGAGGTTGACTCCTCTTCCTATTTCTTTTGTACCTATTCAAAACCAAGACCTATCTTGCTTGATGTAGGCTTTTGTGTCTTGATAATCTTATCCAAATTCTTTGAGCTTCTTCCAAACTTGTATAACCTATCTTTAGACTCTTTTATTTCTTCCCTTAGTAGAGCCACTTCATGTTCTAACCTTTCACATTCTAAGACCTTTGCTTCTAACTTATCTTTGAACTTCTTTGTCTTAGCCATTGACTTATTTAGATCCTCTATAAGCTTTCCTTTCTCTTCATCACATTCTTGAAACTGAAGCTTAAGTTGGGAGTTTTGCTTTCTTACCTTCTTTAATGTGTTAAGAGCATAAATAAGCTCTCCCTCAAGATCAACTTCTCCTTTTTCTGATTCTTCCTCTATTTGTTTGCCTTTGAAAACATCTTCATTCTCTTCTGACTTGTCTTCTATAGGATCACCTCCTTCTTCTTCTAGTGCCATTAGAATATTCTCTTCTGGTCCTTCAAGTGTATCCTCATATTCATCATCACTGAAACTGAAACCATTCTTTGTACAACTATCTTCAAGATGTCCAAAGTTACCACATCTAAAACACTTGAGAATTATTGGTGACCTTTTCTTAACTTCTTCCTTTTCTTCTATCAGAAATAGAACTTCATATTTATCATTATCTGAGAAACTATTATCACTATCACTTGAGTACTTACTTGCCTTGTCTGCATAGTAACTCCTCTTCTGTATTTGAAAGAACTTCTTTCCTTGTTTGCTTTGTCCATCCTTGCCTTTCTTTTGGTACCTGTATTTTTTTTATTCCTTGTTCTTATGATCCTATTTTTCTTCATCATTGCTATTTCTAGCTTCTTGACAATCAGTTGCATAGTGACCATACTTTCCACAATTGAAACATCTAACAGATTTTGCATCTTTAAATCTTCTTGGATCCTTATTCCTTCTACCATAATTTGCTTCTTCATCATTGGATGACTCATTGCTTGAATCTGACTTCTTACCCTTTGTCTTCTTAGTAGCTTTGAAGGTTGCTTCCTTCCGGAGATTAGGTTCCTCTTTTGTTCTTATCTCAAAAGTTGTAAGAATACCAAGTAATACATCTCTTGTCAAAGAATCACCATATTTTGATTCCTCTATAGCAGAAATATTTTCACTAAACCTTTTTGGGAGAGATCTTAAGATCTTATCACAAACATCAGATTCTTCAATCTCAAGTCCAAGTCCTTGCATGGCGTTAACAACCTCATCTACACGAAGTAGATAAGCACTAATATTTTCCTCATCCTTCATTCTTAATTCTTCAAATTGTCCTTTGAGATTTCGTATCTTTACCTTTTTGACACTTTTATCTCCTTCATATATGCTTTGCAACTTAACCCAAATATCTTTTGCTGATTTGCAATGCATAACCTTTATGAACTCTGTTCTATGCAAACCTCTCAAAATTGCATTCATTGCTTTTGAATTGTAATGATGTAGAAGCTTACCATATTTATCTGTAGGTGGAGTAGTTGGTGGTGTGTATCCATTTTCAACTGCTTCCCATATTTCATTGCCAAGTGCCATCAGGTGAATCTTCATTCTCATACTCCAAAATACATAATCGCTTCCATAAAATACTAGTGTTGAATTATCTGAGGACCCATTCTTAGAATCCATTGTGTTCTTGTAAGATTTTCCTTCAAGTTGTTAAACTCTTTCGAAGGAACCCGCTCTGATACCAATTGAAGAACACAAGCTTATACTGAGAGGGGGTGAATAGTATAAGACCACTTTTTACTTTTCTTTCCAATCAATATTATGCAATGTATAGATAGCAATATCAATAATAGTAATCAAATCAATGCACAAATCACCACACACAATAGAGACACCAATTTAACATGGTTCACCCAATGTGGGCTACTCCACAGAGAAAATATTTCACTAAAATTTTCTCAATCAATCTCTTGGGAATCCTTTCCCTATTACAATGTTTATGGACCTCTATCCAAAGGAGACACCAATCCCCTAATCAATTTCATGGATCTCTATCCATAGGAGACACCAATCTCCTTTGCTCTAGCTGGTGATCTTCTAGAAGAACTGTTACCTCCACTACATTGGCTAATGGATCTCTATCCACTGAAGACTCCTATCCTCACTTAGAAGACCTATCCTCACTACCCTGGCTAATGGATCTCTATCCACTAGAGACTATCATCCTCTATACTCTATCACCTCCAAAGCTTGCTCTCAGCTCTATCTCAAATCTACACTAAACATAGTCCTTCGGTCTAGCACAAATTTGCTCAATTCTATTTTATGACAAATTATGCCTCAAATATGTCCTTGGTTTTAGCACAAATCTATCCTCAATATCTATCCTCAAGCCTTAACACAAAGCTTGACTTAATCTCAAATCAACTTTTCTAGATCTACCCCAAACCTTAACTCAAGGTTTGAAAAAATCAATCAATCAACTCTGCTCACAAGTCTTCTCAAAGACTTATCTCAAATCTACCTTGTAAGCTTCCACAAAAGCTCACACTAATCTATCCACAAGTCCTCTCTAGAACTTGTCCAATCTGCTCAACAAGTCCTCACTAGAACTTGTCCAATTTGCTCAATAATATTTGTCCTCAATTTTGTATTGTAAGCTTCCATAAAATCTCACACCAATCTATCCACAAGTCTTCTCTAAGACTTACCTCAAATATTCTCAACAAGTCCTCACTAGAACTTGTTCAATCTCATAGAAACATATAGAGAATTGTTAGAGACTCAATATGCTTCACATTCACTACAATGCTCAATCACTTTCAATCTCTCTTTTTATCATATAAACATATAGAGAATTGTTAGAGACTCAATATGTTTCACACTTACAAACACTCAATCTCTTTCTCAAATCAATTTAGAATATGGAACAATTTGTTTCATAGAACTTGAACTATCACTTCAACACATCCACTCAACTAAGCTCAATCACTTCCACTCAACCAATCACTTCAACAACAACAATTATCAAGTAATCCTCACATAACAATGATACTCATGATCTTTGCAAACCCTAGTTCAAGTTCTTCACTCAACCAATCACTTCAACAACAATGCTTATCAAACAATCCTTACATAACAATGATACTCATGATCTTGCAAACCCTAGTTCAATATACAACTTTACAAACCCTAGTTCAAGATAGTTCACCACTTCACATAACAATGATACTCATGTTCTTTCAAACCCTAATCCAATATTCAAACTCAACAACAAGGGATCTCAATCACACAACAATGAAGTATGCATTCACTCACTCAAAATCTCCAACAATGCTTATCAAACAAGGTTTATAGCATTTACTTCCATTTCAGAAAACTCATCAACTCAACAAACTCACAAAGGAAAACTTAACCAAGTCCTTTTCACTCCAATCTTGTTTTCAGAAAATCTCAACCAATCAATTATTTCAACCAAAGAAGAATGTGCCCATACCTTTTACTTGATGAAGAATAGACTTCAAAACCTGTCTCAATTATAACCACTTTCCTTGCCAAGCACAAAGGTTAGATGACAAGAATTATCACTCTAACACTTCTTCAAAATATTTCTTCAATACAAAAATAATACTCAAATACACCTTATAATCTCCAACTTTAAAATAATATTCAACAACCTTCAATCTCAAAAATAAACTTCCTTACTACCTTATAACTCCTTAAACACTTAAAAATTCAATTCAGAAATCAAAGTTTTGCATTCCCCTTTTAACTCCCCTAAACAACTTATAATCCAAATTAATTATGCAAAAACTTTAATTAACATAAACCTTTGGAAACAAAAAATATTTTCCCTTTTTATTTTTCGCAAGCCAAGACAACCCAAACAATGCGCATACCTCTATTATGCTGCCAAAAGGCCTTGGCAGGATTCAAACCACCGATGGTTCTCTCCCAAGAGCTTTCGCAGCGCTCGTGCCCACCAACTAGGTTGCGTGGCTCCACAAGAGCCAAAAGGCACGAACGTGCCTTTGACTTCCTTCTCCCTCGAATGATGCAAACTAAAACACGAACCTCCCTTCAACAAAATGGCATGTGCGAGATTCAAACCCGCACCAGGCATCTCGAACGCGTCTTACGCAGCCCTTGGCTACCAACTCAGCTACGAGGGGCTTCGAGTAGTTTTTGGAGGCTACCACACTTTGTCCTTTCCTCTGCTCAAATACACATGCAAAAATACACGTTTTCTTTTGCACGAGCCAAAATACAATCGCATGGATAATTTTCCAAATGCCAAACTTTGGCATTATTTATATGCAAACTATAGCTTGTTCCAACGTCGACGATTATTCGAATTTAATTTGAATTCGAATATTAAAGTTAATTTTAAATATTAAATAAATATTTAAATTAACCTTAGCACCCATCATTATTTAAATTAAAATTTTAATCAAAGATTAAAATATTTTAATTTAAATTAAATCTTCTTGTGGGTCTTTTCCAACTTGATCCTTGATCTTCTTAAACTCGATTTTTGATCCAAAATAATAATAATAAAATATTATTATTTAATTTGAACTTTGCTTCTCCTTCCTTGGATCTTTATCCTTTGAGCCCTCCTGGGTATATAATATTTAAAAATAAATATTATAACCTATTGCTTTTCAAGACCTTCTTGCTTTTGGAAGAAACACTTAATGTCCTCAAAGATGACGAACATAGCACAACAATGCTTTTGACATCAATGACAACAAACACTCCTCAAAATGTCCAACATAAAGTTCCATTAAAAAGTGATGAGGAAACAAATTCTAGAACAATGTAGGGTCCAATGGGACCAATACTCTACAAAAAGTGCCACTTGGAAAAAAGTGGATGAGATAAAAATACAATTTCCTTACTTGTTTGAATTAAATGTAATATTTTTTACAATAAAACATAGAGGACTATGTTTAGTCCAAGGGGATAGTATGTCATGACCCACCTTGGTAGGACATTTTATAAGATGGACTATGTATTAACAAATGATGTTTAATTCTTAGGTTTGATGCAGTCGGATGGACATATGCATTTACTATTTTATTATTTTTATTTGAGGATATGGTATACATGGTTGCAGGATCATAGTCTCATAGGTGGAAAAGGAATTTGGCCATAGGGAATGAGAGATAATATTAATGTGTTAAGCTACCCACTAGTGCAGTATGGAATTTAATGCAGATTGAAGGTAGAATCGCTGTGAAATAAGAATCGTTGTTTATATTGCAAGGTATAACCCTCAATGAATATAATAAATTGTTCTTGATGATTCTAAAACCAAACAAGACTACCCTATTAAATATGATGTTATGGGTTGCCTATTAAAAGGTCACACCCTTTCATAATAGGTTATAAGTAAAGTAATACAGAGTTAAAGTTGGTTAGGAGATAGATCCTAACATGCCACCCCTCTTAGAAAAGCTTTGACCTCAAAGCTGGAATGTTGGAAAATGTTGTTGGATATGATGGAGTGTTTCCCAAGTAGCATCTTCTAAGGGTAGATCTTTCCATTGGATCAAGACTTCCGTGATATCTCGATTACGAAGGTGATGAGATCGACGATCCAAGATAGCTTCGGGTTCGACCAAAAGTACTCCATCATCAGTAAATTTTGGAAGGGTAGTTTGGAGAGTGATATGTGCTCCAATTACTGGCTTAAGGCAAGAAACATGGAATACGGGGTGAATTTTAGAAGTTGGTGGTAACTCAAGTTTGTAAGCAACGGTCCCAATACGTTGGAGAACCTTATAAGGTTCATAAAATTTGAGCACTAATTTTTGAGAGCCTTTTTGTTTGAGAGATGATTGACGATATGGTTGGAGGCAATAGGAAAACCTTATCACCCTCTTGAAAACTACGCTCGCTCCTATGTTGATCATCTTGCTACTTTATGCAATTTTGGGCAATGTGTAAGTTCTCTTTTAGGATCCGTAGAATGTCATCTCGAGTAGAGAGTTTCGTCTCCACCGCTTGTACCTTAGTACTCCCAGGAATATAAGAAGTGAGTGATGGCGGTGTTTGGCCATATAGTGCTTCATAAGGAGTCATTTTGATGGATGTATGGTATGAAGTGTTATACCACCATTCTTCTAATGGAAGCCATTTTACCCAATGGAGCGGTTGAGTAGAAATGAAACAATGAAGGTAATTTTCTAAGCATTTATTAACAACTTCAGTTTGGCCATCGGTTTGAGGATGGTAAGCGGAGCTCATACGAAGTTGAGTACCTTGTAATTTGAAAAATTCCTTCCAAAAAGTGCTAGTGAAAGTTGGGTCACGATCACTAACAATCGTTGAGGACATACCATGTAATTTAAATATGTTATCAAGGAAAATGTGAGCTATAGTACTAGTGGTGTAAGGGTGAGCCACAGGACAAAAATGGGCATATTTGGATAAATGATCTACTACTACAAAAATTGTTATTTTTTTGCCTGATTTTGATAGTCCTTCAAAAAAATCCATAGAAATATCTGCCCATGGTTTGGCCGGAGTAGCAATGGTATCCCCTTTATGTCTTTGGCAAGTCTCGCATTCTTTTACAAATTGTTTAATGTAATTTTTTATACCCACCCAATAAAAAGATCTAGTCACTCTTTTATATGTTTTTAAGAACCCTGAGTGTCCGGTAGTGGATGAGGTATGTAATTCATGGAGAATTTTTTCATGATAAGAGGAATTAGGGGATAGAACCATCCATCCTTTATACCTAAATATATTATCCGTCCAAGTGTATGGTGTTTTGCTATTAGGATTATGTTGGAGTTGTTGAATTATTGCATGGGTAGTAGGATCATTAACCCTTTCGGCATGCACCTCATCTAACCATTTAGGAATAAGAGAGAAAAGAGTGTGTAATTGATGCATGTCTTCAAATTTTCTAGAGATTGCATCGGCCGCCATGTTGTCTTTTCCCTTTTTGTATGTATTTTTGTAATCATAACCAAGTAGTTTAGTAACCCACTTTTGTTGTTCCAAAGTATTTGTACGTTGTTCCAAGAAGTATTTTAGGCTATGATGATCAATGTGTATAATGAAATGTTGTCCAATAAGGTAAGGCCTCCAATGTTGAATAGCATGAACAATAGCCAACATTTCTTTCTCATAGGTAGAACAGGCTATATTTTTTTTAGAAAACACCTTGCTTGTAAAAGCTAGAGGCCTTTCATCTTGCATGAGTACTACTCATATTCCTACCCCCAAGGCATCACTTTCAATTATGAATGGTTTAGAAAACTTGGGCATTTTTTAATGTAATAAGAGCTTCATCCGCTTGAGATGACCACTTGAAGGCATTTTTCTTAAGTAATGTTGTTAAAGGAGCTACGATTTTACCATAATTTTTGACAAATTTTTGATAATATCCTATTAGCCCAAGAAACCCCTTTAAACCTTTTAAGGTTTTTGGAATCAATCAACTCTTTACATCCTCAATTTTGCATAGATCTACCTTAACTCCTTCCTTAGAGACAATGTGTCCTAAGTATTCGATTTCTTGTTTTCCAAAAGAACACTTTGATCTTTTTGCATATAGTTGATTTTCCTTCAAGATTCTCAATGCTTGGCTAATATGTTTCAAATGATCTTCCCATGTTTTACTGTAAATCAAAATTTCATCAAAGAAAACTAAGATAAATTTATGAAGAAAAGGATGGAATACCTTGTTCATTAGACTTTGAAAAGTGGAAGGAGCGTTGGTAAGGCCAAATGGCATCACCAAGAATTCATAGTGCCCTTCATGAGTGCAAAAGGCTATCTTTGGAATATCCTTCTTGTTAACTCTAATCTGGTGGTAGCCTGATCGTAAGTCTAATTTGGAAAAATAAGCAGCCCCATGTAGTTCATCTAGTAGTTCGTCTATGACCGAAATAGGAAATTTATCCTTGATGGTCATTTTGTTAAGTGCTCTAAAATAGACACATAAGCGCTATGACCCATCCTTCTTCCATACTTGTTAGTATTACAATGGCACTGAGAGGGGGTGAATCAGTGTAGTTCTTTAAACTTAAATTCATAGCTCTTAAAACTAAAATAATGAAACCTTAAAACCAGATAAAGCAAGTATCACAAGAGAACATCACACAACACAAGATTTAATGAGGTTCACCAATTTGGCTACTCCTCAAGAATGACTGCTTGGACTACCATCCAAATCTAGCCTTTGCAAAGCTCCAACTTTACAATCAATTTACTAGCACCCACTGGAAGGAGCACCAACCCCTTATTTATATGCACCAACAGAAAGGAGCACCAACCCCTGATTTACCAGAACCTACTGGAAGGAGCACCAACCCCTGATGCCAAGCTACAACCTGGAATTCAATTTTGAATTTAGAAGTTTAACAAAAAAATACTTTCACTTTTACAAGACCCTGACTGGTCTATTGCTTACCCAATCTCTCTCACTGTTTATGAAACAGACACATCTTTTGTGATCTACAGTCGCACTTCACCTTCTTTGAGTCACTTCTCTACACACCCTCTGCGCATTGTCTTCGTACACTCTACGCCCTTATAGTTGCACTTTGTATTTGTCTTCACCCTTTGCACTCTCTGTGCCTTCTACTTTCTCTATGCAATCACAGCTGCACTTGGTCGAGCTTCAACCTTTTTCGCTCTCTGCGCACTCTCTGATGCACTTAGGACAATTTGACATGACTCTTCGCTCACTTTGCGCACTTCGCCATCATCTCGCCGCTTCTACACTTTTTGCGCTCTTATAGCTGCATTTCACACTTCGACACGCATTCGACGACATATGCAACATCTTTACAATTCTCCAAACAGCCCTCCTTTTATAAAAATATTTTCATGATGAAAACCCTAATCTTAGTTGGCTTGCATAACAAATATAAACCCTAATCTTAGTCAACTTTCATAACAACTGTAAACCCTAATCTTAGTCGGCTATCATCGATCTTAGTCGGCTTCAACTCATGAAGATATTCGGTAATTCCACCGCTCGAATATTTCATTCGATAACAGTCCTTGTAGCCGCCACATTGACTTTTGTTCACTCTTCATATTTTAGCTGCATGAATTCACTTTGTAGCTGCCCCTGTAAATGTTGTAGAGATGTCGGTCCACTGTCATACTTCTCATTTTAGTTGGGTTCTTCTTCTTGTCTTGCGCACATACGACCTGTCTTTCTTGAGTCACGAAAATACGACATGTCACGATATCATGACACTTTTGTTACTCTGCCTGTCTGCCCTTCTTGAGTCGCGAAAATGCAACATGTCACGATATCGTGACACTTTTTCTTTCTCTGCCTACCTGGCCTTTTCGAGTCATGAAAATGCGACATGTCGCGATATCGCGACACTTTTTCTTTCTCTGCCTGGCTGCCCTTTTTGAGTCACGATAATGCGACATGTCGTGATATCGTGACACTTTTTCTTTCTCTGCCTGGCTGCCCTTTTTAAGTCACGATAATGCGACATGTCATGATATCGTGACACTTTTTCTTTCTCTCTCTTTCTCTTTGCTTTGGCCCCAAAAATACAACATGTCGTGATATCACGACACTTTTTGTCCTTGCTTTTTCTCTTTGCTTCGGCCCGTGAAAATACAACATGTCGCGATATCATGACACTTTTTCTCCTTGCTTTTTCTCTTTGCTTCGGCCCATGAAAATACATGTCGTGATATCGTGACACTTTTTCTCCTTGCTCTTTCTCTTTGCTTTGGCCTGCGAAAATACAACATGTCGTGATATCATGACACTTTTTCTCCTTGCATTTTCTCTTTGCTATGGATCGCGAAAATGCAACATGTCATGATATCGCGCACTTTTTACTCCTTGCATTTTCTCTTTGCTTTGGCCGTAAAAATGCAACATGTTGCGATATCGCGACACTTTTTCCTCCTTGCATTTTCTCTTTGAACATGTCACAAAATCGTGACACTTTTTCCTGCTTGCCCTTTCTCTTCCAACATGTCGTGAAATCACGACACTTTTTCCTGCTTTTTCTCTCTCTTCCAACATGTCGTGAAATCACGATAGTTTTTCCACTTGCCTTTTTCTCTTCCAACATGTCATGAAATCACGATAGTTTTTCCTACTTTTTCTCTCTCTTCCAACATGTCGCGAAATCGCGATAGTTTTTCCACTTGTCTTTTTCTCTTCCAACATGTCGCGAAATCATGACATTTTTTCTTGCTTTTTCTCTCTCTTCCAACATGTCGCGAAATCGCAACAGTTTTTCCTGCTTTTTCTCTCTCTTCCAACATGTCACGAAATCATGACAATTTTCCCGCTTTTTCTCTCTCTTCCAACATGTCACAAAATCACGACAGTTTTTCTTGTCTGCTGTATATGTCACGATATCGCGACACTTTTCTTGTCTTTTTCTTTGATCTTTTGCATATGGGCCACTTCGGTCTTCTTGGAAAATCATTGTACATACTCTGAATAACCTTTGAACTCCTATCTTTCGCATCTGAATAGCTTTTGAACTTCCTATCCACTGCATCAATAGATCTATCTGACTATGTTGACAAAAATGACAATATTGTTGTTGCACCTTGCTCAACAATCTCCCCCTTTGGAATTGTTGGCAACACATGTGCAATTTCCTGTAACTCTTCTCCCCCTTTGACAATAATACCAAAGGGCTACTCATGAACTCCCCCTAAGTCCATGCACAACATTCTCAAGAATAATTTATTACACTTAGCAAAAATCATGAACATGAGCAAAAAGATAATCAAAAACTTAAATGCTCCCCCTGAGAATGTGATCCCTGTAGCTAGTCAATTCTTGGGAAGTGTGACCACTCCCAATTTATTGTGAAGGTACTCAAAAAATTCCTTAGGCAAAGGTTTTGTGAAGATATCTGCTACTTGCTCTGTAGTTGGAACAAAATCCAACTTAACCTCACATTTCACAACTTTCTCCTTCAAAAAGTGATACCTGCGTACAACATGTTGTCACTGCAATATATTATGCCTCTGTTGTCGATAAAGAAACTGACTCTTGTTTCTTACTGTGCTACGTGACCAATCTATATTCAAGGTCGAATGCACCTCCTGTAGCACCCTAAAATTGGCGCAGTAAAAATTACAATAATTACATTCACCTTAGTAAATAATTTAAAATTCAAATTTAACCTCCCAAACCGCCCGTTAACCGTCGAGAAATCCGTTTCCCCCTTTTCTGCGCCATTTTTAGAGGTTGTTTTGACCGTTTGACGATATCGTCGCCGATCAGACGATATCGCCCCAAATTTGACGATTTCGTCTGGACTAGGACGTCCAGACGATCTTGTCGCAAAACTGATTTTGCAAAGTTGGATTCTGTTCCAACGGGTCTCCAATCTGGCGGAAGCGTGTCCGCACCGTTGGGACCCTCCCCGTTGGAGATCTCCCAAATTGGGATGATCTCCAACCTCCTAACTACTCCCCTAAGCCTATTTAATCCTAAACTATTCCTTTAGCACCCCCCGGCCGAAATTCTCTCGCAAGTTAACTCCATTCACGTTAAATCATCCCTATTCTTCATTTGCACTAGTTCCATATCAATTTTGTTGCAGGTACATCATCGTTTTTCAGCCGGAGCCAGCACCCATCGTCCCCGATGAACCTGTTCATATCGGAGGCGAACCTGTCGAATTCGAGGCGATTTCGTACTGATGCGAGATGATCTCGATCGCAGTCCATATTAAGGCAATCAGTGCCTGAAGTTTGCCTTTCTCAACCTTTTCTCTGTCATTTTATTCTGCAAATTAGATAGTCTATTCAGTGTTTTATGTTATTTTGCATTTGGAGTTCACCCATTTAGATTAAGTGCATAATTAAATCCTAATTATCATCTAATTAGCATGATTCATTTCTGTCTCTGTGTTTAAGTTTCAGTTTGATAACATTGCTGCCATTTTATATCATTTCCTCTCGTTAGCACTGTAGTACTTTTTGTATTTTGCATCTATTTTCGGTTTTGCAGGTCTCTGACGAATTCGTCTGACGAATTCGTCAGATCTCAGACGATCTTGTCTGATTGCAGATGATTCTGTCGAATCTCAGACGATCCAGACTGCTTCAACATCAGAATCTTCTTCAGACATCCGGATCAGGTATTCCTCATTTGCATTCTGTAATCTCTCTGTTTTCTGTCTTTAAACTTGTTTTTTGTATTCATGGAATTTGCATTTTCATATAGATTAATCTAGATTCATTCGGCCAAACCTAGGATATGAATGCTTAAGGTTAAAAATGAACACACTAAAACACATTCCAAAACCTAGGCGTGGAAGCTGCCGTTAAATGTTTCCTGGTGAACCCACCATCCGTCGAAAAATCATCAAAATACACCTCCCTTGAGAGGCGGGACCTTCGCAAAGTCCTCTCAGTCCGAGGTACCACGACATCCTTTTCCCATCCTCCTTTCGGGCGCGGATCCAATAGCCTGAAGGTAGGGATGCGAAAAATTTGGAGCGATACATTTTGGTGAACCCGACGTGAATGCATCATAACCTTTTGAAAAAAAAAAAAAAACAAAAACAAAAACATATATAGAACAACTAAAACATAGATGCATTTTAAAACATTTAAGTTTGAAAACATGTTTAGATGGTAGCTCCTAAGAAAAGGTTAGCGGTTACTATAAACGTAGAAAATCAATTGGCAGCCATAGAAGTCAATTCTGTCCTTAGTGTGCTTGAAACAAGTAGAAATCAATTCCTGTGGAACGAACTTGATAGAAGACTTAGTCTCATCTCATCTAGGTCCACACAACTTAAGCAAATCAAGAGGCTAGTCCTAGATAGAATCCTGGATCCTCACCAACTAGTTTTTTATCATGAACTTCAGAGAGCCTGCCATAGATGGTTAGCCTATAGGAGAGCTCTAGTATCTTCAGAGTTGTTCACCTTCGAGGAATACCTCGAGAACGCAGCCATTGTGCACCAGTTCCTAGGTTGTGTAGAAGACCAAGAGGTTGTTCTTACAGATAGGGAAATATGGAATAGAGTTCCGTGAGCTGTGTTATATCGAGAGTATTGCCACGAGCTTTACTTTTATCAACCAAAGATCTGAAACAGACAACATCACTATAGCTCTTTTCATCAAATTTTTAAAAGAAAACTTTCAATTTGAAGAAGAACACTTCATGACTCTTGAACAACTCGAACCTATTAATGATATTCATAAATTGTTTATAGAAAACTAGATTATTACTTCAGTATTATTTCTTGCATTTATTGTGTTATTTGTTGTCTTTATTATATTGTTTCAAAAAAACTAAAAAACTAAAAAATCAAAAACTTAGCAAAAAACTTAAACATTTCATTTTTCAAATATTGTAGTAGGTATATAGTAAATATATACCTCTTAATTTGTTGCATATATATATATATATATATATATATATATATATATATATATATATATATATATATTTTTTTTGCTGAAATCAAAACTTAGCACCATGCCTAAACTTAGGAATGGTAAAGAAACTTTAGGAGAAGGAGAAGATTGGTTACAAGATACAACTAAAGACCCAAATGTCCTTCTTGGAGATTCAAATCCGGAAGGAGAAACTCTAGGTCAATCAGACGAAGACTTAGGTGAAGATAAGGAACAAGAAGGAAGTGTTAAAGAGGATGGACCCTCATCCCCTAGAGTAGCTCCAAATGGAACTATTGCCTTTGACAATGCAGAGCATTTCAAGAAATTTCTCATGGATAACATTGATGACCTTAATGTGGCAATTCGCCTTGATAAAGGGCAAATTAGTAACACTCAAGCAGCCATGGAATATATGTGCAATATGCGCACTAATCCCTTGTCTTTCATTGATCAAGAAAGTGACAAGGCTGGACCATCCAATACGGATATGGTCACTATGGCTCAAAACATGTCAAAACAACAGGTTACCCAACCTCCTAAGGAACCTGTTATTCAACCTAAAATCACTCCCATACAAAAGAAACCTTCCTTCACTACTTTGTTCCGCCAAACTATTGAGCAATATGCTTCAAGTAAGCAAAAACCTAAAACAAAGCCAAATACAAACTTTCAACAATCCGGAATACAACATAATCCAACTTCAAAATTCCTCCATAATACTTTTCCTACCAATATTTTACACAACAGTAACATGGCATCTAATCTTCATGTTCCTCCATCATATGCCCATAACACTCATGTCAATGCCCTACCGAACCAATATGGGGGGCAAACTAGTAATCTGGAAGCCATGGTGAAACAATTAGCTTCACGTATGGACCAGATAGATCCCTACCGCCCCTCGTATAATTATCGAGAGATCTGTAGTCAACCTTTGGATCCCATAGTTGTAGCTCAACCATACCCTAAGCATTTTCCCATGCCCATCCCGCCTATATATAAAGGAACCGAAGATCCCATAGAGCATCTTCGCATGTTTAGGATAGCATGTCACGACATATCGCATGACGACTTGCTATTACTAAAAATGTTCCCCAAAAGTTTAGGTGGAATGGCATTAGAGTGGTACTATCAATTGCCCACTCATTCTTTGAGAAACTTCGAAGAAACAGTGGAATCATTTGTCCATCAATTTAGTGCCTACATCGAGAGGCATGTAACTATTAAAGACCTATACAATTTAAAACAAGACAAGGATGAATGCTTTGCCGATTTCTTAGCTAGATGGAGGCAATTGATAGGAAAACCGCACTTTGTGCTGCCTTATAGGGAAATGTTGGACATTTTCATCAACAATTTACAAGAACAGATATCTTATGAGCTATCGACTGCTACTTTAACTACCTTCGATCAAGCTATAGATTTAGCTCGAAGAGTAGAAGATGCCCTCATTAGGAGAGGCCAACTCAGGAAGAAGGATGATGAGAAAACATCCAAAAATCAATATAAAAACAAACAAGTTGTCGGTGACGGAGTCATTGACAGCAGAAACGTTGCTAATATCAATGCAACGAAGACAACAGAAAAATTCATATTGAAACCTCCTGACAAGCCTCCTCGAGAATTCACTAGATTAAACCAACCCTTATCAACTATTTTACCTCAATTACTCGAAAGAGGTTTGATCCAATTACCAACCATCCGGGAACCTGATCCAACTATACCCGGATATAGAGCTGACTTGCACTGTGATTTCCATAGAGGACCTGGACATTCTACCAACGCTTGTAAAATATTGAAACATAAAATACAAGATTTGATTGACAATAATGAAATGGAAGTGCAAGCCTTCCAACCTAAACAAAACCCTCCTAATAATACTCAAAAGACCATTCCTCAAAATCAAAATCAAAATGCCAATCAAACTCTAGACATATTTCAACACCCTTTACCAAGACATGGTAAAGAGGTAGCCAATCAAATCGAACATCATAATGTTCCCCCTCCTACCCGATATGTAGGAACCATTAGCGGACAATTACCTATTCAGGATCCTCAAATATTTGACACGACCTTATCCCTGGTTACGACCAGGCCCTTACATAATTTTCAAACTTCTGATTCTAGTGATATAGAATCAGATAGTGAAAGTGAACTAGACATTACTTCAAACCAATCAAATAGTTCTGAAAATGAATCAGACCCTATTCAACCCGTCACAGATGCTATGGTTCCAGAAGAACCATTTCCTAGAAGAGTCACTACTCGACCCTCTTCTAATATATTCCTTTCTAATGAAGAAGCCATTAATGCTCAACCGAGACCAGTTCAACGTCTTCACTATAACATTGTAGGTACCATTGGAGTCGTTACTCGACAACAAGCTCAAAACTCTCAACAAGAACCAAACCAGAATGATGGATCAGCTCCATTCGTTTTGAAAAACCCCAATAAAGGGAATCATGTTCCTACTGTTCAATCTAAACCCCCTTACAATATTAATGAGCAATTGTCCAATACTACGGCCGGAATTTCCCTCTTAGATTTATTAAGATCCTCTCCCACCCATAGGGATGAGTTGATGCTTACATTGAGCCAAATGATGGTACCTCAAAACATTCAACCTGAAGCTATGGCTAATACTATCATCACTCGAGAGATTGATTGTATTGACTTTCGGGATAAAGATATCCCACAACACAGTTTACATAAGGACAATCCCTTATACATTACTGCTTTAATTGGAGATGTAGCCATCAAAAGAGTTTTGATTGATAATGGCTCATCTCTAAACATTTGCACCTTTGACTTCTACCAACGATTTGGCTTTAGAAGTGATGAAATGAAGAAAACTGATATGATTATCAAAGCTTTTAATGACGAAACACAAGAAACGTGTGGAGTTATTACCCTCCCATTGCAAGTTGGCCCTAGAACCCTAGAAACAACCGTGTTTATTGTACATTGTCCAACATCGTACAATATACTTTTGGGTCGCCCTTGGATCAACGCCATGCGAGCGGTCCCCTCAACTTTACACCAATGTGTTAAATTTGAGTTTAAAAATCAGTTGGTCACTATTCATGGTGACCCTAGACCTTTTGATATGTGTGCTTTGGCAGAACCCGTTGGAGTGCAATTTTGCCCTGCCCTGTCATCCACACATCCTAGTTCTTATTTTTCATCCAAAACTGTGAAACATAAACCCATAACTTCACCTATTTCCCCTCCATTAATTTCATCCTCCTATATAGACCAACAACCCTCTAAACAAATCATTTTAGAACCTCAAAAAGATTTTAAATCTACAACCAATCCTTCAAGTTCTATCCCTATAAATTCAAAACCTGTAGACACATCTATCATACCTTCCACAGCTAAAGACATAGGTAATAAGCCTTCTACATCTTATGCCCTTTCTGATGAACTCTTACCAGATTTATCTACAACCTTAATATCAGAAAAGACAAATGTTTTCATGCAAGATTCAAACCTTTTAAATAACTTACCGCCATCTCCTCGTACTTTGGGCCTCCCACAACCTATGGGAAGTACTTACCAAGTCGGGAGTTGTGCCTTCATTTATAAAGGATATGACTGGGGAAGAATCCCTCGGAATATCAAAACTCATCATGAAGGATATGCTCGGTGTTATTTTACCAATGATTATATTAAAGCTAAACCCATGATGCTTAAAATGGGATATGAAGGGAAAGGCTTGGGACCTTCCCAAAATGGCATGAAAGAACCTTTCGAGGTAGAACCATGGCCTGCCCGCTGTGGCGTGGGCCTATTTCCTAGTAAGGGTCAACCCTTTCCTTTTGAGGATGATGATCATCTCATATGCTATCAAGATTATATGGATAGGCATGTTGATTTGCCTATTAAAAATCAGTCGTTTTCATGCAACATGTTGTCCATAGCATACCCTGAAATGATTGTTGACCCCGATGAAGAGTTGGAAGGAGATATCTTCCATGATGTCTCTGTTGAAGAGATGTTACACAATGGATTTTATTTTGATGGTTCTATACCAACTATAGCCCAACTTGAAGCCACTAATCCTCGAATGACTTATCTAAATTAACCTTACAAGAATTACAAGAATTGGGCGTTTCACCCGCCCCACCTAACTTTGAAAGAGATCTACACATGGAGGTAGAAAACGTCATTAAAATTAATATTGGAACTGAGGATAATCCTCACATAATCAATATTGGATCAGAATTAAGCCAAGAAAAACAAGAACAATACATTGCATTCCTTAAAGAGTATGAAGATGTCTTCGCTTGGACATACGAAGATATGCCAGGTCTAGACCCTTCCGTAGTCATGCATCATCTAGTGGTCCATCCGGATGCTAAACCTGTTAAACAAAAACTTAGAAAAATGCATCCCAAAGTGGCTCTGCTAGTCAAAGGGGAGTTAGAAAAACTTCTGAATGTTATCTTTATACAAGCTATTGATTATGCTGAATGGATCTCAAACGTAGTTCCAGTCACCAAGAAAGAAGCTACCAAAGTTAGGGTTTGCACAGATTTTAGAGATATTAACGCTGCATGCCCTAAAGATGACTTTCCTCTTCCAAACATGGACCAAATCATTGACTTCACTGCCGAAAGTGGGATGATGTCCCTAATGGATGGATTCTCCGGTTATAATCAAATTCGGATAGCTCCTGAAGACCAGGCTAAAACAGCCTTTATTACCCCCTGGGGTACCTTTTGCTGGAAAGTGATGCCATTTGGCTTAAAGAACGCCGGTGCAACTTATCAACGAGCTATGACCTACATTTTTCATGATATGATGCATGATATCCTACATGATTATGTAGATGATATTATAGCTCGCTCTATTATTGAAAATAATCATTTAGATGATTTAAGGAAAGTCTTTAATCGATTACGAGAATATCTCATTCGATTAAATCCAGCAAAATGCATATTCGGAGTTAAATCCGACAAACTATTAGGGGTTTTAGTTTCTTTACGTGGTATTGAAATCGACCCTCTCAAGATTGCGGCCATCACTGATATGCCCGCACCGACTAATATATCTGAGTTACGAAGTTTACAAGGTAAGCTTCAAGCCATCCGTCGCTTCATCGATAAGCTGGCGGATAAAACCGGTCCCTTTCTTAAACTCCTTAAGAAGGACGTCCCCTTTAATTGGGATACGAGAATGTAGAGAAGCTTTTGAACTTCTCAAACAATACCTCCTTAATCCACCCGTGCTTTCACCACCTAAATCCGATCGCCCATTTCTCCTCTATATTTTCGCTTGATTCTGCCTTAGGGGCTATGTTAGCTCAACTTGATGATGAAAAGCGAGAACGTGCTAATTATTATATTAGCCGAACCTTCATCAGTTATGAAACCCGCTACACAGAGTTGGAAAAACTATGTCTAGCAGTCGTGTTTGCTACGCAAAAATTAAGACATTATATGCTTAGTCAAAAAACTTATGTCATTGCTAAATATGATCCCTTAAGGTATCTCATGAGTCGACCTTATTTATCGGGTCGCACAGCCAAGTGGGTTCTTGCTCTAAGCGAGTTTGATCTCACATTCATAGGACAGAAGTCTGTTAAGGGTCAAATCATAGCAGATCAATTAGTGTTGCACCCTTAGAGTCTACCCATCCCCTCATCATCGAGTTTCCAGGATGAATGCCTTCAATTCGAGGCGACCATACCGAACAATGGTCCTTATACTTTGATGGAGCCCGATGCATGAGTGGGGCTGTGGGTATTATTTTAATATCTCCGCAAAAACATCTTATTCCTCTGTCCTTCAAATTGACATTTGCTTGCACCAACAATACTATTGAGTATGAAGCTCTAATCCTTGGATTACGAGCTGCCCTAGCGCTAAAAATTAAACACCTTTTAGTTTTTGGTGATTCCCAACTGGTTATAAACCAAATTAATGAAGTTTATCAAACCAGAGATGATAAACTGCGCCCATATAAGGCCTATGTTTTACAATTAATGTCTTTATTTGATCAAGTTACCTTGGAAGCCATTCCTCGAACTAGCAACCGTGCAGGTGATGCTATGGCCGCAGCTGCATCTCTCCTGCCCTTGGAGTTAGATGACGAATATGCTACTATCATTATTCGTCGACTCCAGGAACCCGCTTCAAATAAGTCATGCTTAGAGCCTTTGGATGTGTTTCTAATCAATGAAACAACTCCCGAACCTTGGTATATAGACATATTTGATTTTCTTCAAAATGGGACTTTCCCTGCCAATTCTAATAGAAACCAGCGTCGGTTATTACGTCGACGAGCAAGTCGATTCGTAATAATTGGCAATACTTTATATAGGAGATCTTTTGAAGGTATCTTATTACGATGTTTAAACTTAGAAGAGTCTAAATCAGCCTTGCGTGAAGCCCATGATGGATCCTGTGGAGGACACTTTAGTGGTAGTGTTATTGCTAAAAAGCTCCTTCGGATAGGATACTTTTGGCCTACCATGGAAACGGATGCACATGAATATGTGCGCCATTGCGACAAGTGCCAAAAACATGCTGACCTTGTCCATGCGCCTGCACAAGAGCTGCAGGCTATTTCTTCTCCTTGGCCCTTTTCTAAATGGGGCTTGGATATTATTGGCAAAATCAATCCTGTGTCATCTGATGGACATAAGTTCATCATAACCGCCACCGAGTATTTCACGAAGTGGGTCGAAGCTATGCCTTTAGCTTCCTGCACTGGCACACAAGTTTCTAAATTTATTTTTAATCAAATCATTTGCAGGTTCGGAATTCCCGCCAATCTCATCTCCGACAATGGAACTTGTTTCAAAAATAAAGATGTTAAAAAATTATGTCAAAAATATAAGATTCAACATCGCTGGTCCACTCCCTATTATCCTCAGGGTAATGGTCAAGCAGAAGCATCTAACAAAACCTTAATCAAAATTCTCAAAATATTGGTCAATAAAACTGGCCGTGACTGGCACATTCAATTATATCCAGCCTTGTGGGCCTATCGAACTAGTGTTCGAACTCCCACGGGAACTTCACCATTTGTTTTGGTATATGGTGCTGAAGCAGTTTTTCCATTTGAATTGGAAGTTCCTTCTTTGGCTCTGCTACTTCAAGATACCGAAGTAGGAGATGAATATCGTGCTGGCAGACTCAGTCAGCTGGAACTCTTAGATGAAAAATGCATCAATGCTTTGGAGCATCTCCGTGCTTACCAAAACAAGCTTAAAAGATCATATGCTAAAAAAGTTCGTCATCGCTCCTTTGAGATCGGTGACCTTGTTTTAAAAGAAAATCAAAAAAATACAAATGCAACTAAGGACATTAAAGGTAAATTCGAGCCCAATTGGCTTGGACCATACATTATTACTCGCTAAATTTGAATCGGGAGCATACAAATTATCTACCTTAGATGGTAAAGAACTTAAAGAACCCATGAATATTTTGCATCTTAAACGTTACTATGCATAAATTTGGTCATTCTTCATCCTTGTATATATTTGTTTTCAAAAAATTTTATATTTCTTTCAAATTTATAAAAATCCAAAAACATCAAAAATATTCATAATCTTCAAAACTATCTATTGCATTTATTTAAAGCACTTGTTAAATTTTTTTTATGCTCAAAATCAAAAAAATAAAACCAAAAATCAAAATAATGATAAAAATATAATAACAACTATATGCTTGACTCTTTCGAAACCCAAATAAAGAAGAAAGCGAGAGTCAACAGTCTCAAAACTTCTCAAAAGTGTTTATATATATTTTCTTACAATTATTGCAGTTATATGTTTTAAATTATTTTTGGATAAATTAGCATTTATTTGGCATCCCTCACTTGCACACTCACAACAATAAATATCTTGATTTTATCTGGCATGATTACTAATCTCTCTTATATCAAAGTTCACAAAATTCAATTAAATAAAGTTTGAGCATAGAGAATTGATCTTGTTATTTACTTAAACCAAGCACATCTTTTCACAATAAAATGATTATATTTGTAATTTCCATGTTTTGCTACATAGTAGAACTGATTTCTTGAGCGAAAAGTTTCCCCTGCTATCCTATCATGCACATGGTCTAGAATCTTTGAGAATTGGCAAAAGGACAAGCTCACCCCTACCCGAAATAAAAATCCCTTGCTCTACAGCTAATCCGAGCAAGTATCCCTAGCAAAGAAAAAGAAAAGAAAAGTTCAAGAAAAAGAAAAGAGAAAAGAAAAATGTTATTTCAGCAATGTTCCAAGCATTATCAAGCAAAAGAAATACAAAAAGAAAAATAAGCAAAGTTCAAAAGAAAGCAAGAAAGCAATAAAATCCCTTTCCCTACCCTTTGAAAAGAAAAGAAGGGTTGATGAGCTTGAATCCCTGGAATTCTCAATTATTCGAAAACCGTGAGGTAAGCCCCATAACAGGTGGTTTGTGCCCAACTCGCTTGGCCTTGGGTAACTCCTAGCGTGGTGATATGTCTGTCACATTAGCGACCTTCTTTTGTACAGACCTATGTCTGCTTATGGATTAGCTAGCTCTTGATAATCCGACCTACATAGTAGCCTAGTATGGTTATATGCATCTACATCATGGATAATGAACACTTATTTGGTTTCTTCAAATCACTTGTATCATAGTACCTTGCTCAAAACTGGTAAAAGAACAATGCAATTGCACACACATTTGTATTTGAGAGATTTTGTGTATCATTATGATAAATCAAGATCGGAAATGAATTCACATATGCACATGGGATTCCTTATAAATCTAACTTTTGTCTTCAAAATAATTTGAAATATTATTTTTTGCAACTTGTTTGGAATAAATCAAGTACAGTTGTTTACCATACAGACAACTATATAATACAAAAATCAAAAATTTCTTTCAAAATATACAATAAAAAACATATACATATATATCTGGTTGACTTTCGCGACGATGGTATAGTTTCAAAACCAAAATTGGAATTTTATGCCTAGCGCAAGTCCTCATTTTCATATTTTCTGTTCATCAAAAATCAACCATGCAATAAAACTATCTTTTTTGGATTTTCGCGATGATGGTATGAGTCTATACCTACATATTCTATGCCTAGCGCAAACCATTGTAACAATTTTATTCCCCATTTATTAAAAATCATGAAAACCATATGACTTAATTCATTATGTTACACAAATTATGCTTTTCAAAAGCAAACACATTTTCATTATTTCATGTCATTATGTCAACCTTCAATTTTGCAATGATGGTATAATTCCTAAAGAATTATCCAAAAATTTTATCATACTTAGGAATTTATGCCTAGCAAAAATCATTTTAAAACATTATTTCATGCACAAATATTTTTTATAAAAATCTGAAAACAAACCATCATCATCACCATTTGCACTATTGCACCAAAGTCTTAAGACAGTTTCTTAAGCACTCTTTTACTTTTTAACAATATTTCTATAAATGGGACTAGCTTGACGACCGAGTGAGCAGCGACTCCATGAAATGGTCTATAATAGCGACAATGTCCTTTGAAATTATTGTTAGAAGTCTCTTTTATTTTTACATTTCATTACAACAAATCAAATTGTTACATCGATTATTTCATTTAAAATATTACACGCATGACATTCAAATTATAATATTCCCAATGACATAATTACATCCAATTATCAAATCAATCAATCAAAACATTAAAAGCATCATAAAAATACATAAGACAAGTCATATGATCAAAAATATCTCATCTATATATATCACAAATATATGTACATCATCAAAACTGGATTGGTATGCCACAATCTATACCTCGGCATACTCAATCCTCTATCAACAAAAACAAATATAATACAATGTCAGTGTCCAGCCCTCTAGCCTCGAGAGCCCCTCGAGCTCTCTGCCTCATCTCCTCCCCCGCCCTGAGGTGGACGAGGTGGCCCCATCACCGTCTGTGTAGTCCTCATCCTCGATCGGGACGTGGTCCTCGACGACCCGATCCTGATCGGATCTACGATGTTAGCTGGCAGGGGTAGTCTATCCGCCTCTGGCACCAGCTGGAAGTATAATGTCTGGTAAAATGTCAGCTGGGCGATAGCCCGTGTCAACTCCCTAGAGCTCGCCCCTCCGCCCCGTGCCCTGAGGCATGCAATCTCATCCCGTAGCTGTGACACCTCAGCCCGGTGTCGTGCAGCCGCATCCTGTAGCATCTACACCTAGGCCTACAGACGATCTCTCTCCACCCGGAGAGTAGCCATCTCGCTACTCTCTCCTGTGTCCACACCCTTGCCCTTATCGGGCGATGGTGGCCTCTATGGAGATGGGGGTCTCGCCTCCCTCCTCTCCCTCTCTCTCTGTCGCGGCCGCTCCTGTGCCTGTGGCCTCCTCGCCTCTCTCCCACCGTGACCCTGGGCTGCCTCCATCATCGCCTGGCATCGCCTCCCTATCCGACGCACAACCACATGGATCGGACCCTGTGCCCTCGTCATCCGAGGAGGGCGGATGCCTGCGTACCAGGCATCGTAGCCATCGGCTACTCCTGCGTCGTCCCCATCCACTGGCTGGATGGGGGCATCATCTGTGTCTTGGCTCCAGAACCGCTGCATGTCGGGAGCCCCGCTAACCGTAGTGTTATCCCGGATAGTCCGAGAAAACTCGTAATCTCTGAGGGATGGGATCCCTCGCTGTAGACCGAACTGCCTCAAAACTCGGTCGTACCTATGGAGCTCCACCTCTCCCCTCTCCATCCTCGGCCAACAAACTCGCCTAACGCGAGCCAACTCCTGTCCATCCTCTGGCCACCCTGGATGCTCCCTCCATGGCCTCCAGGTGATCTGGTCCGGGACTAGGTCATCCAATAGCCTCCGGGACATCGGCAGGTCGATCCGTCGCTGTGCCCCTCTCCGGAGCCACCAGTAGAAGACTCGGGGCCTCTCCCCGTCAACCCCTATCAGAGGAAGCCCTACCGGCCTCCGCACCGCAATGTGCTCCCAGCACCAAACCTGTAGTAGCGATGTCATAACTAGACATCGGCCGCCCTTGTACACGACCCCATACAGGATCTTGTACAATCGGCATAGTACAAAACTACCCCATGAGAACCTGTACCCGTGGTCCCGCATATCGTAGATCACATCTGCGAGCATCCACGGCACCCTGCACCCGCTCTGGTGGCACAGCAGAAGTCCACCAACTACTCCAGCTAGAACCCATGTGAGTGTAGATGCCCCAGGCATCTGGCGTAGTGCCTCGATGTTAACTCCGCCCTTCTCTAGGGTGAAGCTCGGGTCACCGCACAGCCGTCCCATAGCGCGGCCCTGATTGGCCGTAGGAGTAATCAGCCGTCCTTGTATGGGGATTCTCAGAATCCTCCATACATCCTCCAAAGTGGGAGTCATCTCCCCTATAGGTAGCCGAAAACATGAAGAGCCCGGATACCACCTCTCTGCTAGGGCCGTCAGTAGCCCCATGTCTGTAGAAACTTGTGGCATTTCTGCCACATGCAGTAAGCCGGCCTGTGCCAGCTGATCCCGCTCTGCCTGTGTAAGAGCGGCCAAGTCATCTCTCAACCCATCGTATTTCCATTCTCTGCTCTTTAGTAATCCTCTCTACAAACATAAACAACAAAACAACAAGCAATCATTAATAAACAATTCAAGTAATCAATAATGCAAGTTAAAAGTTCAATTTTGTACAATTGATGATATCGCCCACTATTGGACGATATCGTCCCAAATTTGAGCATAATCGTCTCCGATTTCGTAGTTCGAAATCGTCCCTCTTTCGACGATTTCGCCCTCGGGCAAAATTGCCGAAATTGAGACGATTTCGTCGAAATCGGGACGATTTCGTCCCGACGACGTCGACGGCCCAAAAATGGCCGCGATGCTCAAAAATCATCTAAAAATTACCTACAAAGCATGTAAAGTTAAATTAAAGCATCATAGATCAGTCCGGACTCTTACCCGTAGACCGCGTCGGACCTCTGTCGATCTGTGCGTCGTCTCCACCATTTTTGCTTCAGAGCTCCAAAAACCCAGAAAATGAACAGTAAAAATGAATTAGGGTTTTACCCTATTTTTTTAATTTTATTCAAAAATAATATTTTGCTTTTTCGCGTTTTTACCTCAAACGTTCGATTTGGGTAAAAACACGGAGGGGGCACCATAGTAAGTTGTCGTACGATTCGACCAAGAATCGTCGCCTAAAAATGGGAATAATTTTTGCTTTCTCGTAGATTGAGAAGAACTCATCTTTAACGCATTTTCTTCGAAAAATTCGCTAAAGAGGGGGCAAAATGTAGCACCCTAAAATTGGCGCGATAAAATTACAATAATTACATTCACCTTAGTAAATAATTTAAAATTCAAATTTAACCTCCCAAACCGCCCGTTAACCGCCGGGAAATCCGTTTCCCCCTTTTCTGCGCCATTTTTAGAGGTTGTTTTGACCGTTTGACGATATCGTCGCCGATCAGACGATATCGCCCCCATTTGACGATTTCGTCTGGACTAGGACGTCCAGACGATCTTGTCGCAAAACTGATTTTGCAAAGTTGGATTCTGTTCCAACGGGTCTCCAATCTGGGTAGAAGCGTGTCTGCACCGTTGGGACCCTCCCCCATTGGAGATCTCCCAAATTGGGATGATCTCCAACCTCCTAACTACTCCCCTAAGCCTATTTAATCCTAAACTATTCCTTTAGCACCCCCCTGGCCGAAATTCTCTGCAAGTTAACTCCATTCACGTTAAATCATCCCTATTCTTCATTTGCACTAGTTCCATATCAATTTTGTTGTAGGTACATCACTGTTCTTCAGCCGGAGCCAGCACCTATCGTCGCCGATGAACCTGTTCAGATCGGAGGCGAACCTGTCGAATTCGAGGCGATTTCGTACTGATGCGAGACGATCTCGACTGCAGTCCGTATTAAGGCAATCAATGCCTGAAGTTTGCCTTTCTCAACCTTTTCTCTATCATTTTATTCTGCAAATTAGATAGTCTATTCAGTGTTTTATGTTATTTTGCATTTGGAGTTCACCCATTTAGATTAAGTGCATAATTAAATCCTAATTATCATCTAATTAGCATGATTCATTTCTGTCTCTGTGTTTAAGTTTCAGTTTGATAACATTGCTGCCATTTTATATCATTTCCCTCTGTTAGCACTGTAGTACTTTTTGTATTTTGCATCTATTTTCGGTTTTGCAGGTCTCTAACGAATTCGTCAGATCTCAGACGATCTTGTCTGATTGCAGACGATTCTGTCGAATCTCAGACGATCCAGACTGCTTCAACATCAGAATCTTCTTCAGACATCCGGATCAGGTATTCCTCATTTGCATTCTGTAATCTCTCTATTTTCTGTCTTTAAACTTGTTTTCTGTATTCATGGAATTTGCATTTTCATATAGATTAATCTAGATTCATTCGGCCAAACCTAGGATATGAATGCTTAAGGTTAAAAATGAACACACTAAAACACATTCCAAAACCTAGGCGTGGAAGCTGTCGTTAAATGTTTCCTGGTGAACCCACCATCCGTCAAAAAATCATCAAAATACACCTCCCTTGAGAGGCGGGACCTTCGCAAAGTCCTCTCGGTCAGAGGTACCGCGACATCCTTTTCCCATCCTCCTTCCGGGCGCGGATCCAATAGCTTGAAGGTAGGGATGCGAAAAATTTGGAGCGATACACCTCT